>JBAIZL010000001.1:103220349-103275349 GCA_036971475.1 Prosapia bicincta | reverse complement strand
ATTTCTATTTTATACTAAACTATTTGCTCCAATAACATATCAATATATTATAAATAAATGTATTATATATATGCTGATACGTATTCCTTCACGGATGGAAAAATATGATTAATAGTTACTATATGGAGTACATCCGTTCATTCTGCAGTCCATAAATTCGCAGTTCCGACGTTTCGCTAGAATCTCATCCAGCATTGACGAGGAAACGTCGGAACTGCGAATTTTTGGACTGCAGAATGAACGGATGTACTCCAGATAGTAACTATCCATCATATATATATATATATATATATATATATATATATATATATATATATATATATATATATATATATATGCTGATACGTATTCCTTCACGGATATATATATATAAGGAAATTATATAAGTTATCTTTATTTTAAGAACTAAATTTATTTAATTTTATATATTAAAAAAATATATTAAGCATGATATTATTAATTCTTCTTTAATAGAATAAAAACAATAGTTAGATTCACTCCACCTAATCGACAATCAGGGATCGGTTATTATAACCTTGCCGGATCATGGCTTGTGAATTACTTACAGTTTTAGATTGAACCTTTACTGATCTTTGTAGAAGGGTGGTCATCTACCATCTATGGATTAATATGGGCTAAGTATTTCAACTTCAACTTTGATTCTTTTAATGAAAGATGTAGGATAACATTAGTCATGTTTCAAGACCTTAGTTGTACAATTTCAATTAAAGCCACAATTATTGCATTCGGAATTTCACATTCGCTTGATACTTAATTAGGTTTGTAATGGTTCGTTTTAGTTTTTTGGTAGCGATTTCTAGAAGATTTTTCTAAATCATGTGATATTTTTGGGATTGGAAAAAACATGTTTCGCATCAAATATTGTTTTTTGTTAGTCTTTAAGAACTTTATGGTCGAACCCGTGAGATCAACGGAAACTATCTGAACGTGGAAAAGTTTTATCTCGGTTACATCTTTCCTCCCATTATACAGGGCTTTTAAGGATTTGGTCTTCTGTTATGTCCGAATCACTCATACAATCTCTTCTCTCCCATTATCTGCTTGCCTAGCATTATTTTCTCTTTCCTGATTATATTCAATCCATTATTAGTAGATAATTTCTATTATTTTCTATTTCCACTTCTTTTACCCAACCACTTATAGATTCTGATGTTATAGAGTAGAACAGTACTTATTCTACCACAGAGTAAGTACCACACAGTAAGTACTTAAACAGTACTCAGGAGTACTTGTGTTGAGTACCACTCCTCTTGATTTGGCTAATTGGTGCTTAGGTAGAGGATAATGACAGCTTGCGCCTAAAGCCGCTATCGTCCAACGTACCAATCACCACAATCGGATTAGGAAAATGGTTTGCGTTTCTAGGAGTGTACTGTTGGGTAAATATGTATACCTCCATTTGGATTTCTGCAAAAACCTATTGTTAGAATTTATTCCAGCCTCTGTTATTATCGAAATGAGTGAAGAAGTTAAATAAATTTCTTAGTTTATCTTATATTACCTTATTGTAGCAATTAGGCACCATTTTGTTATAACCATGAAATATAAAATAAAAAATTCTGCGGCTATTTTATGGAACCTTGATAGCAATAATACATTTATTTTTAGCATGTAATAACCAAACACTCGTCCACCTTCGAGAGATTCACTAAATAGAAATCCTTAGACTACGATAGTTATAGAAAATTCTTGAATATATCTATAACATTTATTTTATTGTTGCATAATATATATACAACATCAATCATTTAACATGCATGATTAAATACTTAATTACGCGAATATAGAGGCAGGAAATGCAGTTGTACCACCAGGACAAAAATTCTGTATTTTTTATATATATTTCAACTTTAACTTTGGAGTGAAACAATTTCAGGCCTAGGTATAATCACCATTCATCCTATCGAAGACAATAGGCAAATTTAAAAAGAAAGTGACGGTTTACGAGTACTGCAAGGTAATCGAATTAGTATAAAAAAGTGAGAAGATAAAATTGAACTTATAATCAAAACTTCAGATTATCAAGATAAAGGGTCTACACCCACAGTCCCAACAAACCAACGGGAAATGTTGGGAAGCATTGCAATGTCCCTTGGGGAAAGACTTGCCTTACTCTAATTGTTGTTCGCAATTTTGTAACGACGTTCAAATAGATAAAAGACTTACGTGTGTGAAAATTTTCTTTCTAAAGGCTTTTTATAAATCTGTTTGTATGACTTGACAGTGCAATTTTTTATTTTTTGTTATACTTGAAACTTTAATATTTATTATTATTTTAAAACCTAAAGGGGAATAAAAAATATTTAATTTCACATTTTAATAAAATTTAAAAGAAAAACATTTTGTTAAAACCTCAAATTACTTTTCTGTAACAATATTTTATCAAAAGTTTTACAGAGTAAGTAGATTGATGACAAAAGTAGAAGCATTATATAAAAATTGGAATAGTTGATGCACAACTCACCAAGATATATGGGCTCACGCATAGTAAATAAACTAGGCTTTTGAATTCGGGTATGGTAGACAAATTGTTCGAAAACGTTATCTTTGCACAAATGGTAATTGTTTATATTTTTATACCTTAAATGTTACTAAGTTTTTCATCAAAACTTTATTCATTATAGCTTTTAATGACATCACACAGTTTCTTAGACAACCAAAACTTGTATTTTCGCGTTTTTTTTTAGAAAAACACTGTTTTATTTTATAGAGGAATGAGTTTGTGAATAGTTAATGCACTTGGTGTTATGTATCATAATCTTGTTGGAGTCTATACGTTAAGAGATTGACCTGTAAATGTTCTTCGTTATTCTTTGACTCACACAGACATTAATGTTTCTGCTAACAGTTTACCTGAATTAACAAATTCATGGTGCAATTGCATTTAAATACACTCTAATTGAATATTAAAGTAGTAACAACTGAGTGTAAAGTGAATTTTCTAGTTGCAATTAAACAAAAGGTTGGGTATATTCTGCCAAATTATGGGGAATGCTCTTCGTTTATGTTTAAATATCTCCACGACTAAATCGCACGAAAGTCCTTTCCTTGGAAGTAATCACTTTCGTTGCAAAATTCGTTTATTTTCCAATGATAAAGCTCGCTAACAAAGGCTGGCGGGAAGATTGATGGAAGACTTAAATAAAGCGACACTTTAAGTAGAAAAAGGATTATTTTCTCTCTCTCATACACACGCGCGCACACACACACACACAATTACTATTATCAAAACCTGTTTAATATTACTTGATTTACCAAACGTACCAGATTATTTGAATCTTTTATCAAACTACCAATAAATTTTGTTTATATTTTGGGTTTCATAATAGTTTTATAAGGGCTTTAAATAATTACGGTAATTTAGGTTTTCATCATTCAAGCAGTTTTATGAAAATACAATTCCTTCTAAATGAGTCTAGTGAGAAGGTAATGATTGATTGTAACGAAACCATAGCCATTCGCAAACAATATAATACGAAACTCTAAAAAAAAATATTTAAAATATACTGGAAGTTTGCGGACAAAACATTTGAAGCTATGAAGCGCGGATTTTAATAGCAACTATCTATGTTTACGAAATTGATTACTGATCAAAAGGTTGCATCTGTTATGGGACACTTGAATTCGCAAACTTGGTTAACCATTTACAGATAGAGAAATGATCAAAGAAGGCTTGGAGGGTAGAAGCAATCGCATATTATATATATCAACTCAACTGTCGGACAAAAATAGACATCTTAAGTGGTTTTCTCTAGCTATGGATGAGTCAACAGATGTGTCAGATACTGTTTAGGTATTGATTTTTATTCGAGGAGTAGATACAGTGCAGTAATATATTTAGGAACAAATATCAAAATAGATTTTATTTTGGTGTTTTATTAGAATATACTACTGACAAAATTTTAATAAATTTCATCGTGGGCTGGTTTCTGTTTTTGGTCCTACTTACTGTGAGAAAACTTTCTCCAAAGTAAAGTTCACATATAATATTTACAGATCTAACTTGACTGGCGAACAACTTATATCCATTTTGATAATTGATACAAATAAAATTGGTTACAATGGAAAACTACAGCTATATAAATCTCATTATTATTTTATGTGTTATAATGTTTATATATAAATGTATAATGTTAGTTGGATTTATTTGAGTTATTTGTTAACTATTGCGTTTAGCCTGCGGATTTGCCATGCTGTTTGTAGCTTAGAGACTCTTGAACTAAGTCAGTGCATTGTTCAATGCTGTGAGACACGGACAAAACATAAACTGTTCGCTACTCCCCACGTTGGCCAATGTGCATCTAGTTTCTAACTGATCTAGTACGAAACACGTGTGCTGAAACAAAATTGTTAAGAAATAGTTTTTTTTGCTAAGTAGTATCAATAAGTATTCATTAACATAAAAACAACTCAAGAAGCTCAACCTAAATTTGGAAGCATTCAAACTGTAAAATGAAAACCAATTACATTAGACGCCATCTCTTTCGAGAATAGGAACAAAAATAATATTTACAACTGAAAATATATTGTTGTTTGTGTCGAGATCTGTCAATAGAAAAACACAGAGTTCGCTCTCCCTAACTGTATAATGTAAACTGGTTTTTTTTTTTTTTTTTTTTTTAATAACTTGGGAGCGGGTTTAAACTGCACCGCTACCTTAGGTATATTGTACTTACCTCCCTGACCTAGTCAAATAGCTCCTTCCCTCTTACCAGGTTTAGAAGTTTCCTGACTAGTGTTTTACCTGTAGCATCCTCTTCCAGAGCTGTGCTATCACCAAAGAGGTTGAAGCGCCTCTTGGCAAGTGCTTCACATCTATAAATGATGTGTGTAGCGGTCTCCAGTTCTTGCCCGCATAATATGCACACTGGTTCATCTTTGAAGATACCCATATTATGCAGATGTTTCCTTAGTTCACAGTGTCCCGTGAGTAGACCTGTGGCTATCCTCAATTCCTGCCTAGACAGATAGATAAGACTCTCCTGCAGCCCCAAGGAAGGTTTCCTAAGGGTTAGCTTACTGTGTCTCATTCCTTCAGCCTTGACTCAGTGCTCACAGTGTCTTTCAGCCATCCACCTTCGCACTGCAATTTTGACCATGGATTTGAAAATATATACCACCGGCTCCGGTCCAATTAGGGGAGTTGAAGACCCCTTTCTGGCTAGTGCATCTGCTGCTTCATTTTCAAATATTCCCCTATGCCCTGGCACCCAACCTATCTTGATTTGATTGTGCCTTGCCAAGGCTTCTAGGTTATTTAGGCACTCCCTGACTATGGCCGAAGTGACCACATGTCCGTTTAGTGCCTTAATTGCTGCCTGACTGTCAGAGAAAATAGCAATCCGGGTCCTGTGTATTCCCCTTCTCGCTATCTCTCCCAGACAGGCATTTATAGCATATATTTCGACCTGAAAGACAGAGGTATGCCTCCCCAAGGAAAAAAAACTAGTCTTACCCTTGGGTTTTTACAATACACCCCCGCTCCAGTGCCGAAGTCCATCTTGGAGCCATCTGTGTACCAGATCTGAGCTCCCGATGTTACTGACCCTGACCATTCCATCATAGTTTGGTGGACCTGGTCAGGTGCAAACGTCCGAGTAAGGTGATCACTGCCCATCTCCAAGACAGGTTCTTTGACCACGCACTCGATACTCATATGTCCCACGATCTCTTATTGTGCTGGGGTTTGGTGCTCGTGGTTGATTTCTTCCCACCTGTTGCACCTCACCCCTCACAACATCCAAGGCTCTGGCATATTTGTAGCTTAATTGGGGGTGGCTAAGTTGATATTTGTCAGAAACGAAACACACAAAAAATGCAAGCCCCTAATTATTGAACAAACATTTAGTCACTTATTATGAAATTATTAATTAATATTTGAGAAGGAACCAATAACAAACAGATGACCGTAATAACGCTGTGAAGACAAACAGATTGCCAAATTTAGTAAAAATATGATTATAAAAAACTGTTTTATATGTGTATAGTAAAGTTTAAATAACAGCTGTTTTAACTTTAAGTTATAATAATGTTTTTATTTCTTCAATTTGTAAGTTAATATTATATTAATTTATAAATAAATGTTAGGCAATTATTTTAAACTAGTAAATCCGATACTATTTTTTGCCTTAACGTATTATTTGAATGTAGTAGATATAGAATTAGACTGAATTGTTTTGTTTTGAGAAAGGTACGAAATAGGATATAATTTACCCTCAATTCCTAGAACTTGATTTAGTAACTTTGATTGCATATATATTGGGCGATGGCTATAGTTGTTTTTCAGTAACATAAGTACATGGTTACATATGATCTAAAACAAACTAAATATTGTACACTACAAATAAAATTATACTTTTGATATTTATTTAAATTTTATTTTAATTTCTGTTCGAATTGAATATTTATACGTATAATAGGACACCGTATATCGGGTCAGCTATTATGTTCATAAATACTAAATTAAGTTTAGTTAAAGTTAACACAACATTCATTGACTGTTAGCCAAAACTCAAATAAATGGAATTGATTTGAGAGATAACTGTTTCTCACATGGACAATTTTATGTTGTATATTCTTGATAAAATTTAGATATTATAACCCAAAACTAAATAAACAAATTTAATATATAAACAAATAAGTTCACAACATTAATTTTATTCCTCTAATGCCATCAGATTATCTTTCCGTATAGAAAAAAAACAATTTCTAGTTGAAGTTTTCTTTGCTATGACAACTATCAAATTACAAAGAGACTCTTTAAAAATAACTGGATTTGATTTGAGAGTGACTGTTTCTCCCATGGAACCTTTTACGTTGCATGTTCTACAGTAAGCTGTTCCAATTGTTTAGTGATTCTTGTTCTAGAAGAAAGAACCATCAGTGTTATGTATAAAGAAATTATTAGCCAAAGTATCAGCGAAAATTAAAAATAAAATGTACGGCAAGATTATCAGATCTTTTCATTAATTTTACTATAAAAAAAAAAACACTTAAACAATCGTTTTTATATTATTACATTTATTTAATGCTTGTCTCATATTTTGACCTTTATTCAAATGGCTCAATATGTATTTCAAATATTTAAAACGATTATTAAATAGCATAGGGAAAATGGTAATAAAGTAATATCTTATATAGAGATTTTGGCAACCGATTTGACAAATGAATTTTTAATTAAACTACTATTTTCTAATTTCATTACTCAATTAACAATCAATATTCCTTATATTAGCAAATATACGCATTGTATACTGTCAACTATTATTATGATGTTTGTGTAATGATTCAACCTTAATCTTGTGCGGGCGAAGCCGCAACGTGGGGCGCTAGTATATTATACAAATGTTATTTACCTTATTACCACCAGGATTAACATTTGAAATAACTTTACACATTTTGATCGCATAGGTGGTCATGAATACCCTATATATATAAATTGTGCTACCAGATCTACCCACAAACTGTACATTAGTATAATAGCTACCCATTTGTATCTACAGATTCGTCTAATCTGTTAATCTGTGAGGAGGCTGGAAGCTGAGAAAAAGGCTGTGGAAGGCTGGCAACCTTTTAATTGCTTCAGTTTTATTGTATTTTTGTTATTGCCTAATGAAGAATTATTATAAAATTATAAACAATGAAATTAAATAATTTTTGCACAGGCTGAAGTTTCAACGATGACAGATATTTACTAGACGTTTTTCTTATTTAGGCAATATTTTAAACTAAATTAATTAATTGCCTAGTAAAACATTTAAACAAAACAAACAAACAAACAAAGTATGGAATTATAAATATAAAATTTTGTTCACTATAATTACAAGATTTTAAGTTTTAATTTAAATTATAAAAAAACAGGTTATAATATATATGTATAACGGTAGATTGTGTTTTATTTAACTAATTTTTCCACCACTATAATCGTATGTTATGCCAGATATTAATTGTTAGTGTTTTGTCAGACAACAATGGTAGGCAATCATATTTCAGTATAATAGTGTAATTAAAATTTACGTAAAAACAAAATTACCTAGCGTGTTGAAAATGTAGTGAATGAAAGGATTTACTGTGGTCTTTATTATTACGTTCATTAGCTCATTGACCATTTTTATAATAACATTAAAGAAAATTGTATTTTGTACTTTACAGATAAATTTTCAAACAATAACTCTCACAGATTTTGTTTTGTTTTAAAATTCAGAGCACAGATATTTTCTTTTTTCAAGAAATATTCTTTTGTTCTGATTTTCAAGCTAAAACCTCGATATATATAACAAATGAAATTTATTTTATTTCTTTTTCCAGGTTGTTGATTTAGTTTAATTATTATCAGCATAAAATCAATACAGAGATGTATATTTTCATCAATTTTTATTTCTTCTTAATTTTCAATTTAAGCATATATTTTTTGTCCTTGCAACAAACACAAACAATCAAAAAATCTGAATAAAACATAATAAAAAGAGAAATAATTGTCGAGGCTTGAAGAGCTTAAAGTAGATTTCTACAAAAACTAGTAAGGAAAAGGTGGTTTTAAACACGTATTTTGAAAGTTACTCAAAAGTACTTTTGATCCTAAATTGGAAAATAACTATGATGTCATTCATTACCCTAATTGTTTATCAAAAAAATTTGTTTGTCTTATTCAAGTCAAATAATTTCATACTTGACAATATTTTAAATAAAGTGTTCGACTTTTGTCCATATTCAGATTTTGTAATTGAAATATAGTTATTTATGTTAGTTAGTTACTCATTAAATAACAAAATATGTTTCGTTATCTATATGTAAAGAACTATAGATTCAGTTCTGTACACATCTATTAAATTCGTTTGAGACACATAAAATGATTCGAATACAAAAAAAAGTTAATAATAAAAATCTTAAATAACAATAAATTTTAAATTTGGAATAAAACTATAACGTATTTCACACAAAATATTAAATTAGAAAAAATAGACTGCGAAACGCTTATTAATAGAAATGATGCTGAACCGAGATGACTATATGGAAAAAATGCAATCTATATCTGATCGATTGGACAGCAATGAAATTATTTTGTTGGAGCCGTGTTTATGCTTTTACAATTCAATCACTAACAAGCACCACTAGCATAGATAACTCATTTTACAATGATATAGGAAAACAATGACGAGTTTAATACCGTTTAAACAACCTAATAAGTCTTTGTCTGTAAGAACTTTAAGTCAGAATTGGTTATGAAATATCCATTGTATATTTTATAAGGTTAATAAACTCTATACTGAGACCAAATTAACCAGGTGTCAGATATATTTAAAATATAGTATTTGCTATTTTTTTAAAAATAATACGAATGAGATCTTAAAAAATACAATTTTTTCTTTTTCTGAAGGATTTTTGATCCATGATTCTTTTGCTAAAGAGATTAATTGTATGCGAGAAAAGTCTCTCTGGTTGTTCTAAATAGATAAATATATTTGACGCTTTTGTAGTATTTAGAAATGGACCGGTATTATGTTCAGCAGCAATACTTATTATATCGGCATAGTTTGTATTGGCATGAGATAAGAAATATATCAGTAACATGTCTGTATGGATTAGTATAATCTTTCTGGTGTCTTTTTTTGTGGATCAAACCGCTAAATCTTCACTTTACAACTTTGTAAAAGTACAACTTGCCGACGTGATATGAATTTGATAATGTCTTGAAGTTTTTGATTTGTCGAATGCTTTGATTTATTTGATTTTTTTTTATTTTATATTTTTTGTGGCTATTGTGTAATTATTTATGTTTATGATATTCTATATTAGGCTCTTTTTGTTGACTCGAATGTGTTTGCGAATTTTTCCCTTTGTTCTCATTTTGTGTGGACTTAAGCTTGCTGATTTAAAATTATGGATTTGTTGTTTATCGAAAATGTTGTTTAAACTTAGAAATGTAAACTTAAACAATCAGCAATATCGATAGCAATATCAATTGTAATATTTTATTTGATAACGGAAAATATTTTACCAATTTTTTTAAAAAGATTTAACTTTTTTTATACAGTACATTTTCCTTCAGGATTCACTTTATACCAGATCAGTAATATTTACGAGATGTTATTAAAACCGATAAGTAACTACGTGGTTTATGTTCTTTAGCAATTTAAAGGGGATTTGCTTACAAACAAAGACATCTCATGATATAATTCTTACTAAAAAGCTTATTGCTCGGCTTTCAATGATTCATAGATAATGGATTATTTATTAGGATATCCTTAATATTTGGATATGGAAATTTAGTCTGTATAGTATCAGGATTAGAGACCACTTTAACCTTGTCTCTTCGAACTATGACGTAGAAAATCCAATAATACGGTTTTACCTGGTTATTGTTTGTTCTTAGTTACTTTATAATACGTTCAAATAGGTTTTAACTTATGTTTAGCTACGTTAATATAAAATAATTGTGACCCAGAGTTTAAACAATAGTTTATAGCACATATTTGGACATTTAAGGGAAAGATTAAGGGAAACTTTCTCGTGCGATTAGAAATGTCTTAATAGAGTGTTAGTTTTGTTTTTGACTAAAGTAGCACTAAAATTTAATTTTCTGCGTATTTGTTTTTTAAGTCAATTCCTACTTGTGTAAAACAAATTATTTTAGTTTCTTTTTATTTTATATTTACAATTAATATAAGTATGTTTATACATATGTCAAAATAACATAGAAAACGAATTTCCTAGGAAGTTTCCATTTTCCTTCTTTGTATGGTGTTGGACTATTATTTTTGTTTGTTACTATTTTATGCTATTTTGTCGCTTGCATTGTGTTGTAGCTTCTTTCCGCCTTCCTTTTGCATTGTTCGTTTGTGAACCAATGTTAGATACATTTTATGTTAATCCACTTTATTTTAATCTTTTCATTCGTTTTTAATACTTATGCATGATATTATGATATTGTGTTGTAACCATGACAATAGTTTAAGGTTGTACAATGGAGGTTTAAATGACAACCGGTTAGGAATAAAAAAAAAAAAAAATCATATACTTCTTTGAGAAATATACTTCTATGAGAAAGTTGGTTCAGTGCCAAAAGCGCTAGGCTTTGAACATGAAGATACTCAGTTCGAATCCGACCTTTATTATCAAACTTTTATAATTTATTTGTTGAATAAATATTGGGGAAAACGGTGTTAACATCATCTGCGATCCACTTCAGGTTAAATAAAATGTGTTTGAACGTGATTGGATAAATAAACACGTATTTTATAAACGATTTAATATTTGTACAAGATATATATCAGGATAGTGTGAGCTAGTAGAAGGAGTCTAATCATTGGATTTACAACTTAATAAGTGGTTAAACATTAGATTGCAAACTGATAAATAAAAAAAATATATTTTGTTGGATTTATAACTATTAAATATTTTATAATTGTTTAGATATTAAGTGTACTTTTACACTATAAAGAGCGTTTTCTGCTGTAAAATAGTTTCAATATTAAAATGAAAAATCAACTAAATAGACAGATGTGTAAATTGATGTTTTAGAGTAAGTCAAACACACATTAATAACTGCAAATAAGTATCGAATACAATATTTTATGCCTTTCTACATCTGCTACCTTTCAAAATAAACAGTTTTTAAATTGTTTAAATTGTTTCTTGTAAATTGAATACTTTCTATATTAATATTAAAAGATCAAAGGGCAATATAATTAAACAACTTCACCCATAAATATTTTTACTTCCGGTTTAATCGTGTCGGGCTTCGAATATTATTTGTATTAAGCTTACAAATATAGTAAGCAAAATGAAACAGCTGTTTTAAAATAAACACACTGATTACCCTAGATAAAAATAAACTAAAAACAATGAAACATAAATATTAATGGTGATGCCTTTGAGAATGGATCCTTGGTAATCGAAAGGTGCAATTACTTGAAATAACAATAATTGTTATTAGAGGTTTATTGAGCATTGATTAATATTATTTAAGCAAACAATTTTTAAAATAATGGTGAATGACACAATCATTGTGAATGGACTAAAGTGAATGCCAATTAGTGAAACTCAGGAATTAAAACGTACATGATAACTTTAAAGATCACATTTAAAATTACATCATTTAAATGGTATCCGTTTCGTGCCATACATTCTTCTAGTCTCGCAGTGAAACTGTCAAACACTCTTCCTTAAATCTCAGGTGTTATGGTGGCAATCAATTGACTTACGAAACTTTCAGTTCTTGTATTGTGCGGGGATTGCTAGTGTAAATTTTTGAGTTTAGGTATCCCCAAAGGAAAAAGTTACAAGCAGTGAGATCAGGCGAACGGCTGGCCAAGCAATGTCCTAATTGCGAGAAATGATACGGACACGAAACTTTCTCCTCAAAGAGTCCATGGCCACATTAGCTGAATAAGCAGTTGCGTGAACTTGCTCTTGAAATCTTGTGTGAACCACATTTTTTCAGAGGGAATCATTTTTTACTGAGTTCAGGGATGAAAAAAGGCATCTTCTTTTTGAAAAGGTCGATGGGAACTATTCAGTACAGCTCGTTTCGCTCACTGAACGCTGTCTGATGTTCTGATTTACCTTTGACGACCAAGCCTTCCGATTTAAAATTGAACCTGTTGCTCTGAGGTTATTCACCCATATAATAATTGAGTTACTCGATGAAATGGGTTCTATAGATCCACATTGAAATGTTTATGAAATTCACGCAACACAAGAATCACCACTTTTGATATCAGCATCAACGGAAAACGCTCGGTGTTTTACACCACTAACCCATTGCTACTGAAATGGCATTGTGTAGGTTCCCACCACACTCTCCACGACGCAAATGGTCAGCTTTGAACAAAACAAAACAGTCGGGTTTTTCTTGCCGCTCCCTATTTTAACACATAATGGTATTTATGTAACCTTTCATCAGATAAGATATTAGCGACTGGACGTTTAGCACAATTTTTAAATCGTTTCTTCAACATTGTAAATGCTGTTCAAATAGATTGCTTGTATATCAATTTATTTATTAAACTTTCTGTTTAATTTGGTATATAATTTGTGAAATTACAGCTCTGAACTGTGAGCTAGCAATAAAAATTGTAACTTCAAAATGCAAAATTAACTGTCTATTGCTCCAACGTGAGAAAATCGAAATCCGTAATACTTAAATTTGGTTTGGGAAAGAATTGGTCTGCACCACTGTATAGTGAATTTCTTTGTGAACAAAAACATATGTATCGGATATAATGTTTTCTTATTTCGTGAAAGCAAATTTTATTTCAAACGTTGAAATCTAAATTTATACTGGCAGACTACTAGTACGGATGGTCGATCTTTTTATTCACCTTCCAGATTATATCGATGTGTCATTCGTAATACTGGGACCATTCAATTCTTTTTGAATTGACAGTTGCAGTGGTAGAAATGACTCTATATTTCTGGTGGTTTATTGTGTTTACGTTTAGCTTTGACACATGTAAAATATTGTCAGCCGTTTAACCATCTTGATTCGGGGAGCGTCATTGCCTTCTGTACGTTTTGTTTGTTGCTCGTTGCTGATAAGCCCGTGAAACTTGCAGCTCAGAGATTTATTATTGTTTTTACATAAAAATAGTTATTTTCATGGTGTTATGTTTTATAAATAGATATTTGTGAAACGAGAATAGAATGAAAAATATTTTTTCGCTACGATAAAATAACATTTTAATTCTTATAACAATACATACATCGGATGAACTCGTATTTTATTGAGTGTATTTATTTCTTGCGAGGAATAATAAAATGAATATATTGCATATCTCTGCTATATATTATAATGTATTTTCATACATTTTACAATTATTTTTATCTGATTACAAAAAACAGTCATAACAGACAAAAAACAATAAACATAATAAGACTGCTAGTTCTGCTGAATAAAATACCTAAAACTATAACGTACGCCATCTTTGGAATTTGTGTTGTTTTATTTTTAAGTCTACTGTGAACTTAAACTGGGTTGATATGTACAGATGTGAAATTCATTACAATAATTATTTTTTAAATCTGTATTTCTTCAAATTAATATTTGGCGCCTAGACAGAAAATGTCGATTTCTATATTATGTCCATGGATATAATTTTCTGTTTGATAATATCAACGTTTTGTCTCACATTTTTTATATAAATTCTCTTCCCTATCTTTAACAAGCCCATTTTTTTTTTAAATTTTCAGCGTCAATCTCTTAATCTATATCTATATATATCTATCTATATATATATATATATATATATATATATATATATATATATGTACTAACATTTAAACACACACACACACACAAGCAAGCACTTTTGGAGATATCTATGAGTCTTTCGAAAGAGTTTCTGTGACTACAAAAACTACTAATTTATTTTTGAAATCCACCATCCAGACGAGTTATTACAAATGTACATAACAAGTTATCGCATTGTATTACATGATATCTCAATAAATGTAGCTCTTATCGTCCTAAAAAATGTATTTTTTTGGTAGAGTTCAACTAATAGGACTTAGCTGAATGATATCTAGCTTTCACGACATTTGCAATTTTATTTGAATATAATTTAAATCAAATGAAAACTGGGGATACAAAATAAATAAAACTCCCGAATATAAAAAAAAACAATGAGCTAGTACACCGCAATGCATATTTCTCTTATATAGTTAGTACTAGGAGGTTCAGCGTTAAATAGAATAGGGAGATATGGGTGAAGTTTTTATGACTTGTACCCTATCTTACCCTAAATATTCATTAAACTAAAGTGCCCATTAATTCTTTAATTATTGTCTGGACATTGTCAATTACGTACATTAGAACTAGCACAACACGATACTACACTGACTCAAGTGGTTTAGTTCTTTTAAATCTTCTAACAATCTACTATCAAGAAGTTGAAGAGCCACTGCACTTTAGTGAAGCTGGCGTGTCATATATTTTGGGCATCTTATTTTATTTTCTGTTATCGTCTGGATATTCTGATCTCGGTGAGCATAATTTTGTTTTAACATACCAAGGAGCTTTAAACATATTTCGCAGTACCTTATTTTGAAATTTCTGAAAAATGTCTCCTTTAGATTACTCAGCACATTCCCACAGTTGGCTGCCATAGAGCCTAACTGGTTTCAAGATATGACTGTAGACGTTTATTTTATTTTCTAATCAGAATTGTAAGTTTCTACCCAATAATGCTTTCGATATTTAATTCTTCCTTCTTACTCTTTGGGTGATGTTGCCATATTAGTTTAGTACCTAGGTTCATAACTAGATATTTAGCTTTATTTTCATAAGGGATGATGATTCCGTTAACATAGATCTGTGGAAGATTTGTCAATACTTTATCTGTGAAGTTATGTGGATCGACTTCTCTTCATTCCGTTTGATTTTCCATATCGGTCTAGGAATTTGTTTGTTGCTCTCTGAACTTTGTCCGTAAATGTATATATATGTCTTTGTCAGTTGCTAATAGGCCTAATGCTGTGTCATCTGCAAACATTGCTATGATTTTTAGGGTTGGTTGAACATCATAGGTGTAAAATAGGTAGAGTATTGACCCAGGACACTACCCTGGGGTACTACTGCTTTGATTTGTTTACTACTATATTTGTTTGCTACTACTATTGACAGTTTTGTTTTCATAATAATCATTTGCTATTTGTTGAGTATCACTGGATAGCGGGTTGGGTTCATATAGTATAATATTGTGTTGGGTGTGTTTACTTCAGGTAAGGGATTCCTTTCTTTGTTATGAGACAGGATTGTGAATATAGATGGACTTAAGGGGGAGATGGAAAAGCAATGGTACAAGAGAAAAGGCAAGATACTATGCATTTCAGGTGAAAGGTCGCTTATTTGAAGTAGACCTGCATCTCAAAGCGATGTCTGCCAGTTCCCCAATCTACAAGGAGAGGTAGAAACTAGTCGATTTGTAAATTTAAATATAACTTATAAAGTCTACTTGTTTTATTTACTGGCTGCGCCCGACGTTTTTCTCCCTGAGACTTACAAATATATCAATAGCCACTAACAATTTTTTCTCATAACTGTATAAGAACCATACAAAATTATTTTATAATTTTTAGCCCGTTTTATAAATGTGGTATATTAAAAATCTTTTTCTAATTTTATTATTTACATCTTAAATTTCCCCTGAAAACAGCTCCGGAGTAGAAGAACGTCTGGATTACTACTATGTTACAAGGCAGAGAAACGGATCCTGTTTAATTTTTAGTTAATATATAGAAGAATCTAGCATACAAGATGGGGTCCTACTGTGTCTTCTTATTCATGAAAAGACTTATAATGAAAGCACTTGTTCTGCGAGTGCTATAAATCACGAGTAGAAACTTTTCCGTAACAGTAATATATAAATAAAACACTGTATGTGACTCGAGATACTTTTATTTCCTTCTTATAATTAATAAGATGTCCGTCATTTGCTCTCTTCTCTTTAAAGAAGCTTGTTTAAGAGTGAAGTATAAAAAGTTTAAAAATAAAATTAAGTAAGGAGGAAATAAAATAAACTATAATAATATATAAATAAATCATGTTTCATCTATTTACTGTTACTTTTAGTTGAGATAATTTATAACATTATGCTAATTACAATTACTAATATTATTCTAATTAAATGACTAGGGCCTGTGAGTAATTCCTATAAAGTGTTTTATAAAAAGTAATAATTTAAAACACAATTTTCGTTGAATGTTAGTACAAGGTGAAGGAACATACAAACAAGCATTAAGCCTGGCACATAATTATATGCAGTATTTCAATGGAACACTCAAGTTTTATTGAAACTATAAGCATTTTAAAATCTAATTGTATATGCTATTTGTGCATAGTTTTTTATGTTAAATTATATCTTTGCAGGTATTTAAATGCAGTGACTGTCTCACTTGATAATGCATTATGTGAATCGTTATAAATAATGTTCTTCCTTGATATTCCTTCGTGTTTTTATCCTTGATGAGAATAAAAATACTAATTTGCAATGTAGGGGAAACAATTAGTTTGCTGAAAAGTGGTTTCCATCTAGATGAATATCCACAAGCGTTCTCCTATTGATAAACTCAGACACGTGACCAAAGATTTCCTACTTTTGTGGTTTAAAGTATAGTCGTTTCATTCATTTGCTTTTCTCGCACATTTTATTTAAAAACATTTAATTTTGCCTTAAGTTGACTCTAAAGTGTTTTGTCATCTTCAATTAGTGTAAAATACTATTGTTATTGCCGATATTGTGGTTAAAATCCAAATGCAATTTGAAAACAAATCATAAAAAACTCTTCTCTGACTAAAGTATAAAATTAATTTCATAAATTTCTCTTCAATGATTTTCGTTCATACTAAGAGACTACGTTTCCTTAAATAAATAACAACTGTATATTTTTTTATTTGTTTGTCATATAGTAAACAAATATTTTAATTTCAATTTTCATTTAAAGGTTTAGGCTAAATGCATTACCATTCAGAATATTTATGCAATGCTACAAAATTATGTCTGTATCACGTTTTTGCAAATGTACTCTCAACATAAACCTAACTTAAACGTTTTAGGAATAACGTTTGCAAACTAACTGTACAAAATTGGTTACTAAATCATGTTTTCTTAGGTGCAACATCTGCTACTACCTCCCGAAACTAACTTTCAGACATTGGATTTATGCCAGTTTTTGCAGTTAAAGTTTCAATTATGTTTACCGAACGAGATGTTAATCTGACCGAGGTTTTCACATCATCGTTAAAGGTAAATCAATAATTTCGACGGTATTGTATTATATTTCTGCAAGAATATTATTCCAGAAGTAATAACTGATGCAAACTATAAACGCATTCCCTTATTCTACTGGCCTAATGATCTTTACTTATTACTTAATTTTTTTTTTGTGTTCACGTCAATTATTAGAAATCATAAAGTGGTACTTAACCCGTACGATTATGATATTCTTAACATTAACAATTTTACTTCACCATAAATGAATGTAAGTTACACCAAGCGATAAAACTTAACTTACACAAAGCATAAAGGAAAATAATTATTATAAAAGTGTATAGTTAAAAAAACTAGCCTAAAATTTAATAGTTTTGTAATATGTATTTCTACTAAAACTTAAGAAGTCATAGTCCTTTAACAACATGATAATTACCCTTAACACTAGGCTACTTTATATTGAAAGTTGCAGAGATGTGCAACATCAGCCGCTCTACTGCTACTACCTCATTTAATCTAGGACTTTTTCTTTCGGATCTACTAATTTTTATATTTTGTCCATTTTATTTTTAAGTAGGGCCTGCAGGGGAAAATATCTAATGTAAAGTAGGAATCAATAGGAAAAAATAATTTTAATTTAAAATACCTAATTTAATTTAAATTTTGTTTATAATATATAAAAAAACGTCAATAAAATGTGTACGATTGTGTCTATTTTTGTAAAATGTACATAAATTAAAACTTAGGGGACAAAATTTTAAGAAAATGTACTCAATTACGCCAATATTAATATTAAATAGGTTTTATATTTCTAAACAACTGTAGTAAATAGATAAACTTTAAAATCTTCCGCAGTATTACATAATATTTTTATTTTTAAATCCATAAAGGAAATACATAACAATTTTACACATGCAAAACCTAACCTCGCTTAATCATTGGAAACGTATTTATGCAACTTAATGATGAAATTTATAAGTACATGTTATTATTGCATACTAATACAGTACAGTAAACTCACGATTCTCATGGGCGGATTAACTGCTTAGCGGATTATCCGGGTCTGCCATTGTTTTACAAATGTATCCAATTTTTATTCCAATCAGATTCATGTGTTTAAATTTCCAAACGGTGAATTACGACGTAAATACATATAAGGCTTAATAGAAGTTAAGACAAAGGTAATAGATATGTAAATATGTACGTACTAATTTTTACATTGAAAGGGAAGCATCCCGACGCGGGCCAGCGAAATAAAAGGGGCGAGCAGACTACTCTACATAAGATCCAATGACAAAATGCTTGGACGCCCGAAAACCTAATTTGTATCATAAGATTGTAAACAAATGTCAGCTAATCTCGGCTATAAATAGTCTAGGATCTTTATGGCTTTATGACAAACGTGACACAAGTAGACACTGTGCGACAAAATGGTTCTCAAGAAACTTAGAACGCACATTAAAGCTAAATTAATGCTCACAAAAAACAGACGAAAGTGACAGATTTTTTGTGTTAAAAAGTGAAAATATTATGTGTAAAGGAAATTACATATGTTCATACATACTTAATTTTGACTTATGTACGTAGGCTATTGTAAATAGTTAGACATATAAATGTACATGTTATAATCCGTCAAATACATCGACATTTTTAATTATTTTCTTTATTTATTTTGTCCTCTGAAGATTATTTGTGAATTGCATTAACCGGGGTCATTATTTGTGTAACTTATAGTACTGTATAATAATCGATTATCGATCGTTTTGCGTATTCTTTGTTCATAGCGGATTATCCGGGGAATTCGTTATCCGGCTTTGCCGGGCCATCCTATTCCACGGCTAATCGGGAGTTTACTGTATTAACTAAAGATATCTCTTGAAAAATACCTTTATGTGTCTTTAAAAAGTAATAGCAAGTATCGATACATAGATGATTTGTTTGACATTTTTCCTTAGATGAATACAATATAGAGTTAGTTATAAGCCACTTATTTGAACATTGTTTCACCTAAATCTTAGAAGAAAAGTAGGCCTACTTAATGCTGAGAGTACTTATATTGTTATGAATATTACATATCAGTTGGTCGAGTAAATCGATGTACTTAGTAGCACGCAGTCTGTAGATATTGTCTGGGGTCTAGGGCCAATTAAGCCGCCATCGAGTGTTTTCGGTATATAGGTTGTACGTCCTGCATCTAAAAAGGAAACAATCTCTGTAACTTACACGCAAATGCTTTTATGAGTTTAGGCCGCCCTCAGTCCTGGACAGATTGAGAAAGTTTAAGGCCGTCCTGGAGGAAAGTTGTTTTAATGTTGATTCTCTGTATTTATTATGGTGCATGTTAGATATACATTGTTTCCACTGACACATTAGATGAAAAGACTGTGTTGAAAAACCATAGTGATGACGTACAAATATATATATATATATCGTGGAGTCTGTTTGGTTGCATGTTTTGCAGTTTGAGTCTAACGTTATTTTTCCGTACTTGAGAAAAAGAAAAATAATTTGATAATTATTATTTAAACAAAACGAAACTAAGCAAATAGCTTTTTTTAATTTGAAAAAATAAAACATAATCAAATGAATCGTGGAATATTATATTTTCTAGTTAGTTTAAACACTATTTTTACTGGAAAACCTTTCCTTTCTTCTAAATCTTCCAACCTCAAAAATGTTTAAAATTAACTTTGTTTTATCATGCTTATAACGCTAACCATCGCACCTTTAATTTTTTTAAATATGTAATTTTTTTTCTTTTAATTTGTATATCGAATTAGTTTTGAAAAGTCAGATCATTATAAATTTCGTCTCAACTAGTTTTTGTACCATTCTTGTGACAAAGTAAGCATAAAGATGTAAGAGCTGCTCTAGGAAAATATTGGTGCTTTAGCTGTTCTCAAGCTACTAACAAGTAATTTCTGTATAGTTAAGTTTCTTAATTGTTTTAAAAATGATATTTGTAACGTAAACAAAAATTGTTCAGTTGGTACGAAAAAATGTTTAACTCTGTATTAAGAGCCAACTGGTAATATCCCAATTTAAAACAGAATAAGGAGGCAGGATAAATCTTATCATCCAGCACAAATTTACTAAATGTTATTTTGCAAGTAATATACGGATCTAATATTATATTCATGTTGCAAGGCAGTAAGTAATTTCAAATTTAAAACATTTAAAAGTCATTTATAAATTTTTATTTCTGAAATTTGTATTTCACATTACGGAGCAATTTGCATATAACGTGGAGGGTGATCGTTAGAATAGAACATTCTCGCCCCTTAAGCTATGTAATAGCTTCCTTAGTGAGCCGGCTATCATTGGCTTTATTGTTACAAAGAGCGCACTTTATTGCTTCAATGAGAAAGTGTGAGTAATACGTAGACATCTCTTGAAACATAATGACTGTGTACATTGTTATAAACATTTGTAATAGACACTTACATAGAGAATTATATTTCAATACAGTTTGTGTAAGGTATACCTCATTTGGGCTTCAGTAACGGTAGTAAATATCATTTTTCTACGTGAAGGCGTATTTTTATATTTATTAAAAAATATTACCCTTAAAAAAATTATCCAGTATGTTTAGAATTGTGTTTAATAAACTTTCTTTAAAAAAATATATCTAGCAACACGTAAACACAAGGTGGATCTAGGATTATCTTGAAGAAGGCAAATGATAAATATTTCTCCTGTATAAAAAAATCAAAAACATTTATTCTACAACATTTATTAAAACAAATAAAAATAAAAATTCAACTTTATTTTTACGATATAAGAAACAATTTAATAAAAATAATGAATGTATTTAAAGTTTGTAAAATGAGTTTTCAATACATATAATACCTAAACGTAACTGAAATTAAAATTAACCTGCATATCTAAAATGATTAACATTTTACTTTTGTACATAACATATAACCGTAGATAAACACTTGCTTGTAGTAACACTTACTTTTGGTTTAAATAAGTAAGTCAACCAATATTCCTATGCAATATTCTAGTCAGGATGTGCCCGCGCATTGGAGTTTTCACACTCGCTTTGACAGGTTTTATTGACATTAGGTCCCTTGATTGAAGACCTAGTCTAAATGACTAGTGCATAAAATATCTTTCGAAAGCTTCTTAACATAAAAATGTTAATAGCTCAAGGACATGTGTAGTCTTAATTGGAGGTCGGAATTCATTATGCTATGTGTACATATAAGGTTTAATTTTAGAGTAAATATAATAGCGTTTATCCTCTTATGAATAGTTTTAAGGATTATTATTGATTTTCGAAGCTGATGATTTTAAATTTGTTCAACTTCATTCTCATAAAACGTAAAATTTAAAAATAAATAATAATACTTGAGGAAACCTTATGCTAAAACCCACTCATGTAACTCTGTTTTATTTACCACCACTGCATACAGATTCAGTACCTAGATTCAGATATTACCATTGCATACTGATTCACTACTTAGATTCACATATCAACACATATACATACATGTATGTATAATCAATTCTGTATTGATCTCTGAAAGCTCATGAATATAATTTTGCACGAATACGTGAAAAGTATGTACTTTTTATAAGAAATGTTTTTTTTATGGAAACGATAAATTTACGATTTTTATTTATACATTCACTGTAAAATTTAATAAAGAAAAGCTATTTTTAAAAGAGACCCTTTAAAAGTTATTAGGAAGTAACAGCATTAGTTTGTTCACCTTAAACATTTAACCTATAATCTACAAACATTTTGTATGAGACCAATATCATACTCTCAACTCACAACATAAAGATCGAAAGTGATCACTCTGAACGACCGTCCCTTTACGAAAAGTGATGATGTCTTTGTATTTCTTATACGTTCAAATCCCTTCCACTGGTATAAAAATACATTTATGAAGTTGGCATACTACGTTAATAATTTCCTGAAGGATTTTAAAATTTAAAGTGAAGATAAAGACGTTTTGCACTTTAAACTAGAGTTCAATATTTTCAGTAGAGATTTAAACTAAACTTTGTTTATCTTTCAACATACATACATTATTGATAATATCTGTAAGATATTGTAAAAGGTTTTTATGACATATGTACATTATTGATATTATCGGTTAGATGGTGTAAAAGGTTTTAAAATTATCACTAATTAATTGATGCAAATATTAATGTCACTCTTAATTATATGCCGTAGTTATTCAATAACATCAGTATCTATAAGGTACACGCTACTGTCTGTATTTTATTAAAGTATCACGTCCTTTAATTAATGAAATTAATTTAATTAATGAAATTGAAAATATATTTAATACAGACTAAATAGTATTTTATGGGCATAACGAACGCAATCGCTCTTCATACAACACACCTTGCTTTTTTTTCTGTTTAAAAACAAATTCCTTATAACCGATTATAGCTTATTTATAAATAAATAAATAAATATATGTGTGTGTGTGTGTGTGTCTGTGTGTTCAATATTTTCCATTCACGTATTTGTTTTCTATTTCCACAAAGTCTATTTGCTGTTTGTTCTGATGTGTTGAACCATAGTTTTAAATATAGGAGGTAAACATTTTATACGCCTACGTGGCATGACCACCGCCACTAGAGAAAACAGGAAGTGTAATCTAAGATGACGTCCCAGTGGCGATGAAACAACATTGAGTTAATGGACTACTTGGTGTTGCGGATGTTTATCCTTCAATGTAACGTAAAATAAAAACTTTCTAAGAAAGAAACACCTCTGAATGAAAAAATAAATGGATTTAGTAAATTTACTATTAGAGGCTTTATGAATGTTTTTACGGTAACGTCTTACAAATTTATAATTGTAATTCAGAAATATGTTTTTACTTTTACATGTTTCTTGAAACGTGAAATTACAAATTTATTTTTCCAACGTATGCCGATGTTTTTTAAACAGCTGTTAATCATTGAGTAATTTGTTAAGTTACCTGAAACGTTTTCTGAAGATCGCCTTTTAAGTATAACCACTTTTCAAGACGTTTTTTTGCAAATAAAATATTTGTGTTCCTTATAATCATTATAATTTGTTCATAATATAATTGTTAAATATTTTGCCATATAACGGCAACATTGATTTCCGGAGGACCTTAAATAATTAAATAAATGAAATTGACGTTTTGTACATACCTCACTGGGCGAAGTACCACCACTTTTCGGACAGTTATTCGGGTGCACCCTTTCCCGCACTTATCAATTTCCTGTTGAACTTAAAGAAATCACTTATATATAAAATGTCACTATTAATGTTAAGAGTACCTTCCCCACACGACAGGAGAAACAAAGAGAGAGAAATGGTCTAAAACGAGCCTCGTTTAGAACACACAAAACTTCGTCACGTCGAGAGTGACGGGAGAGATGTCGTTTAACCGACGATTCGAATGGAACTGGGCGTACCGAACCTTGTAAGAGACAAAGGTTGGCCGATAAGGAGTCCCTCTCTGAAGCATTTACACTGTCTTTTTAAATTATCTTTAATTTAAAGAAAAGTACGTAACATACCGGGGGCCTTGAATCCTCCTAGGATTCAAAGAAGAATACAATATAAGCTACCCCAGCATGAGAGAAAAAAAACAATAATTTTCAATAAACAAACTGAAAGTTCTTCACAAAAAACAAATGTACACTAAATAAAATAAAAATTCCTTTTCTAGAAACATGAGAAAAATAATAAGCTTATTCTGCACTAATGGGCAGGGGAAAAACCTTATGAGAAGGTCGAGTTATAAGTCCTTGCTGTGTCTTGAGCTGAACAACACGCACCACACCGTCTGTGCCAGGGAACACTTGTGTCACTCTTGCCAATGGCCAAGAGAGAGGCGGAGTAGGTTGATGCACTAGCACTAGGTCGCCCACACGAAGGTTGTCTGTCGTTTCCGTCCATTTGGTCCGCTGCTGTAGAGTGTGAAGATATTCCAGCTGCCACCTTTTCCACACGCGTTGGTGAAAAGCATGGACGAGGTGCCAATGCTTAAGTCGATTAGTAGGGACTTCAGCCAGATTTCTTTCGGGTACGGCGACGAGTGGAGCTCCAATTAAAAAGTGTCCTGGGGTCAGAGCAGTGAGATCGGAAGGATCGTTAGATAAAGGTGTGAGTGGTCGAGAGATGAGTAATGACTCGACTTGAGTTGTCAGAGTCATGAATTCGGAGAGAGTTAGAACGTGTTCACCTATGACGCGACGCAAGTGATGTTTAGCACTTTTAATTGCGCTTTCCCATAGCCCTCCTTGATGAGGTGCAGCAGGAGGATTGAAGTGAAAATTAACTCCACGTTGAAATGAAAATTCACAAACGAGATCTTGTCCTGAGGTCCTGAGTAGAGATCGCAGAGCATTGTCAGCTCCCACAAAGTTTGTTCCGCAGTCGGAATAGACGTGTTGACAAAGACCTCGTCTAGACACAAATCGAGTCAATGCTGCGATGAACGCGTCCGTCGAGAGATCAGTGACCACCTCAATGTGAACAGCTTTGGTGACAAGGCAAACAAAGACACAGATGTATGCCTTGATGGTTCGAATAGAGCGTAGATTATGTACTTTCAGAGTGAAAGGACCACCATAATCAATGCCTGTGTTGAGAAATGGGCGAGTAGGGGTCAGTCGAGGTTGAGGTAAGTTTCCCATAAGAGGATTTTTATTTTTAGGTCGGTGCTTAAAGCACACAGTACACTTGAAGACGCGTGCACGGATTACATTCCGAGCACACAATATCCACACCTCTTGTGCGAGAAGTGATTGAGTGAGTTGAACTCCAGAATGAAGGTACTTCCGATGATATAGGTCAATCAAGGAGTCAACCACAGGGTGTTTCTTAGGCAAAATCACTGGATGTTGTGACTCATAACGAATCTGTGCTGCTTCGAGTCGTCCACCAACTCGCAGGACGCCATCGCTATCGAGAAATGGTGTTAATCGTCGAAGCCTAGAAGATACCCTGTTAGGAGGGGTGTGTCCTAATGCCTTTAAATCTTCGATGAAGGAGGATGCCTGAAGTAATTTGAATATTCGGATTCTGGCTGAGTTCAACTCCCCCGTAGTGAGAGGTCCAACAGTTCTTCCCAAGTGACGAGAGTTGTGTATGAAACGCAACAAGTACGCCATTCGACTAAAGCTAGAATATTTCCGCAGCAAGTCCCATTCTGAGTGAACAGTGGAGAGAAGAGATATAGGTGAAATAGGTTTATATTCCCCTGTGTCAATGAGTTTTGCAGGCTCAAAATGAGATATAGGCCAGTTATCATGCGACTGTTGTAACCAAGAGGGTCCGTACCACCATAATTCATGTTGAGGTAGGTCTGAAGGAAGTAATCCACGTGACGCGCAGTCAGCGGGATTGTGTTCACTCGGTACGTGCCTCCAATAATGAGAAGGCAATAATTCTTGAATCTGCGCTACCCGATTGGCGACAAAGGTTTTAAGTCGATAAGGAGGTGTTTGTATCCATGTCAATGTTACTGACGAATCGCACCATAGAAAAACTGAGGAAAATTCCATTTTTTTGTTATAAAGAGATATAATATATGCCACTAATTGAGCGAGTAAATGAGCAGCACTTAGCTCCAAGCGAGGTACAGTGAGTTTTTTCAGTGGGGCTACCCGAGTCTTCGATAATAGCTGCCGAATTACCACCGAGTTGTCACTAATCTGACATCTTAAGTAAATGACAGCAGCGTATCCACTCTCAGAAGCATCTGAGAAACCGTGTAACTCAATGTTAGACGAGTGACTCAAGCGTAAAGCCCGCGGAATTACAATATTTTTTAAACAATTAGAAGTCTTTGCAAATGTTTGCCACTGAGTTAGAAGTTCAGGTGGTAGGGATTGGTCCCAGTCTAACCCTTTTGTCCAGAGGAGCTGCATAAAACATTTCGCCCACATGACAACAGGCGAAAGGAAACCACAAGGGTCATAAATTTGAGCGATAACGCTGAGCACTTGGCGTTTAGTTTTAGAGTTTAGAGGAAAATTCAAATGATAAGTAAAAGCGTCCGAAGAGGATGACCAATGAAGTCCGAGAATATTATAATGAGGTTGTGCGGTATCCTGAGGAAACGTGGGTGTCTCTAGGTGTTCGTCTGGAAGATCCTGTAATAGTTGATAAGCGTTAGTAGTCCATTTCCGCAATTCGAAGCCACCTCGAAGTAAAAGAGAAATGAGCTGAGTGTTTTGGGCAAGTATCATGTGTCCAGAAGTCAAATAGTCAGACATGAATTCTGCATAAAGTTGCTTGAAGCGAGGCTTAGAGTTGAACTTTTGCTCAAGAAATTTTAATCGTACTTCCGCGTTTCCGCGAGAAGTTCCGAGAGGAGGTTTATCTTGTTTGAAAGGAAGTCGGACACAGTAACGACCTGAACTGTCGCGTGTATGAGTAGCGACATAATGAGCTTCACATGCTTGATCATGTGGTGAGAGTTTTGAGGTGAAGGGCACTTCTTCATGTTGCCAGAATTTTTGCAGAGTATTTTGCGGTTCCAAGTCATTCACCGTAAGTAATGTGGTGAACATACTAGCACTAGATTCCCTTTCACAGGCAGGCAGACATGGAGTGCCTATCAGGCACGGCATATTAGAGCCGAGAGAATGTGTAGTTGGAGTCAATATTAAGGGAAAAAGAGCGCCGCCCAGAAGAATATCAATGCGACTTGGCAAATGAAAAGTAGGGTCGGCAAGCGTATAAGATTGTACCTTATTTAGTACTTTAACGTCAATGTGAGTACGAGGTAAATCGACGCAAATTTTGTCGAGAATGAGAAAATTATGTTTGGCAGCTATTACTGTGCCATCGAGAGTGTGCACGCCTAAAGAGGTCATGCCCCTTGAGCGAGTAAGAGTTTGAGAAAGTCCAACAATGTTGTGATTACTTCTCGTTCGAGTTACACACATTAGTTGAGCTACTTGCTCTGAAATAAATGAGGATTGGCTTCCTGAGTCCACCAGAGCCCGGAAAACATAAGTCGTCCCGGTAGGAGAGGAGAGTTTTACTAAAAGTGTGCCCAGGAGCACAGTTGTACTTTGAGAGGCAAGATTAGTCGCCTGAGAAGTCATACTAATAGGTGACTGAACAACTTCTGTTACACCTTGGTCCTGGGAAAGAGAGGACTTTAATTGTGTATGCTGAGGCAGGTGATCGTTGTCGAAATGGAGAAGAGTGTGATGTTTCCTTTTACATTGAAAACAAGTCGAATTGGATTTACAAAACTTCACACTGTGAGCGCCCAAACATGAAATACATCTACTATACGACTTCGCGATCTTCAAACGCTCTGTCGGAGATTTGGCCTTAAACGTAAGGCAGGAATAGATTTTATGGTCTGTTCCTTTACACAGAAAACATAAAGGATGCTTTGTCTCAGACGCTGTGTCATTGACAGAGTTACAAGTCACCAGCGAAGTCCCCTTTCGGTTAACCTGAGTCTTATACATTAACTGTTTTCCCTTTGAAATTTGAGGTGAGTTTGAAGGTAATGAGTTAGCGTTGAGAGTTGAAAAGGAATGTAGTGTCACGTGTTCAAGTTCACTACATTTTTGTGAGAGGAAGTTGATAATTTCCGCAGGTGTTGCCAGAGTCGACGTATTATCCCGTGATTGTTCAAGCTTCTTCAGTATAGTAGAATCCAGCTTGCGTAAAATCATCGCTGACAATAAGGGATTGTTACTCGTGATATCAATTTGTAGCCCCTTCAAGGCTTGAGTGTTCTCTGTGTAACTTGTAACAAAGTTACGCATTTGGTTAGAAGTGTAATTGATATTCGGCAAGTCGAGAATTCTATTGAGATGAATTGACATTAAACGTCTTGGAGAATGATATCTCTCCATAAGAAGGTCATACGCGACTTGATAATTAACTTCCGAAATAGGTAAAGAGTTAATTAATTTTAATGGTTCACCTGAGAGTACACTGAGCAAATACTGTAGTTTGGTGACAGCATTGAGAGATGTATTTTTATGTATGGTAGAGTCAAAGAGATTTTTGAAAGAAATCCATTCAAATGGATCACCCGTGAAATGTTTGAGTTCCAATTTTGGAAGTCGCAGTGGGATTTGCGACGAGAGTGAAGAGCTAGCTTCGGTTTTTTGCCTAGCAGCTTGTTTCGCTTCTATTGAAGCAACAGTGTAATTTATGCGAGAAACAAGATCATTAACCACAGCCGAAGTTGAGAAATTGGGAATAAAATCGTTATCTTTTTCCAACGAGAGTTCATTGAATAAGTCCAATGTGTCTAAAAATTCTTGTTTAATGCTAGCGACAGAGGGAGCTCGGATCATTAATTCCTGCATGATCGCTTTATCAGAAATCTTTTGCGTTAGATCATAAATAGATTGGATCTGGGAAAATAGAGCTTCCTTCTTAGCAGTGATTACTCTTAGTGATTTGGCCATTTTGTAGAATTGAATTATATCTACAATAACAATAAGGCTCTTTAAATACACTAACAAAATAGGCTATACTAATAGCAAGAGCGATAGAGAAAGCATAAACTAGTTTCTCACAAAGAAATGTAAATATTGAATGTTTGAACTTATGAACGGACGTAAACAGTTCAAGTAAACAAATGTCTCTTATTCAAGGTTACAATAACAAGATATCTTCCAATAATTGCAATCAGAAAAACGTTCAATACAAATTATGAAAAAATGTAAATATTTTAAAAAGAAATAATTACAATTACATTAGACAGCATGTAACTGAATGATCTGCTTCAAAACAATAAGCATTAATAAATATAAATTTGTAATTTACAAGCAGTGAAATCATAGGTGACTTCTTTTACCATACTAAATAGCAGAAAATATTTATAAATATATTAGCCTATTAACATAGTATGAGTGAGAAACATAAACTTTGAATCATACTAATTGTTTACAAATAGACAAGCGTAATGAATTATAAAGATATGCTTTCAGAGAGGGTTTGTTATAATCTACTGTATTTGAACAGCTGAGAGATAAGAAATTGAGTGAGGTAAGCCTTGTAACAAGGACAAGATATTGCGTGCGGTTGGAAATATGTACGTCACACTTGTGGACATGTTTTAACATAGGACCTTTTCAAAAGATCCGGGCCGTAGGACCAAAAATGTTAAATATTTTGCCATATAACGGCAACATTGATTTCCGGAGGACCTTAAATAATTAAATAAATGAAATTGACGTTTTGTACATACCTCACTGGGCGAAGTACCACCACTTTTCGGACAGTTATTCGGGTGCACCCTTTCCCGCACTTATCAATTTCCTGTTGAACTTAAAGAAATCACTTATATATAAAATGTCACTATTAATGTTAAGAGTACCTTCTCCACACGACAGGAGAAACAAAGAGAGAGAAATGGTCTAAAACGAGCCTCGTTTAGAACACACAAAACTTCGTCACGTCGAGAGTGACGGGAGAGATGTCGTTTAACCGACGATTCGAATGGAACTGGGCGTACCGAACCTTGTAAGAGACAAAGGTTGGCCGATAAGGAGTCCCTCTCTGAAGCATTTACACTGTCTTTTTAAATTATCTTTAATTTAAAGAAAAGTACGTAACAATAATAATAATTATAATAAGTTTTAAAAATTTCTGGAACAATACTTTCGGCTTTGAATGTCTATAAAAAATATATGTCTTATTTAGCAATTTTTTTAATAATGCGATTAAAACTAGATTTTGTTGATTATTATAAAACGCTGGCAATGAAATGTGTATCACTGCTTTTAATTTTTAATGTATGGGCTTTTTAATAACTTGAAATATAGAAACAATGTTTCTATATAGATACTAGACAAACTTGTCAATGCTCGTAAATACAAGAATTACGAGACAACTCTAATATATTAAATAAGCCATAAGTGATGATGAAGCCATTGAAATGCATATGATATTAAAAGTGTTTACAACTATGAGTTCGTGTACAATTTATAATGCCTTTAACTCACCAGTCAGCTCAAATGTAACTCATAAATGTCTACCCCTAAGATTAATAGTTCGATTTATATCTTATATCTGATAGTTCGTTACCTTTTTTCCTTAGTGGCAGAGACTGTATTCTATGGTGGAGTACCAACAGTTCTTGTAACACTGTCTACGACCCTATCGACAACTTGAGAGCCAGGATTATGGTTGACCTGAGTAATTCTAAATTTCATGACCTCCATATCTTGATAACAGAGATTTCTTTCTAGGACGGAGTAGAGGCAGTTCCTGTATCACTGTTAAGCCACTATTATGGATGAGGCTTCTTTCTATTGTGGAGTACAAGCAGACCCTGTTTCTGTATAATTTAACACACGCCTAGTTGCTACATGCCATAATGAACTATTAGCAACCGTTATATAAGTAGATAAATACAGAATGTATATGTAATTTGATAATTGTTTTTTTATTATGATTTTCATATTTATATAAAGTTACTCTACATTTAAGAATTTTAATGTAACTGATTGATGTCTTAGATAAGGAATATTAGTAGATTAGAGATCAATGATATCTTTCGCCCTTAAACACACAAAAACACTTTTCTTGTAAATTATTATGACTACTTTTTTACAATTAAAACATGCATAACCTCCTTATACATACATATATATATATATATATATATATATATATATATATATAAATATGTGTGTGTGTTTATATATATATATATATATATATATATATATATATATATATATTCTTGCTATTTTACGTTATCCATTATTTTTCCGTTGCACTGACATTATGAAGTTAATATATTACTATTGTAAGTAATTTTATCCACCATTAAGTGCAAGGATTTTACCTTGTGTGATGAGACACCTTTCGGTCAGTTGACCATTGTCGAATCACTGATATTTTTCTCTATAGAAAAACATATATATATATATATATATATATATATATATATATATATATATATATACATATATACATATATACATATATACATATATCTATATACGTATATATATATATATATATATATATATATATATATATATATATATATATATATTTATATCCCTAACTTGGATAAAACAAATTCAAGAATATGTTTACGTATTTGTTTAAAACATTTACAAAATTATTATGACATTGTTTTTTTTGAAATTTAGGCGAAATGCATGATTATGACTAAGGATATTAAAACTCATAATATAATCCTTAGTTTAATTACATTTGTATACAAAGGAAGTTTCTGATGTTTTTAAACACCTTCTTGAAGTTTTTGCAACATAACTATTGCAACTACAACTATTTTACCTTAACTATATCAATATAGTTGGTGTATGGAAGAAATTCACTTGAAATCACCTATAAAAACCACCAAGGGTTTTAACACTTGAAATGAATTTTTCCGATCTACAGTTGTTGTCATTGTTATTCACGCATGCAAATAACGTTCCTCAACCTAAATCACTCTTACCTTATCACGATAATATAATCCTGTTTATCTAAAGGGATTTGTTTTAATCCAAAACAAATTTTACCAACGCTGTCGGTTAACCTATATTCAACATGTAAATGTAGCGTTCGGTTAACAGCTCCAATTCGGTGGACGTATTATTGAACGGATAATACCGTTCGAGAATTTTATCTTTTGGTTAATTTCACCTTTGGGAAAATTTGTTCCTGCCAGTAATCTATTACTTATAATTACAAGCAGAAACATCTTTAACCAATTAGAAGATAACAAAATTTCTCCAAATAATTATTTTACTCCATTTCCCCTTGTTTACAAGATATTTTCCTATCTTATTTTAAACTGTAATAGTGACAAAATTATTCTATAAAAAAAATGTATTTCAATAATAGCAATGCATACACATTGTTATGGTAAACTCATATCTAAACTCAGTAAAATATTCAGCAATAAGTTTTAGCTTAGATAAGCTGAATGGAGCTATAGCTTTTATATACAATAGTTTGAATCTTATCGAACCACTATAATACTCCTAACACATTCAAAGAGATCAATAAAAAAATGGATAAGATCTGAAACTTGTCAGTCACGTGCAGGAGACTGATGGGGTAACATAGGAATATCTTTAATTTATTTATGGTTCTAGCATGTTATGGTAAACCGCATGTCTTCAAACATTTTACACATTGAATTCATATTAATTTAAAACTTTTTTTTTAGTGTCATCTTTTAAATTGACTTCATTTCTATAAAAAGTACTTTTACTATAAAGAAAATGTATTAGATGTAGTATATTTTTACTCCTACACTTAGAAGTTTTTAATCAGTTTTAAAAAAGCCAAAATTACTTTATTTTGCTGATGTGGTTTTCCAAGGCCACATTTAGTCGCAGTGAGCAATTATTTTAATTACCTTCATGTACTTGAACTACGTAACATGTTGGCGTGGCTTTATTATAATGTTGCAACATTAATTTAAGTAGTTCTGGCGCATAGAAGTGCCCTTTAGTTAACCATGACTAAATTAGATCATTTACTAAGGATTTATTCCAAAGGTTTCCAGTGTACTCTCTGCGGGCGCAAATTTAAACTGCATATTTTTAAGCATTACAACGTACTTATTTGAAACGTACTGTAGTGCGAGGATGCATGTGTGTTTGCGTGCGAGAAGGTTGTTTCTGGGAGAGAGAAATAACGAGAGAAGTAATGATAGAGAGAATAAATAAGTGAATAAATATTACTTATGTTTCACAACGTTATTCTTAATTTATTGCTTATATTATTCCAATCCTGTTGGTTTCTTGACTGCACTTATTGAACAAACAGATCATTTATAGTGCATTGGAATAAGGTACAAAATTATTATAATATTTTTATTGAATTATATGTTTAAATTAAACAAATTTATAATTTTCAAAACTTAATTTATCTGTAATTAGAATGTGTAACAAAAAAACACGTATTTTTTTCGGAAATTAGGAACTAAATTGATAATGTATTCAAGTTATAATATTCATTGATTTTACACAGAGTCTGTTCAAAGTAATAGATTAAGTGCAAAGCTCTGAATAAATTTCTGAAGTACTTACACACACACACACACACACACACACACACACACGAACACACACCCTAAACAAATGTAAGCCTGTTATTTCGTATAGATTTATGATATTAAAATCAAAAGATTTATTAAATTAAATTTGCCATTTCTTCCTAAACTTTCCTCTTATTCTAATGTAATTTTAAACTTTTAATAGGTAAAACGTAACAAAATGCTAGAGATTAACATGACTATTTCTATGTTTACATCCTAATTGAGACTTTATCATCGCTTGTAACTTTCTGTTTAATAATTTCTAGTAATATTATTTAAAAATATCTGTATTAAATAAAAAAACCCCGTTATTTAAAATGAAGTCAACCTAAAGGGAAGTGAGAACTACTACATTCGGAAAAGGTTACCGAAATTGAAAAAGCAACATTCGCTTGGTCATATTGTTAGAGCAAGACAACTACATTGACACTTTTATCGTGAAAAGGATATGGAAAAAAATTTCAGGAGTGTATAATATTAAATTTGCGAGTTTTCTGGGTTAGAAGGTACTGTTATGACCTATAAATTGTAAGGCATGTGTTTATTTCATAAATTAGTAAATTCTGTACATTAAAATAAATGTTATAGTCTGGATTACGTAGTACCGAGTAGCACACATCTTTATGATAGTTTCTATTCTGCATATAATGAGTATTACTGGTTAACACTATAGTATATGTACTGCCTTCCCACTTCCCTATGCGCATGACATCCCCTCTAAACTACATTGTACACGTACACATCCCTAGACCAAGCAGTAACTCTTTTCCTATTCTACTTTATAGGATTAGGTATCTACGACCTCAAACAAACATCCATCAAGTAAACAGTAATTTAATGATGTTTAAAGCAGTCTTTATGTTTCTTCATATTCTTTTTATTTAATGTACCTATTACCCCAAATATTTCTCCCTATACATCTTGTAACGAGTTAGGGACATCTTTATACCTCCGATATAGAGTAAATAAGATAGACCGTCATGCCGATGCGACCCTCATAGCTAGTAAGAGGGATAACTAAAAGTGCTTTTGTTATCAAAAAAATTACAATTCCTCATCTAAAATGTTTTCTTTAAATCTCTTGGGGCCTTGAACTTATACATAATGGAAACTAGACAAAAGGCTTTCAATTATTTATAGCTGATTACTATAAAATTAATACTTGGAGTCTTCCGGATAGTAGATTTTTAATGAAATAACCCCGCATAGATATTACTTAAACCATAGGTTACCATGCAAAAATATATTCAAGAATCTTTTAAACCTAAGGATTGTTTTTAAATGTTAAAAATATTATTAGAATATAACTGACCCTTAGTATGTACTTAAGATACAGTACCTTGTAAGAAAAAATGTTATTTTCGAATAAAAATAAATGATTTAATAGCAGTACGGTGCACTAAATGCAATAGCAAACTAAAGGAAGATGGAGTTAACAATAGACGCTAGCTAATGAACCTTGTGTCTATGCGTTAGGCCCAATGGGACATGACTAACTTATTGAACAATAGAGGCTTCATTTATATCCATAATTTGATTATCAATGCAAAAGTTATTGTATGCATTTACCATTTATAAGTATCACTAGAGTTGTAGGCTGTCAGAACAATTTGTCCTCTTTTAGAAGTATTATGCAATATTCTTAAACTATTCTTGGGTTATAGTTAAATAAAAGAGGTTGACTCTCAAATCAGGTACAACTATTTGTTTATACAGGCAAAGTTTCAAAAACGGGTACATTATCGTCTTCAGGCCTTATTAAAACATTGCTTGTATAAATAAATAGTTGTACGTGACTCCCAAGTCATCCGCTTTTATTTAATAATAATCTCTGCGAGTGTAAACATGGTTAATATTCCTGGGCTATAGTTGACTTTTCTTGGTCTATACTTGGGCTCAAATATACACTGAAGTGTTGTTGGCATAATACTTCCATTACTCACTTGGTTAATCATATGGTTTAGTTGTAAAAGAAACTTTTGAATATTCTTTTTATAGAAAAAAACAGGAAACTATTACACGTGTTACCGTCGGTTTAAGTCGTTCCGAGCTGAGTGAAAGCAGAATTATTTGCAATACAAAATCTTACACTTTTCTTTACCAAAATAAAACTTGAAGAATATTTCAATCCTCATCTAATACCAAAGTATGGGTAATTATGAGAGTATTAACCATTACTTTTCTCTATGATCTCGTGTAATGTGTAGACATATTTCTATAAAATGTACGCTCAAGTTAGGTGTAGGATAATGGTAACACATTATTTTATCCTTTTCTCTGTTGCTAAGGCCTATTACCGTTTCCTTAACTCTCCCTTTAGTTCACTTTCCCTACACCTTGGTGTAATGCGTTTGACACATTTCTATATCTCCGCTACAAACGCTATAGAGTAAGTCAAAGCTAGCTGTACGACCATACCCACGCGAGAAATCATTTTGAACTGCTCTCTATACTAAGGGACAATAAATTCGTTCTTTTTCACTTTATTTATTTTCAACCTTCCATTTGGGAAGCCATATGGGTTAATATCAGGGGGGCGAATAAGTGAAGCTTTAATTCGTTTTCCTCTAAATGGCTGGAGGAAATAAAATACCACAGGTGGACCAACATAGGCTGTGCCCTTATGGGAAATCCATGGATTCTGATAGGGAGCATTTATTGATTACTGATGAAGATGCGTGTATAAACGTTGAAGGACTCTGAAGTCACGAAATTAAAAGGAACTGAAAATAAGACAGAATCATAAAGAGATGATTTGTCCGAAAGATTTTGAAGGGATGTAACTGTTGTAGAGAACATTAAAAAAAAATAATGAAGAGCTGAATGATTAAATTAGGAAGCAGAAACAAAGAACAGGTGACAAAAAAATGCATGCGATACAGGAATGAAGACAGAGTCTTACTGAACTTACGAAAGATGAACTAACCTCTGAGACTGTTATATACCACGCCAGAGCAAGAAAAGGAGAGCTGAATCATCTCTTAAGCTCTTACCACTGCAAGGTACAATTGGGACAGTAGGTACTTCGTAGAGTACCCCGTTATAAGAACACCTGTCAACATAACTCGTGTCAATGATTACATCTGACTAAATGTGATTCTCAAAGCTATATCTAGGGATGACTTCAAAGTTACCACCATAAATAGTTAGAGTTATAGACAATACATGTTATCAAATATCCGGACTTTTATATAACACTTACCAGTAGACTGTAGGTCGAAATCATTGAATGGTTAAGTTACGAAAATAAAAATAACAGTATAGTGCTGACAATGATGGTTAAAAGACTGCACTCCTGATGCAGTAAAGAATACATCATGAATTATCATTCGTGGACGCCGTGAATATCTTAAAATAAAGAATTATATTAAAATGAGCAGGGCCAGGTGAAGAGTTCTTATTTTTCATGCTCTCATTAAACAAACAGGAAGACTTGAAGGGCGAACGCAAGGACAATCCCACATTGCTAGGGCTTTAGAAATCTCAGGCCTACTGTCAAATGGAAGTAGGAAAATTTAAGTGCCAAAGCTAACGCTTCACAGTTATATAGTAAACACAAACAGCATTATACTTTTAGAAGACATATTGCGAGCTTCCGGCTAACTATAGTTTTGCGAAGTCGCCAAAAAGCATAAAAGCGATTGAATGCAAATACTAAACAGGAATGGAGGAAGACAACAGTAGGCCGTCGATGTAAGTAACTCGAATTTCCGCATTGTTCAAGGGAAACCTAGTTCGGTAAAAGATCGTTTCCCCAAAATGAAATCAATAAATCTCTAGAAATGCAACATAAAAAGATGAGAAACCTCATTGCTGGTGAAAAAACTGGCTCAAATTCTCCGTCGACTAGATAAGCCAAGCGAAACAAAAAACAAAATTTCTAAGAGGTTCACTGAGACAGGAAGGGAGAGAGAGAGAGAGAGAGAGAGAGAGAGAGAGAGAGAGAGAGAGAGAGAGAGAGAAGATAATTTTATACAATGTAAGGGCAAATGAAAATTCTAAATAACATACTGGTAGATATATCGAGTCCCAATAGACTTTAAAGAAAAAGCTTAGAATTAGAATTTAAGTTCTTAAAAATGAGAAAATTTATAAGTCTTGTATCTGAGATACATTTTGCACTTCAAAACGTAAGCGATCTATGAATGTGTTGATGTTTACTACACTAAACACTCGGGAATACCCAGATGATGTTCTCTAGTGATTATACAGAACACTATCAACCATTCCCACGATATGGGATTATAAAGTATTATAAAGAAAGTCATGGCGTTTCTTATCAACTCCCAATATAGTATCATCTTCTAATTTTTTTAATTGACTATTTTTCATATTTCAGTTAACGGCAAGATGAATACATTGAATATCGTCAATTCTAAATGCGAAGCACCTTTACTTATATTGCAACACATTTCCTTTAGTGACATTCATAATACCTCTAGGAATACATCTTTATCTAGGCTACCTTTATTGACAAATGCTACCCATCCAGATCCCTTGAGGATCTTGCAATAGCTGCAAGTGTTTTCCGCTTTGTGTTTTTTACAGTGCTTTAGAATATTTCACAAAATGAGTTTGAAGTGGTGTAAATAGTTATAAATAAATAAAAAAATGAGGAAATGTTTTGGAATGAATATTAAAAGAAATATACCTAACTAGTTTAATCATTTTTAACTTAAAATACGACTTTCTTGTAACATGTTTGTTATATACATTTATAACCTCTTCACATACCACCATATTCAATTCTGATCTAAAAATCTGTTTAAATGATTTAATTTGGAAGGATTAACAAAACATTATTATTCAAGTTATATTCTGCTGATCAACTAAAATGATCATCAAAACAAAATGAGGAAATATTTTGGAATGAATATTAAAGGAAATATACCTAACTAGTTTAATCATTTTTAACGTAAAATACGACTTTCTTGTAACATGTTTGTTATCTACATTTATAACCTCTTCACATACCACCATATTCAATTCTGATCTAAAAATCTGTTTAAATGATTTAATTCGGAAGGATTAACAAAATATTATGCAAGTTATATTCTACTGATCAACTAAAATAAGTCAACAAAACGTGTTTCGTCAAAACGCGGCTTAAGCTCCTTCTGAAACAACTATATCTATTAGTTATATGGCCAAAACGAGCCACTGCTGACTTTAACGTTTAGATATGATGTATCGTTATTATTCCTCAATGGTGTTATTCTTAGCAAGAAACAACCGACATATACTTTTTGACAATTTGGCTATGACAAAGCAAAGATTTTAACTTTTAACACAAGTCTATCCTATCGTGTGCACATCTATGTTCTGGATTGCAAGATGAAATGAAATCAACTGTTTAAGCTGTCTTTCACATGACTCTACAACCCCGATATATACTTTAGGCTTCCATACACAAGTCTCAGAATGTAGCAGACAGAAGAAGGCCTACAAAAAGGGTCACGCCCACAACTCCCTATACTAAGCTGTAGCAGGACAGGGGTTTGTATTCGCGGTATTCACAAATCATGTACTGCAGATGAACATACCTACTCAAAGCATAAAGTAATCTGTAATTTTCCAGCCAGTTGTAAATCCTACAGATGTGTTTGTTATCAATATAAAACACAGTCACTTTGGCTGCTCGATTTCCACTCTGGCATGTTGCATAACAGGTGTATTTGAAGCGAGATGATGTCAGTCTGCAATTGTTCATTGTTTTATTGTGCCCTGTTCATTGTTCAGTCTTTATTGTGCGCTTAGTAATTAACATGGAGGGGGGCTGATGTTGCCTGAGTTTGTCAGGCTTGGTCTTTATTAGTTACTTTTCATGTCTCAGTGTGCTGGGTTTTAAATATTTTAGTGATGCTGATGATAGCAAAAGGGGCAAATTAATTTCATTGAATTTTTCTGTAACAATGGCCACTCAATATATTTTCCACCTTACAATCTCCGTCCCTTCCCTATCGACACTTTTCTATTTCCCGGTATTGTATTATATTTTCGTGTAAGAAATGCAATATGACACACAACAGAAAGCATAACTTTAAAATCCAAATTCAAAATGTATTTATTATCTTTATTTTAATTTTAAAGATTTTAGGTGTTAAAATGAGCATTTTGAATAAGAGTGTAATGTCCTGGTAGAGATGTACATTGTGCGAAATCAGAGTCTCTGGTGGTTATTAAAATGAATCAGAGAATTACGTTTGATTTTTCCAATCATAAACAGTTAATAATTTCACTCTTGTACTCCCCCCTCTTCGTATTTACCCTTCCTATTTCTCCTCCTCTTAGTAGCTGGGAATTAGCTCCTTCCAAAGGCCCATCTACTCTCTGGTGTCTCTGGAGGTTATTAAAATGAATCAGAGAATTACGAGTGATTTTTCCAATCATAAACAGTTAATAATTTTACTCACATACTCCCCCCTCTTCATATTTACCCTTCCTATTTCTCCTCCTCTAAGTAGCAGGGAATTAGCTCCTTCCAAAGGCCCATCTACTCTCTGGTGTCTCTGGAGGTTATTAAAATGAATCAGAGAATTACGAGTGATTTTTCCAATCATAAACAGTTAATAATTTTACTCACATACTCCCCCCCTCTTCATATTTACCCTTCCTATTTCTCCTCCTCTAAGTAGCAGGGAATTAGCTCCTTCCAAAGGCCCATCTACTCTCTGGTGTCTCTGGAGGTTATTAAAATGAATCAGAGAATTACGTGTGATTTTTTTAATCATTATCAGTTATTAATTCTACTCTCGTACTCCCTCTCTTCATATTTACCCTTCCTAATTTTCCTTCCTTAGTAGCTGAGAATTAGCCCCTTCCAAAGTCCCACCTACTATTTCTTATTTGTTTCTGCTCCAGGTAGTAAATTAACTATAACTTTGTATCTCTGATTCAGGTTGATTACCCTGCGCACGCAGTATCATAACCTTTTCAGTCCTTAGAATATTATACCACTTCGTAATCATAAATTTATCTAACCACTCAATTCTTTGTCCTTCATGTATGTGTACGAATATGGCTCCAATAACAAGGAAATCCATTTGGGGAACGTGAATCTGCACACGAAAGCCTTCAAAATTGAGTTCCAGATAGGGAACCGTTTTCGTATTTCAGTTAACTTGCTTTACATTGAATTTTGAGCCTTACTGAGGGCTGATGCATCTTGTTCGTGATATTCCTAGGTTGAATATTTAAGAAATTTCGCCTTCGTTCGTTGTTTTTACACAAAAAAAGGTTTTGACTTTTTAATTGTTCTATGGTATTTAAGTCTTTGGTCACATTAACTCTAGAAGCAGTAATTTTATTATAAACATACAGTTAGCAGCGGTAATTTTTAATTTATAGCTATACTGAGCATATCAGTAAATTTTATAATTTAATAACACATTAGAATCTAGGTGAATCTGGTCATGGAGATTCTGTCTTTCTGAAGTCAAGTTTCTGATCCCGAATTTTGAAGGATTGAAGTTTTGATTCGTCTTCAAAAGATAAAAATGTTGCGATTAGATTTAAAACCACTTTGCAAATTAAATGTAAAGAAAGTGTACTCATAGTAAATAAGAAAGCCCTATATAATAGTGAGACCAATACAACTTTGGTTTGCAACAGTATCAGCAATTTTAGTTTACCATTTTTTTAATGAACCTTCAGGGAGATCAATATAATAAACATAAAAATTAAATAGCAGGGTCAATTATAAAGTTCCATATAATTATTGTATATACTTCAAATAAATAAATGTTTTCTAAATGCCATATGCAATCAATATATTCCAGGAAATTCGAAAAATAAATGTACAGTAACAATTAATGAATCAGAAACTTGTTAAAAAAATATAATTAAAAATAACTTTAATTTTTTCTGCTACAAAATTTAAAATTTTACTTCAAGGATGTAACACCGAGGAATTGAAATTAGAACTTAGATAATTAGCCACCCTTTTGTATAAATCTTCGGTTAAATTTAAATTGCTGACAACATACGAATAAACTGAAGCAACCTTATATAATATTAATTGCGTTTTATTCATCAAATGCTTAAACATAAACTTCAGTTATTTAATATGACCCGTACTACCTGACCGAGTAAACATAGCGACCAAGCAGTTAAACAGCACAGTATGAGTAGTTCAAATACTTTCCGCGCGGAATGTTTACTCTGTCTGGTAGTAGACTGAAAGCAAGGGAAACTAATTTTAAGTTCAGATAGCAATGAAAACGTAATAAAACTATACTATCTATTCAATTAACTATACAAGTTACTTCTGGCTTTGAACGGTGCTATGTTGTGGGTGTGTGCTTGTAATTATAAAACCGTTTGAAGGTTAAATGTTAGGAACAAAAAAATTAGAGGTTTAATTACAACCCTGATGTTTAATTTCAAAAAACTTGTTTATTCTACTCAAAGAAATCAAATACCTTGAATGAAACGTTTTAATAAACTAGTCATAAGTATTGTTTAGATATGTGACTTTATTATTACTTCAGAACTTCAATATCCGAGCAAACATTGTTGTATTGGTTAAAGAAAGTTTTGGATATTACTGACTGTTGGTATAGACTTTGTTTTGACAAAAATAAAATTAGTGTAAAAAAATATTTCTACAGATTTTACAATTGTTACATTTTTACTTTCTGTTGTGTCAAACTCTTATCGTTGACTTAAGAAAACAGAAGATTGAGGGCATAGACTTTTGTAAACTTTTAATTTTTATGTAGAATACTATTGATTTTTTAATATTTATTCTAAGAAATATTCTTCAATAAATATTTTAAATATTTATAAAAAATTACAACAAGGGTTTGTATAAGTTGCCAAAGGTTTTTTAAAATTCTTTTGTACAACTGTCCAAACGACTTACCATATGGAAGGTAGAGTTTTATACATGCCATCATTTATCAGCGACGTAAATGTCTGTTACAGAAACGTGCCCTATGCAGTAACTCTGTGTCCTAATTGGTTTTATTTCCGCACTAAAACATTTTAGGAAAATGGCGAACTTTATCTAGTAAAATCAAAGTCCTCATTCATTAAGAAACCATATATATTGTCTTTAACCCTCAATTTACTACATTTGTAATACTTACAAAATCATGGATGATAAAATCTAGTTGAAATAAAATCTAATTTTAACTTCGTTTATATTGGTAAAACTAATAATTGTTTGAGGAAAGCTTCTGCGGCTTAGGAATGTTTAATGTTGCCAGATGAAGGCAAATTATTCATAACATATACAAATGTAGTGGCCAATTTATTTATTGATATTTTATGGCATAAGTAAGACCTAAAGAGACGGCAGTAGAAAGTTGTGAATATAGCTTAAAAATAGATACATAGATAGATAGATAGATAGATAGATAGAGAGAGAGAGAGAGAGAGAGAGAGAGAGAGAGAGAGAGAGAGAGAGAGAGAGAGAGAGAGAGAGAGAGAGACTGACAGACAGACAGAGAGAGAGAGAGACAGAGAGAGAGAGTTAGACAAAGAAAGTAGCCTCATTATATATTTAAATTACATAGTTTCAGAATTAGCTTTATAAGAACCTGCAAGTTTTTTAGTTCTGTCCAAGAAGCTAAAGATGTACTGCACACTTTTAAATAGATCTTAGAGCATAAAATTAAACAGCATCTCTCGTTTATCGGGGATATATGTTGTCGTATTAAATAAAATTTATTGTTGAATTCTATTATATGAAATGATTCTTAAACGCTCTAAAAGCAATTAAATAATATTACGATCAAACCAACGAGATAAACATTTCTGAACAAAAGTTTGCTTTTAGAACTAGTGAAATGTTTCTGTAATCCCATTAGAAAATAACAATGAGCAAAAACAGCTCATTTAACTTTAACTGGCTTTAGGTTTTAACACGTTTCTAGCGAGTTACAGCCTACCCAAGTCCCTTAAAATCCTATCTAGGGTTACAGTTATCGTGGAAAACTAACATATTTCCTAATTCAATCCATTAAGGTGATATAAACCCAAAGCAAACCTTTAAATTACTGTACCAAAGATAAACAATGAGATAACTGGAATTGTACGAATATAAATTAAATACCAAAATAAATAAAACCTCAAAATTTATAGAAATGATCGTTAAATTAAATCTTTATCGTAAAATACAAAAACGTTTTATAATGAATAATAAAACTCAAATGCCTATTTGGTTTTGTAAACCTATATATTATTTTATGTTTTCTTAAATAAAATATAAAGTCAACACCCTGATAATCCACAGTCTGGAATTAATTAAAAATATACATTTATCTGAAAATGTATCTATTATTCTCTAAAACAAAGGATTAGATTAGCGCTTGCACACTTTTAATATGATTATATACATAACGAGTTATATGAATACAGGAATAAATATGTGTGGGTTATCTGATAGTATTCTTACTATATTTCCTTTATTTCCCCCTCGTGGACACTCACCTTGACGCGGTGAGGGGGCTTAAACTTGGAATTCCATTAGCTTAAGCAAACCCAAGTGAACTAAGAGGTGTCCACAGAAGCTGCATAATACCACTGCAGCCCCCTAATACATACACAAATATGGCAGAATGAATCAGAGAGTAAAACATTCCGGAGTATTAGTCCCCCAATCGGATCTCCGGGTGGGGACTGCTTTCTGTTATAATAAGCAAAGAAATAATCATCCTGATCGTCTTAAAGTAAACATCTGGAATATCAAGGACGAGCACATTGAATGTGTAAGAGAATTATATGGAATAGATAGAAATATTATTATGAGAAATCGAGGAGTGGGAAAAAACAAAAGAATCGAATTATGGTGTCATAGCAGAAAGCAGGCAGTAGAAATGCATATCCAAATGAAGAAAAAGTCAAAAGATGAGAAGATGAAACAACATATCTCATTGGGTACAAACTTTAATGAACGTGAGAGAAAAACAAAAGACCTGCATAATTCACACATTAAATATCAATCTCAGAAATTTTTGCACTGGAATGCCCGCTCCTTGATGAATAAAATAGAAGAGTTGAAACAAGAATTGGATTTGAGTAATGCTAAGGTTATATGTGTTCAAGAGGCATGGTTGCCTGTAGACGAAAAGCGGCACCCTCGTTTCAAGAATTTTAATATTTTTAACAATTCACGAGCAAATGGCAGAGGTGGTGGTGTCATAACTTTGATACATAAATCTATAGTTGTTAGAAGTCATCAATCTATCACCACCACAAATATGGAAGCACTTAGCTGTGACATAACTATTAACCAAGATGTTAATATAAGAGTAGTCAACGTGTATATTCCTAATCAATTAGTAACTGATGAGGAACTTCAAAAATTACTGATTTCAGATAAATGTCTCCTTATCATGGGTGATTTTAATGCTAGACATGGCTCTTGGAATAAAGGAAATGACAACAGGAATGGCCTAATAGTTTACGAATGGATTGTGAACTCCAATTTGGTACTTGTAAACGAAAACAAGGAACCAACATACCAGTCACCAAGTACAGGATCATTGAGTACATTGGACCTTACCCTGTCTTCTCCAGATCTGTTAGACATAATCAGTAATTGGTATGTGGGTAAAGATCTAATTAGTGACCACTTCCCAGTATATTTTAATATCGACAGTAAAGAGGGAAATGTTAATGCACATAGAGTTATTACTACGCAACATAAAATAAAAGATGCAAATTGGCCCCTATTTAGACATCTTACTAATAACACAGTAAACTGCACAGAAAGTAATACAGAAAACATTGTACAGAAACTAATGATTGCTGCCTCGGAAAGTATCCCTAGCATTAAGGTAAATAAAAATAAACAAAAGCCTAGTAACATTTGGTGGAATAAGAGAATATCCCTCCTTAGATTAGAAAGACAAAAAGCCAGAAAAATGTGGAAGAAATTTAGAACACCCGAAAATAGAAGCAAATACAACCAGGCATCGGCTAAATGTAAGAGAGCTATAAAAGAGGCTAAAAGGACCTCTTGGCATGACTTCATAGGTAGCATCAACTCAAACACACCTTGCTCAGCTGTATGGAAAAGATTTAAAGCAATTCAGGGAAAACCTGATAATAAAATCTATCAGATCACAAATCCGGATGGGATCATAACTACTAATGATAATGACATTGCTAATGTATTCAACAAATTATATGTCAAAAAGTCAGGTATTGAGGAAAATTGGCCGACTCATCTGAAGAATGAGAAAAAGAGCTTTCTTACAACTTTGAATGAAGCAATTTCCAAAACAGATGTCTGTGATAAACCTTTCACAGAAACTGAAATGAAGGCTGCAGTAGCACAATTGAAGTCATCTACGCCAGGAGAAGATAACATTCATAATTTAATGTTACAGCATTGTTCTGAGTCATTTATGGAAGAAATAAGATGCAATTTTACACAAATCTGGGAGACAGGTAACATACCACAAAAATGGAAACAGGCTATAATTATTCCACTTGTAAAACCAGGAAAATCTCCTGAACTTGCTTCTTCTTACAGGCCTATAGCCTTGACATCATGTCTCGGTAAACTTTTTAGAGACTGGTTAATAACCGCTTAACTTGGAGGCTTGAAAATTATAATCTGCTGGGTTCATGTCTTTTCGGGTTCAGACCTAAACGAAGCACCTGTGATGCTTTACTAAACTTTACAGAAAGTATATATACCGGATTCTCAAACAAAATGTGTACATCAGCGGTGTTCATCGATTTCGAAGCAGCCTTTAATAAGGTCTCACGCATATCTATTATTTCGCAGTGTATGGAAATCGGTTTAAAAGGGAGGATATTGAAATACATTGTAGACTTCCTTAAGGATAGGAAAATTAAAACTAAGATCAATGATACATACTCTGAAGAAGAATGTACTCTAAACGGAATACGACAGGGGTCAGTCATTAGTCCTACTCTTTTTAACTTAATGATGCAAAATTTAGGGAATATAGACCTTCCAGGCATCGGCATGGCTATTTTTGCAGATGATGTCACTATCTGGGCCACTGATAAAGACCCAACTACTTCTACTCACCAACTGGAAAAGGCACTTAACAAAATCTCTGAGTGGTCTGAAAAATGGGGACTAACCATTTCAATGTCAAAAACTGAAGTATGCTTCTTCTCCAGGCGATACTTGCACACAAACTATAAACCAGTTATAAACTTAAATGGAAACGTACTGCGGCATAACCCAAATCCTGTACTTCTGGGTATTAAACTGGATCCAAAACTACTGTGGAAAGAACATGTCCATTTCATAGCGGACAAATGTGCAAATAGAATAAAAGCGTTGAAAGTTATAGCCAGCAGGGCATGGGGAGCAGATACATATATATTAAGGAATTTTTATTTGTCCTTTGTAAGATCAAAAATCATGTATTGTTGTGACGTTTGGGGTGGAACAGCTGAAACTCATATTCGAAAATTACAAATATTACAGAACTCATCTCTGAGGATTTGTTTGGGTTGTCCAAAAACCACAAGTATACAGTCTATGGAAATTGAACTGTCAGTCATGCCCTTTGACTTATATATAAAAAACAGAATGTGGAAGAAACATTTTCAGATGAAGGCAATTTCACTTAACACTCTTTCTAACATTGCATTGGTAACTAACATCCGACAGTCACTGTTCTACCATCATAACAAACCCTGCGAATCATTAAACACAATGGAATCAGGAAAAATTCCAGTTGTTTTGGAACAACAACCCTGGCTTCGAATCCCAATAAAAACCAATCTTGAAATTCCTGGTTCACTCACAAAAGAAGATTCACCTCACCTACTAAAATCTGTCGCTATGGAATTGATAAACACCACATATAACAACTTTGTAAAAATCTACACAGATGGTTCCGTTGATAAAGAGAACCATAGGGGAGGTGCAGCTTTTCATTGTCCAGAATTAAACGAGGATTACTATGTGCCCTGCGATTCCTCTTCAAGTATGAATGCTGAATTGATGGCCTTAAATGCTGCTTTGGTTTTTAGCAATACTATGGATGCACAGAACATCTGCATTCTCACCGATTCCAGGTCGGCCCTTCAAGCCCTTCAAGTACAGCACACTACAGACTACCATTTTCGAACATCTGAAATAACTAAATTGTTAAAAAACTTAGAACAGAAAAATATTGTATTTCAATGGATCCCCAGTCATTGTGGTGTTCCTGGGAATGAGGAAGCTGACAGATCTGCCAAGGCGTCTTGCAACTTGTTTCCATCTCCTGAAAGTTGTTACTCCTTAACTAATTGCAAAGAGGCAGTTGATAAAGAATCTCACATCTGTTGGAGAAAGAAATGGAGAGAATGCAATACTGGGCGCGAATATTATTCATTACAAAAACAACCTAATGATCCAAAGATCTTCAAGTCATTATCACGTTCAGTGGCATCTTTTGCGGCACGAGCTCGTATGGGACACATTGTCACCAATACATATTTGAAAAGGTTTCATATTACTAACGACTCTATCTGTGGAGTGTGCAAGCAAGAAGAGGAAACATTAGAGCACATACTTTTGAAGTGTCCTGTAACAGCAGCAACAAGGAGTCCCTTGATAAAGCAACTAGGACGGGAATGTACCCTGGACAGAATCTTGAAAGAAAGTTGTTTCTGGCCATTGGCAGAGTGTGTGTATAGGAGACATCGAGCCATCGAGGCCAACCTTGGAAGCTCGTAATAAGAAGTAAGAAGTAAGTATATTTCCTTTATTTTGATAAGCCTATATGCACAATTAACACTTAAATAAATGCAGAAAACAAGTTTATTTTATTAATATAACTCGTAGCTGAGGTTATTATGTAGTAAACAACATATAATATCCTTCAACGTACAAACATTTTTTCTATAGAAGAACAAAATACGGTACTAAATGACTAAGTGCTAGGCCTGGGAGGTAAAACATACTTACAATCAGTTACTTATATTGAAGGAGCGACAAATGAGGCAGACTTTCAGCTGCTACATTGCAAAGTTCGCCATCATGAACAGCGAATTAATTGGAAATAAGTTATAAAGCGTATTAAAATAATTTATATCAGCTAAAGGAAGATTCGTGTGTGCAAGTAAAAAAGAGTTATATTGCATGACAATGAAAATTTTATTCAAAATATATAAACATAGGACAATCATGCTTTATTTTTATAACGTTCAACCGGAAAAATATAAGAAAACGTCTATATAATCTAGAAACAAAATCCAGAAAATTATAAAATAATAAAATGAGATTTAAAAACATATACAACAGTATTTAACTTTGGAATGTTTAATGTACACTACAAACAGCCTGATCAATTAATTATAATTGATATGTGAAATGAAAAGCATTAAGCTGTTCAATTTACTTGAACTGCAACACCTTTTGTATCATATTCATCTAAATAAGTATGATTACGTTTCCTTATGTTTGTGTGTTATAACAGTCTATTAATAGACGTTCTATGGTTAACAAAATTGTATTTTTAACAAAGAATTTTATTTGTATACATCTTACAAACACACAAACACACACACTCACACAAACACACACACACACACACAAACACACACACACACACACACACACATACACACACACAAACACACACACACACACACACACACACACACACACACACACACACACACACACACACACACACATACACACACACACACACACACACTCACACACACACACACACACACACACACACACACACACACACACACACACACACACACACACACACATACACACACACACACACACATACACACACACACACACACACACACACACACACACACACACACACACACACACACACACACACACACACACACACACACACACACACACATACACACACACACACACACACACACACATATATATATATATATATATATATATATATATGTATGTATGTATATAAATATAAAATACGTTTTCTTGTTTAATAATTTAAAACAACATAGGTTATTCCAATACAAGAATATTTAATAATTTATATTCAAACCTTTTCGTTGGTAAACAGTACCAACATCATCAGGAATGAAAATATGTTTTAATATATATATATATATATATATATATATATATATATATATATATATATATATATATTTACATACACAGTCTATTTAACAAATATCGGGAATGTTTCCAAAAATCAAAATTAAATTTAGGTATAATTAAAATTATTTAATTAATTCAAAATACATTGCTCCTGCATCGATACACTTAGCTCGGCGCATCCGCCACTCTTCAAAAGACCGCTGGAAGTCGGTTTCTGAAATACTGTTGAGAACCTTTGTCGTCATCTCTCGAATCCCTCGATGGAGTCGAACCGGTGGCCTTTCAGCTCCCTTTTCATTCACTGAAACATGAATAATTTTAGTGGATCCAGGCCTGGGCTGTAGGGGGAGTGTGAAGCAATGTTGTCACCCCGAATGTCGCTCAGCTGCAGCACAACAATCGCACTGTGGCACGGCTCGTTGTTACCGTGAAGTTTTCAATTCTCTGGTCGCACGCGTGGTATAAGATGTCGCCGATGTGTCTGTCTTTGCACGTAAAGTGCTGCAGTTACGGTTGTCCCAGTAAGCACAAACTTGTTGTGAACAATACCAAGTCGGTCGAAAAAAACAAGGAGGTTTTTCTTTTGGTTTTTTATATTGACATCCGAGCTTTTTTCGGACGCGGGGACCCCTGCGTGTGCCATTCTGAACTTTGACATTTTGTTTCTTGCTCGTATTGAAACATCCACGATTAATCGTCGGTAATAACATTGTCGAGGAATTATTCATCTTCCTGGACGCAGTCAAACATTTCTTGCGAAATGTTCACCCGCGACGGGTATTGTTCCTCGCTCAAGAGTTTCAGATCCTCTGTTACAATAGTGTGAACGGCTCCAACTGAAAGTTCGGTCTTCTCACTAATAAGGGTGATGGGTAAACTTGTCAGAGTCCAAAAGAGTTTTCACTTTCTAGCGTTCGTCAGGCGTCCGACGCGTTGCTCGTCGTCGATGAGCTCTCGGACTTCCTTAAACATTATGCGCTACTTAAGACAATTATCCCCATAAGCCTGTTTAATGAGTTCAAGGGTCTCGGATGCGAAATTTCTGAATTTAAAGTAAAGCGTGATGGTCTGGTCAATGCTGGTGCGATGACATCATGAATAAATCACACGTCACAAAAACACCTGTCTGAACGCATGCCCGAGGGCGACTTGATTAAAGTGCAACTGCATGGTAGGGGACTCCTCTACCATACCGGTCGGACCACCGCTGCACCGATCCGTTGAGGATACAGTAAACCAGTCCCGATACTTATTGATAATAATAATAATAGCAAGATATTAATATTATTGGTAAAGTTATAATAATAAAAAAAACTGAATTACAAATATTACAATATTTAATAAACATTAATAATTATTTTAAAATTTACTTACATTAGAGATACAAATAGTAATTTACCTCATGATAAATTGAAGTTCATATTTCTGTTGGCCAAAGTTTCTAGAGAATCAAGTATGCTGTCATACAATATTTCAAGAAATGATTTAGTGTGATTTAAACTCATCCAAATCTTTAGGCTTCAAGCGCTTACTTGACACATCTGTAACTTTGGTAGTTAATCAAACTATCAACTTGTTGTGATAGCACGAGATTTTACGATATGTATGGCAAAATCAAGATGCCCGACCTTATCCTGTATGCTAAAAATATATAATTAAATACGTTAATTTTTTATTCCTCCCTAAGCAAAAATATTCGTAATGTATTTTAGAAGAGAATTGGTAGTGAAGCCATATGGATGATTAAATTGTTTTTCTTATGAGACTTGAAAAATAATATATTGGCAAACCTTTGTGAGTATAATAAGTAAAATAAGTCGTACATTTTCTATTTCCCTTTTCTCTTTGTTCAACGAAGAGTTCAAATTTCATTTGGAAAAACAGAATAAGAAAAATCTTCTACAAATTTTTCCATTTTTAGTTTAAAACTTTAACTTCGAATTATACTGAATTTTATGTAGCTAAATGTGTATAGGTATAGCTAAATATGTAGCTATATAATACTGAACCCAACCCTCAGATAGCCTATATTGCTAAATAAATTACTTAACATTTTATATAGACCCAAGCAATAACCAAAAATATTTCAGTACACTTAAGTCAAAAACATTTGGGACTTTGGAAAAATTAACCTAATACTATATCAGCTGAAAGCAATAAAACTCTCTATTTTTAAAATATAGAGTCACTAAATCCCTTTAAGAAGATGTTATAAAAATTCCACATATGATAAACTACATGATAGCTCAAATTACATGAAATGTTCTAAATTAGAAACCTTATCAAGGTCCTCGCAGAATTTCTCTTTAATCTTCTGATGTTAATTGTATTGTTTATAAGTTAGGTTAGAGTATTACATGTTTTGTCATTGTGATAGTGGTTGATTAAAATTTCTTCTTTGACACATAATTCTACAATACAATAGTAGATCATGTTTCTATATTGGTTATTCGAGTATTCTTTTTTTAAATATTTTTAATTTATATATATATAAGTTAAAAATATTTAAAAAACAATAATACTTTCAATACATATATTATTCAAAGCTTTTCGCCGATAAAACAATACCAGCATCTTCAGGAAAAAATAATTCGGTAACAAAATATTTTTACAAAAATTAAATCATATGTACTACAAACAACTGTATGCTTATAAGTATTGCACTTTATGTAATATTTTCTATAACATCAAAGACCTTATAAATAGTTTGGTGTCTCGATCTCACTTGAATTTGTTCATCAATTAATCTGTCTTTAACTTTATGTTTATAAATTTCCAATGTTTCACATATATTCATCTTTAATCCTTTGTTTAGTTCTTTTATTCATTTCATATTTTCTATCTTAGGAAATTCGTAACCATTATTATCACAATGAGTAGCTAAATTTGATTTGTATATGTTTGGTTTGATATAAGCCTTTAAATGTTCTTTATATTTTTCTTTTAATTTCTTTTTTGTTTGTCCTACATACAATTTATTACAGTCTTGCCATTTTATATTATATACACCATTTCTTTCGTGCATATTCCTCTGATTATTGTTATTGTTTATTAAATTTTTAATTTTAATATGAGTTTTGTAAGTAATTTCTAAATTTGTTTCCTTAAATAATCTAGTAATTTTGTTTAATTCGTTACCAGTGAATGTAAAAGTTGTCCAAATTTTTTTCCTCGTATTATGTACAAAGGTATTGTCGATTTTCTGTTTTCTTAATATGTTATTATTTAATTTAACTATAGTTTTCCTTTTATATCCATTTTTTTAACCAATTTGATATATTATATTTTTCTCTTCCATTTGATTATTCAAGTTCATTGGTTTTTTGTGCATTCTATATAATAAATTATACGGCGCTGCCTCTTTTGGTTATATGGATGATTTGAATAATTAGGTATTATTTGATTTGTCTGCGTTGGTTTTCTATATATTATATTATATTATATTCACGATTTACATTGTTTCTAGTAATTGTAATATCTAAACAATTTAGTTTATTTTTTCATTCGAATCCATGAGTAAATTTTATATTTTCGTGTATATTATTAATACATTATAATATTTCGTCAATATTTAAATCATTATTTTTTGATATGTATAAACCATCATCTACATATCTAAACCAGTGTCTATGTTGATCTTATTTTTGAAATATTCTCAATTTATTACTATATTAGAAGAAAACATATTACCCTATTTAATATATATATATATATATATATATATATATATATATTGTATATTTCCTAAGCTTTTTAACGTTCTAAACTGTTAAGGCTTTACAGGCTATTATTTCTTGTATATACACTTGGTGTTTTGTATCATTGTTGGGTTATTTACAGGTGTAACTAGAAATAACTAAATTAGTACTAATTTGCAAGATTTTTTTGTTAATTCTTTATAAAGTTTTCATTTTCGAAACGTGAAATGCATGTAAGCTAACGTGTATATATATATATATATATATATATATATATATGTGTGTGTGTGTGTGTGTGTGTGTGTGTATGACACACTTAAAAAAAAATTCGAATAAATTAACCTCTCTCTGTTGAAATTTGGGTCTATTTAACGTCAACACAAAACAACAATCAGTAAACAACACATTTCGTTTTTATTTTATATTTTTCATTTCATATTTACCAATAGGTATAATTTATTGTTATTTTTTCCTAATTGTACATATGACGCTTTATAATAGAAAGAGTTAATGTGACCTAGTTAATTATTACACAGTGTTAATCATTTGTAATAGAAATACTTTAAGGAAAATGCTTTTTTGATAGTATAGTTTTACAAATACCATTCTTTTCACGGAGTCTATTTTTCAAAAGTATCTATAATCCAAGCTATACACTATGTGAAAGATGACCTGGAAAAACTATTCATTTTTTCACAAAAGAATCTCCTTCATCTTGATCATGCACTCAAAGTATTGAATGCTGGCAAGCAATATCTGGTCTTAGAAATGTAACAAAGAACTCCTTTTAAAAATGACATGCATTTCGTAGTAGAATAGCTTAGGATATATACCTTTGGTCTCTGCTAGAGAAAGAAAATCTTAAATTGATATTTGTCGTGTTCAAATGAAATGCAATATTTATACAATAATTATTCATATATTTAAAAGTATCTTAATTAAAAAAATGATTCTCTTGACTCATACCGTTTCAGATTTACCAATAGGTTGTATAATTATTAAATAACATAATAGTAATATTTTTTATCAGGTGAATTTTAAAAAGATATGAATTATAAAGTTGTAAACAAAACCATGGGAGCACCAGCATGGATAATTTATACACGAATAAACACTATCTTAATGCACAACAAACGATATGAACTGTTGTGTAAGTTTGAACGACATCGACTCTATAAAACCTCTTAGAAAGGTATTTACTTTTACAAAATATGTATAATTCTGCCTAACAAAGTAGTTGGAACGGAAATACATTTATTAAAATGTTTACTTGCGCTTTTAATTTTCAAACTGTCTTTGCTTGTTTAAAATACTTTATGTAATTATTAACTCTGTTTTTTTTAAAATGTTTCATAAAATAGGTAATATTTGTGTTTATAATTTATAGCTGTTATGTTTTCTTACAATATAATAGGGTTATACAAAAATTGAAATAATACTAAATTTATGAAGTTCTAAAATGTATGGTAATTTTTTCTGAAGCTCATTTATAGTAACATTAAAGCTTTCAGAACAAAAAAAAAATAA
>JBAIZL010000001.1:103007849-103215349 GCA_036971475.1 Prosapia bicincta | reverse complement strand
TACTGTGTCCAAACTCCAAAGCATTATAAATAGGGGGGTAGAATGAAAAACAATAAAACACCAAAAGTGTTTTAACGTAGAAGCGAAAAAATTAAGCGAATAAATATTAAACAAACAAAATTAATAGACCAACACTGTATACCCATAGTAGCCCATGTACGGAATAGGTAGGAAAATGGAAACTGATAAGAAAATTCGCTTTCTATTTTGCCACTTAATATTGTGATTCTGTAATATGTATATACATAATTACATTATTTGTAATTATGTAATAAAAAATAATTAAAATAAATTATGATTTTGTCGACCTCAGTAGGAATTGACTTTAATTTTTTTTCTTTATTACTTGTTTTACCTTGAAATAAAAGATAAATTCGGGTAAATATTAAAATGAAATTTGATTCATTTTTGTAAGTAAATCATCCTGGTTTAATCCGCAATTTTAAAAAGTATAAATACAATTAATTTGATAATTTTATTCCTTGAGTGGTTTCGTGTATAAAAATTATTATTTAATTATTATAATAATTATTATAACTAAAATATAGTAAATCATAGGAGTATTCTTGCTTCAACAATTGCCAAAAATTGAATTTTTTTTTTATATAAATAGAATAGCCCTTTTCTATGCATATACAGTTCAGTTTTATACTTGGCTTGGATAAATCCTACACAAAATAATTATAATGTTGTGATTTTATAATTATATTGTATTTATCGTTATATAAAAACGAATCAAAATAATTAATTTCTTAAAAATATTAACAATGACATTTTCGGAATATATACAGTATTACAGTAGGTTTTGTCTTTATATTTCTTAAATGCGTATAATCCTGTGCAAAAGTTTTTTTAATGCAAAAATAACGAAATGACATTCCCATTAATAAATAGCCTGTTAATATTCTACTATAAATAATCTGTTCTTCAGGAAATGGTTTATACTAGGCCTATGTACATAAAATCTAATATTTCTTACTTGGTGATATTAAAAAGAAATGCAAAATCATGTAACTTTAAAATTTGACAATATAATTACTTAAAGTACTCTTAAGTAAAAACACCGCAAACAAATCCTAGTAGTAGTATAGTTACGTTCTTAACCATAAGGGGTAAAGCTTCGTAATAATAGCGACGTAAACACTAATAACATGAACACGTATTGATCGAGTGTTGCGCAAAGAATTCGAAAAGACTTTCAAATCTGAAAGGTTTGTCCACGTAAATCTAGGCGGTTCTTTGCTCGGGAAAAAATGTCACTGGTATCGCTTATCCTGAGTGCAACATCTCTCTCTAGAGCTACTTGTTGGTTAATAATTTATCTTGAAATAAAGACAAAATTTTATTCATTGATTGAGAAACGCCACCTGAAATGATGGATAATTCTTAAGGAACAATAATACATTTAAATTTGCTAGAGAGACCTTTTTTATCTGATATCTCAGCTCACGTATTATTGTTATTGACATTATTGAACTTTGAAAAAATAAATAACAATGCATTCATTTCATTGAATATTTTATAACTTCATACTTTATTTTACAAGTTCTTTTTTTATATGGAGAATTACAAGTCTATATACATTGCACATTTAGAACAGAATACATATTTACGAGAGGTGGTTTCTACCAACATTTTGGTTATCAAAACCCAAATTTAAAAAATTAAAATATTTTAATTTTGTAATATTAACAAATGTAAGTATAATTTTGCAGGGTTGAATGACCAACATCATTATCGATTATAGTCTCAAGTATATGGATATAAATGGCATTTTGCACAAAACCTTTGTTTAAAATGTCATATGATTATATACAACGTTTTCTTCCTTCTGTTAGGAATAGTTGTATACATTCTAGTAAACTTTTCTGGATTTCCTAATGGATATAATTACATTTTTGACGAGTTTTGGAACAACTCAATTCTCAAAAATTTTAAAAGTACTCTCGGATTACTCAAAAGTATATGGCAAACAATACTCACACACACACACACACACACACACACACACACACACACACACACACACACACACACACACACACACACACACACACACACACACACACACACACACACACACACACACACACACACACACACACACACACACACACACACACACACACACACACGCACGCACATACACACACATACACACACACACACACACACTCACACTACGAACCTGCTGGGCCGAATAGACCTAATAACGCCCGCGTGATACAAGTAGCAGTAACATATAAACTTTCAGTAGAAACATTTCTAAACTAATCTTTCCTTTTATATACGGTCTTGATTAAACTTATTCAGGGTTAATAAATATCTCACAGCTTCGAATCACCGGTATTATTTCTATAAGACTTGGGAATAACATGGTGGGGACTGAATTCCTGGAGACGTATTTTGCCTTACAACCGGCGCCACTCTAATAATTGAATAACTTAAATAACGTGAGAGAACACAGCGTCGCTTCATTAGAACTATCGTACCTTGTATGCAATGTTTTAATTAATTTCTTGCTCTCCTTAAACACTCTAATTTAGCGTATCCATTTGAATCTGGAGTAAGAACTCTATACAATGAGCTATTTAAAATACAAATTAAAATCTATCGAGAAAGATATATGTATCCAATTGTCAAAACAATTGTACTTTAGTTAGTGAATAAATACCAAGCAAAGAAATTTAATTTAGTGTACATTGTTCTACTGAAAGGTTTAACTCATTTAGCCTACTAACTCATTCCCTAATACGGAATATTTATCTAATCACAGAATTTTACTCCATATAAGTTGTTTGTTAGTTTTGAAATTCGTTACAACTACGAGGTAATAAAAGTTATACTTTTTTTTACTATAAACTGACCTTGCCCATAATATAAAAGTAGCAACTTATTGTTACATACATTTCGAAATTGGTTATATTTAAAACTTAATGAAAATGAAATATAGCTTGTTTGTTAAAATGTAGGCCAACATAAGATACTATTCTCTAGTGTAATGCTTTTGCTCTCTTGATATGGTTTGAAAACTTTGATGTTTTACGGGCTATATGAAACAAATGAGGAAAAGGATTTGTGAAAGAACAGATACAATCTGAATAGTTAATAATTGGTTTTGATCTTTATAGTCATTTAAACCCATTTGAAATAGAAGATTATTATTTATCTTTCATTTTCTCACAAACTCTTAATACTAAACTCTAAGAAGAACAAATAAATAATGGTATCGAATTCTTTCTAAAAGTCTTGGAAATTACAAGGTTTGGGATGAAATTCCTCGAGACGTATTTTGCCTTACAACCGGCGCCACTCTAATAACTGAATAACTTAAATAACGTGAGAGAACACAGCGTCGCTTCATTAGAACTATTGTACCTTGTATGCAATGTTTTAATTAATTCCTTGCTCTGCTCTCCTAAACACTCTAATTTAGCGTATCCATTTGAATCTCACCTAAGAACTCTAGACAATGAGTTATTTAAAATAAAATATAAAAACCATAGGGAAAGATTTTATAAGAATTTGATTGACAAGAAACTGTTGCACTTTAGTTGGTGAATAAATCCTAAGCAATGAAACAAAATTGTGTATACATCGTTCTAATGAAACGTTAAACCCATTTATTAGAAAAATTCATTTCCTAATAAAGAACATTTATCTAACTACAATAGTTTACTCAATATAAGTTGTTTAATAGTTTTAAAATTCGTTACAACTATGAGGTGATAAAATTTCTTTAAAATCTACTTTTGTACATTGTAAGCAACGTTTTAATTAATTCCTTGTTTCCTTAAACACTCTTATTTAGCTTATCTATTTGAATCTGACGTAAGAACTCTAGACAATGAATTATTTAAGATACAAATTGAAATCAATAGTGATTGATTTATGCATATGATTGTCAAAAAACTGCTGCACTTCTCTTAACTGTAATCAATATTTATGTAATTACATTATTTTACTTAATATAAGCAGTTTGTTAGTTTTAAAGTTCTTTACAACTACTAGGTAATAAAATTTCCCCAGGTTCTTTTGTTTACTATGAATTGGTCACACAAAGTATAAAAGTAGCAACTTATTGTTACATATATTTCAAAATTTGTTATCGTAGTTTGATATTTAAAAATTATTTGAAAATGAAACACAACTTAAAATGTAAAGTAACATAAAATACTATTCTTTAATATAACACTGTAACTCTCTTGATATAGCTTGAAGGCTTTGATGTTTTATGGGTAAAATTAAGGAGTTCATGAAAAGGTTTTGTGAAAGAACAGATAAAAACAGAATCGGTTATATTTAGTTTTGATGTTTATAATCATTTTAATTGGAAGAATATTATTTATCTTCCATTTTCTGACAAATTCTTAGTACAGAACTCTAACTAGAACACATAAATAAAATTGATTTAACGATATTTTAATCGTTAAAAAATGCAATAGTTCAGATTGTTCTACAAATTACTCTATTTGTATACACTTGTTATAGAAATAGAAATTTTCTTTGAAATGTAGTATTTTAAGTAATAAATGACAACACTTTTAAATCATAGTTTAATAAACCTGTATATATTTTTTTTAAACTTGAAATATAAACATAGTGTACACAACAATTATGCATAAGTTAAGGTTAGAAAAATTGTTCTGTTCTGAAATTTTACTTTTGATAAACAATACATTTAATAGAATTTAAAAACATTGGCAATAAGACCCGTTTTGATATATCGACCCGGGTACATTTGAAATTATACACGCTGTATTACCCTTCCAAGGTACCTGATTTGTTGGAATTGCTTGATTTGCGATGAAAGCTCTCTTGCTGTTAGTATCATTGCAACAACCTACAATACAAAAATGGAGAAATATGTTCCTAGGTAGTCATTTAAAGGTTACAAGAATCTGTCTAAAACTGACGTTTTACCAAGATGTTTACGATCATCTTTAACTTTAATTCCTTTTTTTTCTAACAGTAACTACAAAGGAATTTCATACAGATACAGCCTGACATATATTCAGATATTAGGATAGACATATTCTAATTGTCATTGAAAATAATTGAATAAATGTTACTGAATAACATTTTCTTGTTGTTGAATTAAAATTTCTTGTAGTTTTACAATTTTTATTTCTATTCTGTTATAAAGTATGATAAACTTTTGTTTTTAGATAATATATCTCTTTCTTAGTAGAAAACATTTTTACAATTCGTTTCAAATAAATGTGAAGGTATAGAAATTTATTGGAGGCCTAATAAAAATAGTAATTTGGTAAAAAGATCTAATCTCGATTGAGAATATTAGACAAATATAAATACTATAAGATTTTGTATACTTTTAATTAGACGTAGAATATCAGTATGAAAGATTGTTGGATAAGGAGAGACAGAAAGTGAAATAATAACTATAAAATTACTGATGTATAAATACTTATTGTAAATAAATGAACTTGAGTTATCACAAACTTAACTTAGGTTGTACTTGAAAAAAAAGGTTTCTAATATTTTTATATTTTGATGAATTCACTTGCCCATAGTTGGATTTAACCGTGAATAATACCTGCCTTTTGACTGTCAGATATAAAGTGAAAACGAGCTCTGAGATTATAGAATGAAATCCAATTTATCAAGTACGGATGAACGGACGTCAATAAAAGCAGTGTTTTATCGTAGAAGATTGCTCCTCCAGGTTAAATCCTTTGTTTGATATGCGACTAGTCTACATTGGCAAACAATATTCCATTTGTCATGAACGCAAATCATAAACTCTATCCAATATTTGAGTATACAGTTTTTTTTTAAACTGAAGAATAAATTTATTGTTTTTATTTTACACGTATTTTGGTAAAATACAATACGAAAATATGTATGTCTTCATTCTTCCATTATGAATAAATGCGTTATTTTAACTTTAATATTTGTGTTAAGGATATAACATATTTAAAAATACATTCAGAATATAGTTCTTAAACTATAATTGTATAAAAATACATATGTAGGTTATTAACCTTTTCAACCATAACCAACTATGATCATCATCAGTTAACTAGATAAAAACTGTAATGTGTGCTTTTTTTAAAATATAAACAACATATATATTCATTGACGTTTACATTTAGTACTTATCCTACATCCTGCTTTAATATGATCCCATAATTAATATTGCTTCAGTTTAGGTGGATTCTAGTAAATCTAGGCGGTCCATATTGGGTTTTCATGAAACTTGTCGTGTCGTGGTAGATACTTGAATAATGGCAACCAATTATGACTATAACTCAGAGTCAACTACATTGAATGGGCCTCACAAGTTCTCTCTCTCTAGTCTAGAGGATTAAGTTACGACTAATCATCTGGTGATTGCTCCGCTCTAGATCTTTAAACAATGATGATGCCTTACAAGGACGGGTGACGATGGCGATAGCATGGGGTTTAATTACCAGAGCTCTCACTAGAGGACGTTTAAGTAATATTTATTCTGTTTGTAAAGGAGAGTACACATTCCACGTCCAGAAAAATGGGGCTTTTCTTTCCTTTTGGGTCTCCAGTGTTTATGAATAAAGTTTTTTTTTGCATAACTGTAGGTTGTTTCTAATATTCGATTAGAGAAAGTTGTCTAAACTTTAAAGTTAATCGACTCTACCCTTTACACTTTTGTTGATAAATTTAGCTTGTTTGCCCAGTCTTCATTTATATGAACAGTTTAGTTTACTTTTACTTATTTTTAATATGTTTTCCTAATTCTTACATATATTTACATTTTCAATGTTTTTTTACTTATGTAAGCTACTATAATTACTTTACAAATTAATAATTTACATCTACATTTTGTAAAATTCTTGAGTCCTACGGATGTATACTTCGAGATTCTAGTGCGTAGGTCAGCTGAACCTTAAAATTAAAACCTAAAACTAGATATAAAAAGGTATAATTCACATATCATTCAAAGATACTCGTATATCCTTTAAATTAAATAACATATTTAAAATAATAATAATATTTCATATTAGCTGATTCCATCTTCACGTGAGCTACTAGTTTTTAACTAAAACATTTGTATATATGTTACATTTGCCTATAGTAGAACATACTTTTTTTATTGTTGAGGAGTTTTCTATTGTCAACTAATTGAGTTACGGTCTGGGCTAACAATGGGACACATCTCCCGAAACAACTGTCCTCAAATAATTTAAAAAATTGTCCTACTGCATTCAAGTGTAAATTTTGTACAAGTGTTTTAGATTTTATTTTATTATAAAATCAGGATTATTTATTTAAAATGATAATAATAATCATACAAAATAATATTCAGTCTGTTAAAAACCGTAAAACGTTTAATTATATTTAAATATTATTTTCAACCCACTTCTGAAGTTCAAATTTTAAAATAGGTACGCTAACAAGTTTCGTATAGGGGCGTTTAACTGGAGTTAAATCTCTATACTGGAGTTGCTTTGTAGTCTTCAACTATTTCGGAACCTAAAAGCATTATTAAAAACCATATGAGAGGAGGTTTCGACGGAGGGATAGTTTAAATGGATCATTATTACTTGTGAGCAAAGAAAGGCAACTCGTAGAGCTACTGAGTACGAGGTCTCCGCGTCACATCAGGCTTCTTTACCACCGTTGGGATTAAGTCCGAGAGGCTAGTGGCGCGTTTGATTAATCGGAGTTGCATTGCTGTTTCCAGCTGGGTGAACCTATACAAGCGACAGCGGGGTTTACCTAATTGGAAAACATATTGAAGAGAAGAAAATTGAAAACGTCCACAAAGTGTACAAGTAGCAGCACTAGAATTTTACTAAGAAGTTTGAAATCGCAAAATATATAGAGCTTTAGCACTAACTTTATGAGGCAAAAGACGACTCGCAAACTGTCCCCAGTTTGTAATGAAATATGTAAAGAGAAATAAGTTTCATAAATGTCACTAAAGTAGGCCTATTATAACCTAAACTGCCAGCGAACTGTCGCTAAATTAAAAATCAAAGGAGGTTTACAAAGAACTCATCAACTATCAGCCGTACAAATTAATGGTACAAACTAATTATGCACAAAAATGTTTACTAGTTCCAATCACTAACAAAAAATAATGGCGTACTATCACAAACAAACCAAGAACATTTCGCGCACAACTACACTGTTGCCGTCTGAATGTGGCGAGACATTACACATACTTAAAACTGTTCCCATGGAAGGATACAAAGAAGTGCGGGAAAACTACTTCACCTTGCTCGATTTATTCCCGCACTTTTTCACTGGTAGTGGAAAATATGTCTACATTTAATATACATTTCTCATATATAATTTTAATTATGAACTTTAGCAAAGTTTTATTATAATTGAGTAGGCTATAGACTTCTCTAATGAGAAATAATTAAAATTATGCTCTTGTAGAGCTCTTTATAAGAACTGTGATTATGTAAAAAACTTATTTAGAACTTAAAAATCAACAAACCGGATAAATGTAAAGGCTACCATATACAGTTATTATGTAGACATTATATTATGCTTTTAATTGCTTTAAATGTGTAAAATAGGTTTTTATGGCACTAACTACACTACCATTTTACTGCAACAATTTAGGACAGTTTTATGTTTACGATGTAGCTTTTGTTTAATGAAGTTAGATATAACAGTTTGATCCAATTAAAACCTCAGAGTGGGCAGGACCTAAAGCTTCAGTCATAAAACTCAATTCATTCTTTGCGCTACTTCTATATCTATATTTAGGACCTTTATACGTGTATTATAACATAAATAACCTACATTAAACTAAGTAAACTGTTAGTTTTCACTTAATTTTGTTATATCTTTCAAAAATTATATCATAAATAATCTTAATCTAACTTTATTTCACACGTGTAAATATAGAGCACAAAACATACAACCACAAGAAACACACACACACACACACACACACACACACACACACACACACACACTCACACACACACACACACACACACACACACACACACACACGACACACACACACACACACACACACACACACACACACACATACACACACACACATACATACACACACACGCGCATACACATACATACACACGCGCACACATACACACGCACACGCACACACACACTTACACACATACATACACACAAAACATACACCATAACGGTCTAAACATTCGTTTAACTACGACTTTTAATCTTTTAAGATAATGCAAAAATTTAAATAATTAACATTTATGACGCATCAAAAACTCATAAATAGATTCTCTATTTATTTGATTGAATTTATTTAATCATCAAAAACATTTTAAAGTTGTGATATTGAAATGCAGCCAATTTACAATGACGAATCAGTATTAAACTCATCTCAAGTTGCGGACACAGAATTTTATACCAGTATCGGTTTCCATTCAGTTCTCATGGAAAAAGGTAAAAGACACTATACAATTATTGGGAATTGGAAAATTTTATTTTCATTAAATGAAGTAGTTGCTAACGAGATGAGTTTCCATGTTAAACAGAGAAGAACTTCCGACTTTATGTACCCAGTTAAATAAAACCAACTTTCGTGTCCGAAAGTAACTAATGCATTAGGAACGACTATTTTTTTTCTTCAACTAAATTTTGAACAATTCATGTTACCAAGCTCTTTTCCATTATTTTAATATTAGGTCTCGAACTACTAATAATTTGTACAGAAAATGTTTTTTTCTTTACTGAAAGCCATGCGAGTTGTTCTTACATGGTTCTCTCCAACGCACATTTCCCCGTTGACTATGTGGGCTTTTCAACATATAAAATACTACGTTTTAGAACAAAACTTAGCAGCCAGTTTCCTTCTGAATCTGCTGTGAAATCCGTACTTCAAAATATATTTATACAGCTTTACATAGTGTTACTATAACTTTAAAACTTTGTATTCGTTTTTGAAGATTTCGATCATCACATCTGAGTATGCACAGCTTATAAAAAAGTGTATTATTTAAGAAATAGTGTTATCCTTTTCCCTGCAAAGTAATTATGGTAAGAAAGAGAAATGGCAAGCACTTTATTATCAAGGTTGCGGCGGCTTATGTTGCTTCATGTTCTGAGATAACCCCACACAGAGGGATTTATTGCAAGCAATACATCGAGTTCGATGTGCTGAAGACTTTTGCGGAGAAATATTTTGAACCCCTTGTATCTTAAACCTCTTTTGTATCAGAGAATCTCTAGTCGTGTCTTATTTCTATTTGCATCTTTGTAAAGCGATGCTATACAATAAAAAGCGATTATATATATATACTTTCTGTTACCTTAAGTTTTGATTTTAATAGGTTATTGATATTCATATTACTATTTTTGTATTTGATGACCTTGAGTGTAGAGGGAGTACTTTAAGTACTCCTTATTAAGATAAAGGGTTATTGAAGATTTTACAATAATCAGAGTATCCTAATCTACCTGTTAAAATAGTTGTTATACTAAATAATGAATAGCCCCAAAATCGGCTATTATATGAAATTTTGTTATAAATTTTTTCAATAGTGTTTAAAACTCTATGTTCTGTGAGAATGACTGATGGCCAATGATTGTTTTCCATTCAAAACATACACAGCCAGGGCTGGCATGAAAATAGCCGAGGTATATCTAAAAACTAGTAATGTAAAAACCAATTTATTAAGTCAATTTCTGCTCAAGTAAAACAAGAAATATTTAATTTATTTCCTTTTTTATTTTATAATGATAATTTATATAAATACTCCGAATAAAAGTGCTAATTTTGAAAGCAAATTTCCTTTCAATTTTCCATTTTTCCTTCTATGTATGTATGTGTTGGACTATTATTTTGGTTTGTTACTATACATACTCTTCATTATTTTTTTTGGCGCTTGTAATGTGTTGTAGTTTCTTTTCGCTTTCCTTTTGCATGTTCCGTTTGTGTAGCAAGGTTCTTTACAGGTAATCCAGTTTGTTAATTTTGTTTCTATAATTTTAAGTCCTATAGTATTATTTATGATACTATATGGTATACATGGCAGCAATTTAAGGTTGTACAATTTAGCTTTCGAAGAAAACTAAATAGGTTCAAAATAAAAATTCAAATACATCTTTGAATTAAACATTTACAGCTATGGGAAAGTTGGCACAGTTCCAAAGCGCTAGACTTTGAACATGAAGTACTCAGTTCGAATCCGACACATACCGCCAAATATTTAGTTATTGAATAAATATTTGAAAATACTATATTATCATCAATTTTCATCCACTACAAGTTAAAAAAAAAATATTTGAATTTGGTTGGATGAATAAAAACATACTTTATGAGCGACTGAAAATATATATCAGGAGAGTGTGAGCTAATAGAAGGAATGTAATAATAATAATAAATGCATTTCCCTGTGGGACGGATTCAAGCAAGACTAACTTTAGTGCTTTGCTGACCAAATTCGGATTAAATGTTAAATTGTAATAACAGCCAAACGTATTGTCTTGGTTTTACTTGTAATTGTGGTCTTTACAATTTTAAATTACTTTTGAATAGTTTACAGCTTCATGTAATTGCCTCTAAATTTTACTTTTCCACATAAAACTGTTTACTAAATTTTTATTTGCTTTTATACTTCGTTTAAGCATGCAGGCCTAATTGTTTTGAACAGCAAAAGAACTTCTTCAGTTAGGATTAACCAATAAATGTATCTTTGTAACTATTTTATATTCTAGTTTTTTAATTAATGATTTTTAATGAGTTAAAACTCCAATTTTGTGTTTTTGTAATTCCAGTTTTATCGTAATTCATACGATGGAGATTATAGAGTAGGACTATTGCTAGTTATTACAAAGAACAGGTGACGAAGTGTGGCGACAATAGGTGGGCTTCATGTGGAGACATTAAACCTAAACTTATACGTCGTCAAGATCACATCTAGGCAAGTGTTCCTGTGTAGGACGTAATGCACGTGTAAAGTATACCAACACTCAGATAAATCTATAAACTGAACCCTACATGTGTTACACCCACATGAAAAGGTAGGATATGAAATTCTAGACTTAAAGTAGGATTAACGAAGTTTCCTACTGGTTTCCTGGAAGTGGTAATAAGGGGAAATAATAGCTTAGGGTGGGCAGTGTAGCATACGATAGTGGTAATAAGAGAAAATAATAGCATAGCGTGAGCAGGGTGGATCTGCTTTCAAACGGGGCGAGAAAGCTGTGTACACGCTACCTCTCCTTCAAGAAACAAATATTCCTCAGCAAAACTAAAACCGTATAACATTTAACAAATATGTTGGGGTTAAATTTATTAAAAGAAAATCGAATAAACTAAAACGGATTATAAATTATATACTAGGATCTGTGTATTTATTTCATTTTCTTCTAATAACAATTTGATTTTAAATGAGTGGTAGTACAATCAATGTAACAATTTATAAAATTGTATATTTTTTAAATGTATGTGTGTTGGTCATTTTGTTTAAGGCGTATACATATGTTACAACATAGCAGTACTAGTTTTAAAAAAGTAGTTCGGACTAAAAAATAAGTGATTTAAATGTTATAGATTAAATAATACAAATTTTATTTTTTTTCAAAAGTATATGTATTTATTCCAATGAATTTTTGTTTGTTTATCAATGTTATCAATTATCAATGCAAAAGCCATTTTATCAAAATTTTTTATATGCTTAATTATCACTTACTTTCTACAAAATGGTTTTTAAATTTATTTAATATCTTATAAGTTGAGCTCATATTATGATGTCAGTAAAGTCCTATTCAGCTGAATCTATTTCATAAGTTGAAACACAAAGTTATGATTTTGTCTGATGTCGGTATTTGGTTTCTAAGAGAATGTGTAACGTTTAATGTTTCAAAGATTCATGTAGGATGGTCTTTGAATGTATGTGCTTAACACAGTTATATTTTAAACTGAAAAATAACTTGTATTACCTAGACTGCACTTAAAATAGGGCTGGTTTAATCAGATACTTCAGTAGACCTGCAATATATATATATATATATATATATATATATATATATATATATATATATGTGTGTGTGTGTGTGTGTGTGTGTGTGTGTGTGTGTGTGTGTGTATAATTTTAGTCAAGAGATATTAAATAACTGTCAATAACTGTCAATAACTTTCAATATTAACAGCAAAATTGATAAGCGATTGACTCATTGAAAATGTGATTGTGTAATTGAGTGATATTTTCTACAAAATTTTAATAAGTAGGATTTTTACACTTACAATTTACTTTCTACATTGAAAAAAATCTTTAAGCTATAGGAGGAAGTTACTGAAGCTTATGCAATGGCTAGTCCCTGACCCTGTATGTATTGGGGTATATTTGTGGAGGCGGAACCAATCAGGGAGGCTTAATTAAATCACGTTGTAATTAAAGGTGATGCGACTAGCATAGAACAAGTAGGTCACGTTTCGTGTGTTACTACGCCAACCAACTTACTGCCTTAAGATTGCTTTGCAGTGTTATTTCTGAACTGCTAGGCGTTATGAAGAGAAATAAAATATTTAGTATACATTATACTAAAAATATTTTCGAGTTTAGATATTATAAATAAATGTATTTAAGTATTATCTCTAAAGTATGATGAATCTAAATAAGGAAAGGTTTTTCTCATAATTAATAAATTAATAAAGTATAAAGCTGAATATCGTTGGACTGTTTCTATCATTGTTATGTTATATAACTACCTCCCCCCTCTCAACTCTTACAAACGTATCTACTTTTCTACGCCTTAAATTGCAGCATAATGAACATACAGTTTTGGCGTCCAGTAACTTTATACGGTTAGTAACGCTATTACTAATTGTTTAATTAGGCCTTACATATTTTTGGAGCAATGATGAATATATCTTGTTACATATATTGTAATGTTTAATTAAAAATGGTATTCCCACGAAATGTAAAGCTCTTTTTGCACCCCATATTAAACAAGTAACAGGAAGGAGAAAGCCAAGTACCGATACTGGTCCACAAAATATTAATCAGTATGAATTCAATTCAAATGCCTTGAATGACCTTGAAAACTGTACCACATTGTATTTAAAATAAAGTAACTATATAAACAGGGGTAATAATTACGTTTGTATAAACGAGTAGCCTATAGAAGCTATAACTGCACAAAACCCCTGTGGCGTAGTGTTTAATTTAAATAAACGAAACCTTTATACTACAAATAACTTTTTCCTTTCTTTAAAACCTTAGGTACATTTCAATTGCATAGCAATCATCCTCAGAGGTAATTTACAATAAAAGGTATTTATATTATAAATTACCTTTGAGAATGTTGCCTAAGTAATTAGAATGTACAAAAGGTTTTAAATAACCTTGTATAGAGGTTTCGTTTATTTAAATTAAACTACAGAAGCTGCTTTAGTATGAGTATTATATAATATATAATTTTATAATAATAATATTGTAATATAAGAAAAGAACTTCCCAAAGTTATTTATATTACTAACGTGCATTTTAAACCAAAACTCATATTAGTATTTTGTAATATAACAGAACTAAGTTAATAAAATACAAAAGAATAACATTGTTTATGTTAAAGCAGCTATACAAAGACCTTCATTATAAAGTTTTTGCTAAATTATAAAAGGAGACTTTAAAGAGAAGTTTCTAAAAAAATTACATTCCTTTCTCAATAAGACGTTTTTTTTAGTAAATATACAAAAATGAGAGTTAATTTTAAATAAACCTCTTTGTCACGACTCCCCTCCCATAACTAACTACAAACAAATTCCAATCAAGCTGCTGTGTACGATTCAATTACAAATTCCCTTCAACACATCACAAACAGAAGAGATCAAAGACAAGTATGATTAAACTATATTGTTTGCCTTGCAAATTGTTTGCCAATTATTATAAAATTATGAATAAAGAAAAAAAATACAATCATACCTAAAACATTATTCAAGTTATACAATATTAAACTAGAATATCTTTTTTAATAGTAATATCATCTTCATCATAAGACAATGCCATAACACAGCTGTGAAGTAGGTTATTGCAACACTACTTTGTGAAGATGATGTTACTCTCGTCGAATAACGTAGAGGTTTAATTTGAAACTAAGCTTTGTAAGTCGGTTTTACGTAACTTATATTTCGTAACCGATTTCGATAAAAGGTCTTGCGACTAAACGGAGGCGGTCCATAGGTCTTACCTAGCCCATGAAGTTTCTCGACCGGAACTACACTGTTGAGTAGACAAGGATGTACTCTCTCTATATCGAATGAAATCTTTGCTCCTACCTATCTAAGCTCAAACTCTCGGCTACTCAACATAGGCGACTTTCGTCAGCAGGCTCGAATGACTTGATGCAAAGGATCGTAGGACCATCACGGAATTTCTCGCATCTAGGTTGTGACAAGATTCAACACAACCAACTATAGATTCGCTATCTCTCTAGATATACGTAAATAAAACTTTCCTAACTGATGGGTTTACGAACTGTTACAATAGCCCTATTATTGGTTCGGTTCAGATAGTGCCAAATAAAAGGCAGTTTATTTCCATGTGTCGCTGTGAAGAAAAATGTTTTAGATTTTTAAGTGCCTGATAAAATGTTTGCGATCTAAAGTAAACAGGCCAGGGTGGAGGTAGTGTGTTTTCCCTAAAAATAATTCTATGCGTAAGTAATTCTTTGAAATTTGGCTCATCAAACAAAGATTTTATAATGATATCTGTTAAATCAAGTTGTTTGTGAAATCAATATTGAAATTATTTTACAGGACAAATAGAGTACACATTATGTGTAAAATAAACACTGCATTCAAATTATTAAAAATATTTCTATAATTTATATTTATAATTTGTAAATAAAATTTATAAATTGTATTTTTTCAAATTTGCTTTCAAACTTTAAAGTATTACTAAATAGCAAAACAAGTGACGCTATGTCAATAGAAACGCAAATGATATTATTTTAAAAATATAAAATTAGCAATAACAAAATTTTTAAATTAATACCAAAAGACAATTTTTTAACAGAAATGGGAAACAACAGAAAATGTAACAAAATAAAACTCAGCATATTGACGCAGGCACATAAACGGGCCATCACAGAGTAGCAATGCACGGAAAAAATTTACAACAGAAAGAAATTCATTTGGTAAGAACAAATTAATCTCTGTTTCCCTTTTGTAAAATTGGAATTATGTTAATATTTATTAATTTAAAAGTTGGGAAAGTATTTAATCGTAAGTAAACAAAATTTCATTAATAATAATTAAAAATCATACCGTGTATGAGACTGATATTTATCGACGAAACGATGTTAAGTCATAGATAATTGTTTCACTACGCGAGAATAAAATCAAAATTAAAATTACCTGTGTTTTCGAACATATAAGAAATATTATAAAACGATGAGTTATAATAAAACGGAAATTATTTTTGATAAGTTTCAGGCTCCTGATATTAATTTAATTTAATGATATAAAAACAGGTTGCAAATATATTTTAACCTTTTGAGATGAAACGAAATATGTTTATTACAGTTGTTTTTTCGTAGAAGAAAAATAACTTAGCTTATAGTAGAATAAATTGATTAATTAAAATTAGTTGTTTCAAATAGTATAATTTCTCATCAGGAACCATACTTAAAAGATCATTTTAGATATAATAATTATTAATTCAATTATTTAACGTCTTTTCATGGGGTTTTATAAGGAAATTCGTTTTATTTTCATAAGAATTTACTACGTGTTTTTATTTAAATACACTGAAGTTTAAACAATATGTTGTTATTTAGGAAAATAATTTGTTTAATACTTCCGAGTTTAAGAAAAATAAATAGATTCAATGCGATTTAATTAAAGATTTTTCAGAATAATTTTTTTGGAATAGGCTGTTTTTACATTTTTTATAAACTATGTTTGTTTTGTATAATTAACATAAAGTAAAATGTTTAAACTATATATTTTAAATAATTAAAACATAAATTATTTTTGTTTATAAGATAACTGATGTAAAGTATATAATATTTATTTTTATCTCAAGGGAAGGGGAAACATTATTTAAATATTAATTTTTTTAGAACACAATAGATTTTAAAGTAAATGACGTTAGTATGCTCAAAATTGTGAACTTTGCACTATTTATGTCACTCAATAACGAATGCAAGATACCTGAGATAATATTACTAAGCTTGTTTTAGAAAATAATCAATAAAGAAAATAATAATAATCAATTTTACTTCGTTCTATTTAGAAAAAAACTAGCTTTTAAAAAGTTTATCATTTATCCTAGTAATAAGCCCACTTTTATTGGGATACAATAAAGTTTTATTTTCTAAAACAAGCTTAGTAATATTATCTCGGGTATCTTGCATTCGTTATTGAGTGACATAAATAGTGCAAAGTTCACAATTTTGAGTATACTAATGTCATTTACTTTAAAATCTATTGTGTTCTAAAAAACATTAATATCTAAATTATGTTTCCTCTTCCCTTTGGATAAAAATAAATATTATGTGAGAATATAAAAAATTATTATTTAAATTATTTCAAAAACCTTCATATTTTATAAAATATCTATTGTAGAAATAATGTTTTTATTAAATTACTTATCTCTTACACGTTAAATGTACTCTGAATGGTTGTAAAAGGTCATTTTTTAATTTTTTTCATTCCCTTCTATTAGTTCACACTCTCCTGAAACGCATCTTGTTCAGATTTCCACTCGATATTAAAATACGTTTTTATTTATCCACTCAAGTTCAAATACATTTTTTGCAACTATAGTGGAGGACAAATGATGTTAATATAGTTTAATAAAATATTTATACAATAATTAAATTTTATAAATTTGAATGGTCTAGGTTGGATTCGAACTGAGTATCTTCATGTTCAAAGTCTAACGCTTTAGCACTGAGGCAACTTTTTAATAGCTAGAAATATATATTTCTCAAAGTTGTATATGCATTTTTCTCCACCCCACTCTGATATTCATCGAAACCTCCATGGCTAAATGTTACAAGTCTTAACGTGTTTACCACAAAATATCGTAAACAATCCTCTAGGATTAAAAATGATCGAAAAGTATAAAATAATCAAACTGGATTACAATCGAACCTTGTTTTACAAACGGACAATTGGCAAGGAAAGCAAAAATAATCTACAACACAATGCAAGCGATAATTACAAGGATATTCGCTTTATATTTTGCCACTTAATGTATTTATTCTGGCATATGTATATACTTATTTATATTAGTTGTAATTAAAGACTAAACAAAAAAATTTTTAATATTACTTTGTTGACTTGAATAGGAATTGACTTTAAAAAAAATTACGTTCCAAGTAGTAGTTGTGTTTTTTATTTAAGAGTTTTTTATTTATTTATTTACTTATTGTATATTTATATTTTATTTAAGTAATCAAAGCTAATGACATTATCAAAGGCAATAGAGCTTTATTACAATATAAATAAGAAGTAAAATACGTTGCTCAATAACATACGGTAAAAAAATAGACTGTCAGACATTTGCACTTGTGGTTAATCAAGATCGTATTTCAGACTTGTTTTTATTTTGTTCGTTGGTGTTCTAGTGGTGTGATTATTGACAAAAAAAACATCAAATCATTTCTGAAACGTTTTGAGGATTGTGATGCTACATCCTTAGGGTGTAATAAGCGATCATACATGTTCAGATATTAATTACTTATAACAGAACGTATTTTTTATTTGCTATGATAAATTCTTTATTTCAAATATACTCAATTCAAATCTGTTTAGAACTTTAATGAGATATTTACCTTATTTAATCAGATTTGTAAAACTTTAATTACTAAAATAAGGCAGACACAATCTTTACTAACAGGTATAAAATCACATTAAATAAGTTAGAGAAGTTGTCTACCAACAGATGGAAACCTTTATATCGGTGAGACATGTTTCCTAACAACAGATATTCAAACCCTTAAATAGGTGGGACACGATTTCTAATAAAAGAAATGGAAACATTAAAATATGAGACACAACCTCTGCCTTTATTGTCGAACAATATTTAATAGTTGAATTTATCGAATAAGATTTAAAAAATATAAAATATAAAGCTTGAACTTGCTAAAGATAGTTATAAGTTGGTAATTAAAAGTTTCAATTCAATTACAAGTTATTTTAAGCTGTAATGATTACAGTTGAGGAAACTAAGTTGACGGCAATATTTAGAGTAATTATATGGACAGTAACTATACGGACATTAAAGACGGATAATAATAAAGGATGTGCTCTACAAGACGTATGAAGAGCGAAGACTCAGATACACCTGGGAACGATGAATTAACTTCGGGTTTTGTTGAGACAATCAAGTGTGTTAGAAGGCAAAGCGTTTTTCGTACATTTATTAAAACTTCACCGTCAAAGGCACTTCTTAGTGCAAGAAAAATAACCCGTTCTGATAAAAGTGACTCTTTTTGAATAACATATCTTATTACTTCTATTAATCAAAATTTAAAACTCTCATAACTATTTACAAAACGTAAACTCACTTTTACCTGCGACTAAGTTGTATTATGGTACATCAGTATGTTGTATTTATAGATGCCCGTTCTCAGAATATTAAAATATTGGGAGAATATTTTGGTTTATTACTTCATTTAGCTTAAAATAAACGCAGTTTTCTTCAAAAGACATTCTATTTTTAAAAACAAATTTAATCTACTACGATATTATTATGGCCGTCATGTTTTGATTGAGTTACAGAGAGGGGATTACAGTTCTAATTCCTAAGCTATATTAATATGCATTGCACCAAAGGGAATACCGTTGATCGGTTGTAATCAGCTGATAAGACCACAAAATTGCTTCCTATTCTCAATGGAATTATAAATAAACTTAAGGTTTAACCTAAAACTAAAAATGTTATGAACTATATTCTTCACATATAAATCAATGGATAAAACACTCCTAGAGTGATCAATATTTTTAACGATACACTACGACCCCTAGAAATAACAAGAAGAATGAAAAACAGGTAGAAGGTTAGAATGTTAAACCCTAATACGGTTTTGTACCTTGTGGAATCTTGCTAGAGATGTGGGAGGGTAGTCAGCTCTATCCACTCACATAACCAACACAAACTTTGCTGTCCCAGAAGCAAATTATCCTATCTTTCTGAAAGACAAAAACTAAAGCGTATTAGAACAGTTTTAAACTCTCATTTAAAAAAATATATTTTTAATAACACATTTTATGTTTTTATTTAGTCTATAACCTTCAGACAAAATTCAAGAATATTTATTTCAATAGTCAACTATTTAAACATCTTGGGTATTATAAATGGAAATTTAAAGTTCTTGGTGGAAGAGACTTTTAAAATAATTGAAAATGAAGAAGGATCAGTGTTGGTAAACAAAAGCAATTAGAGTTCTATGTGTTCGTAGTGGGGCTTTCAAGGTCCTATGGGGAGAATTTATGGACACCTAGGACATAATCCCAAGTCTAAGATTCCAGCCTTTAGTTAAGGCCAACCGTGAGTTATTAAAGGTCCAATTGCACAACCTGGATCAAATTAAACCCACAGGGTTTAACTGTACAAAACACTTGGTCGTTCAGAAGGTTCAACCAATAGGTGGAATAACATTTGGTCTTGAATAGATCTCGAAATGGGGTCGAAAACATAGTATCTGGTTGACGTTCGTCTAGGGGGGAGTCGATCACTAAATCAAGCCTTATAGTAAGGTTAAACAACTCTTATTGACTGATACCACGGTTTGTGGCACCAATTCTCCCCTCCCGTCTTTTGTTGACGCTAGTCACACAGGTGGGACTCACGAGTTTGAGGTTATATTCGAGGGAATGTAGGTTGAATTTGCTTAATAATATACTTCCAAATGCCCATCTATCAAATTGTTTCTTCAGGGCGTGAAGCTAAAGGTCTAAAGGATTGGTAGTCCAAGACCAAATTCTTATTTCCCTATTTCCCTTATCACCCTATTTCATTCTTCTATGTATTTTACACAGAACAGATGGATAATGCTTAGAATAATGTGGATTTTGAGCTCTTCTTAAACTGACTTGCAATATTAAATTGCTACTCAATATTCTGTTCTACTATTATTAAGATCTCAGGTTTTGTTTTATAAAAAGCTTCCCCCTCAAATTTGCCGAGTGGCAAAATAATCAAGTTGGCAGTAAATATTCGATTAGATTTTTGTTATATTTTTACATTTATTATAATAAACTTCCTACCTATATTTTTTAAGGTGTTAAAAATAAAAAGAATTTCGATAGTTTTTAAAAAGTAGCTATTGATTTATATAACGTAATCAATACTTATTTTCGAAAAAACTAATATTTCTGGCAGAGCATTCAAAAGACAGGAAGTATAAATGACTACAGTTTTCATTTGGGCGAAATTAAAGAGCTTTCCCTTAGTATACAAATTAATGGCAACACTAACCTTAGTAATGATACCACATTAATTAACAGACCCTAAAGAGATTTTACGATAACGAGCTGTGCCATTCTTCTTCTACTTGTTAGAATAGATATTATATCTAAGTACTGATAAAAAAATCATTTTATTAAAAGATTTGATTTAAAAAAGTAATAAATTTTAAAAAAACTTTTAAAAATGATTAAATAAATGGCTGTTTTAAATATACAAGGCAATAAAATATACAAACTACTACACAGTACTGGATACAAATTTATTGTATTCTGTTGTAGTATGTCATTAAATAGTATTGTAGTAATACAATGTCAAATATCGTTACCTACAACAACCGTTGCTACAGCAATACTTTCTCTAATGAAGCTTGTAGTCGGCGTATACAACTGAACAAGATATATGACTCGTATATATAAATGAAAATAACGCTAAATGTCTAGCTGTGAATTAATCTAGATGCTGAGCTAGATGGAAGCACGACATTAAAAAATAAAGGGGGAACTAGATATCAAATATAATAAGTACTATGGGCTCCTTTAATATTGTCATTCAGTAATAAATTATTAATTCCGTGAACAGAATTTAAAACCACAATGGCTACATTGCAATCAACTATGGAATGGGCAATAGTATGGAATGTATCCTACATTCTTTAGACGTTCCAGAAAAAGGTGATAAAGAATATGGGTACAGGCCGTTGTATATAAAAAATACAAATATATTAATCAATATCATAAAGTTTTAGAAGCAGAAGTAAGGAAAATTACCCAAAGTCATAAGAGAGACTTCACCTCCATTCGAATAATGAATTCTATAACGCATCAGCTTAATAACCATCAAACAGTGAGAAGACTGAAGAGGACGCAACGCAAAGGGCTAGTTTAGTATCGTGGTATAAATAGTATAGACAAAGATTAAACTTTGTATAGACAAAAGTCGCAAAGGGCAACCGCTAGTTATTATATGTGCTCGGATGAAATATGCAAGGGAAAATAATAGCTGACCTAATAAGATATGTTTTATTAAAACGTTATAGGGAATACAAGTTTTATAATATTCAAAGAACGTCAAACAATGTGTAGATTTTGTATCATTAAATCTTATATAATAAGTATAACTGGCTTGCATTCGGATGACATGAAACCGTACTTCGTTAAATTTAATTGATTTCACATTGAAATAGTTTCCCTAAAATAAAAATTAAACATAAACACTCTTTACAAGTAACTTGTTTTGTTTTAGTGAATACGTGTTCATCCACCTCATTTCTTTTTTTCAATACTTTTAAGGAGATCAGTAATATATCTTCAACGTGTTCTTTGATATTTAAATACCCATAACTATTTTGTCTTAAAACATCTCAATCGCAGAAGCCGTCAATAATTCAACGTTTACTTTGCCTACACCTGGTGGATTATTCTTTCTTTATTCTATACGTTTATTTTATTTTAAAACACACCCTGATGTGTCTCTAACATCATTTACAAATGCCATATTATTTAATTAAAATAAAAGTTTCTTTTATTACTTAAAGCCAGTTATGGTTCCCACAAACGCTAATGCGATGTGCATGTGCAGTGGCAGTTTATTCCCTGAGTAAATATATAACTATACAGCATGGCTGCTGTAACATCAGTCAGAACAACCTGTAATTGCACGAGTCTATAAATCACCTTTATTCGTGATAATGTTTGAGTATAAGATTTACCCTGGAGGTAGAGGTCACGAAACATTGTGCAGAATATTGAGTTAGATGTAAGTGACAATTGTTTACATACTTGCTGTTAAAATGAATATCAAATTTGCACGTTTACAAGAAATGTGTGTTTTTTTAAAATTATTTTAGAATTCACTTTAAAATAAAATCTGTAAAGACTTTCGAATTTACAAAAAAGGATTTAAGTCTAAGAAACGGTGTCAAACCATTAATAAAGCATGATAATAAAATTAATTAAGACAAAGTATAAACTAGTGTATTTAATTTCAGGAGAGATCGTTCAACATTTTCGAGTATTTTATACGAGTATATATTTTTCATTTCTGTATAATTGTTTTAATTAAAACTTTGTTTTCAAATATAGCTCATGTACTATATCGCTTCAGGCCTTTAAAATGTGAATTTATTAATAGAAGTGTCTAATACATAAGTTTAAATAATGGGAAAAAGCCATTTGAAATAAGTCAGACGGTAAAATATTATTACTCTACAAATTACGTAAACTCTCTTTACTTAACAGCACCAAAAAAATAAAGATAAGAAACTATTAGTAATTATGTAGATGTATATGTTTCTAGTCTGTAGATATGACTACTTCCTGCTTCTGTCAGTATCTATCCTAAAAATATTCAACGTGTGTTTAAAATTTTATACTCCCCCAGACCAGGGATTCTTGTTGGGTTGGGAATGAAGTTTCCTTGTCTAAATTTTCTTGTCATTTTTTCTCACTGGAGACCACAATAAGAAAAAGAAATCTTAGAACAAATTCGGAGATATGATGCTTCGTTCAGCAACAATACCTGCGAATGCAGAACACAGGGATACTATCCGGGTCTATCTGGATATCGACCAGACAGACATCGATATCATTTAGCTTCCTTCCTTGTAGAACAGTCGTCGTTTACCTATAGGAGTATTCAATAGAGTTTTCACTATAAGGCGCTATTTTGCCTTTCACGCGCCTACTTAAGGTGAAATTATGAATGAGGAAAAGTTACAGAATTTTGTAATTATAGTTTTTCGTAGTTATATTATTTATAATTGTAATATATCTGCATCCAATATATTTCAACACAATTAATATGTAATATTTTAAGCCAGATTCTATAAATGTTAACAGTAGACTAAAGTACAAGCATATTTATAAAATCCTAAATTTGTAACCGTTGTCATAAAATACTGAATAACGCATAATACTTACAATACGTAACACAAAATTTAATAAAAAACAAAAAGTAATTTTATTTTGTATTTCACTTTATTTCAGGGATATTTCGTTTTTAATAAAGGACAAAATACTATGATCTCTTTAGATGAAATCATTGTGCGTATTTCAATTGTACTGAAACTACCGCCACTAAGTTGCATTTAGGTGGTTTCATTGGAGGTGAGATTTGCAGTACAGATGACAAAATACAAAATAGTTTGTAGACCTGTGTTGTACGTAAACATGTGCATGCATACTCCCTTTAAAAAGGAGTAGTCCTTAATGGGATCAGCATATATGTTTCACGTTAAAATTAAAAAAACAATCAATGCTCAATGATTTTTGGAAACAATATAAATTTAAGCTGCCATATAAATACTGATTTCGTTTATATTAGGAATTGTATAATACTACTATATATTTAAAATAACTAAGCTTACAATTCTTAAAAGAAGAAATCAGTAAAATAGTTAACAAGTGGAAGTTTGAACATTACTTTCCAGGAAATGTTTTTATTACATTATTTTTTAAATTACCTATGAGGTCTTTTAAAGCATTTTAAAACAATAAATCTTTTAGCTGGTATTCAATAAAAATTATGAAAAATACCGGAAATTATAACACAGAAAAACATGAAGTTTAACTTCAAAATACATATTTAATGGGTTGAGTTGAATAGATACTACATGCAGTAATCTGACAGCCTACGGTTGCTGCCAATTAGTCATGGAGTAATACGAAGCGCAGAAAATACTTAACAAGAATACATATGGAAAAACCTAATATTGCAAATCGGTAATAAAATATCGAATAAATGAATATATTCAGTAATTAAGTAATTCAGTGTGTTTAATAACGTCAAATTTTATATACACAAAATTTATGGTCAAACGATTTTTTTAATATATATGTTCATACGATGTTAATACGATCTATTTAGCCGACTCCAGCGTGTGATGGCTTATATTTTGCGGTTTACTCATAACGCTCGTCATTCAAGAAAGCTCGATGGTCCTCTCAACACTCTGGAAATGAGAGCGTCAAGACTGGCAATTTTCAAGATGGTTCAAGAATCAGCGTTCAGAGACTACATCGTTGCCATGAAGAAGGATCCAACTACACCTGCCTCGTCACAACTCCGACAACTCGTCTCTCCTTTTCTCGACAAGGATGATATCCTACGAGTGGGAGGACGTCTCAACGCTTTAAAACTTCCTACGGATGTGCAACATCCTGTGATTTTGCCCAAACGACACCATGTCGTCAACCTTCTTATTGATTTTTATCATCGAAAATACTTACACTCGGGCGCTCAATTGACTCAATCACTTCTTGCACAGGATGTGTGGATACTCTCGGCCCGAAGTGTAATACGCTCTCGCATTTTTCAATGTGTTGTATGTTTTCGACACAAGCCTCACAATAAATCTCCGCTCATGGGTGATTTACCAAAAGCAAGATTAACTCCTTCTCGTCTGTTTCTCAACACCGGAGTTGACTACGGAGGTCCTTTTAACATCAAAATGCACAATTTGCGCTCGATTCGCTTGACAAAAGCATATATTTGTATCTTTGTTTGCCTTGTGACAAAGGCTGTACACATTGAAGTAGTATCGGACCTGTCGACCTATGGGTTTATTGCCGCTCTCACCCGATTTGTGTCTAGACGCGGTCTTTGCACAAATATTTATTCTGACTGTGGAACGAATTTCGTTGGAGCTAATAATGCTTTACAAAATCTCATCATCTCTTCAGGCCGAACCCCTCTTGCTGAATTCTCATCACAACACAATATCAACTTTCATTTCAACCCGCCTGCAGCTCCTCATCAAGGTGGTATTTGGGAAGCAGCAATCAAGAGTGCAAAACATCACCTCCGACGTGTCATCGGTGAACATATTTTAACTCTATGTGAATTTTCCACTCTCACAAGTCAAGTAGAGGCTATTTTGAATTCGAGACCTCTCACACCTCTGTCAAACGACGCCTCAGACCTCAATGCACTCACCCCGGGTCACTTCTTAATAGGATCTTCATTGGTTTCAGTTCCAGAAGAGGATCTTTTCAACGTTCCTGTCAACCGACTCAAGCACTGGCAGCTAATCAAGGTCTTTCCCCAGCGTATTTGGAAGAGATGGCATCTAGAATATATCCATACTCTTCAGCAACGGGGGAAGTGGAACGTGCCAACTGTCAACCTGCGCGTCGGCGACCTCGTGTTAGTGCATCAACCTGCACCACCTCTCGCATGGCCTCTGGCTAGGATAAGTAGTGTTTCTCCAGGAAAGGATGGTGCAGTAAGAGTGGTTCATTTGAAGACAAAGCAGGGAATCTTGACAAGACCTGCTCACAAGGTTTTCCCTCTACCTCTACGCTCATAATGAACTTGCGCCACAGTGCGCTCAATTTGTGTAAAAGAGATATTTTTATTTTCCTTTATGAACTTTTTATTTTTATAAACTCTCAAGATATTATATTTGTGTTAGTTCTCTTTGAATCCTAGAAGGATTCAAGGCCCCCGGTATGTTACGTATTTAAAATAAATATAGACTCATTTCTTTTATTTTAAACCCGCCGCCAAAGTCAGACAAAGCTCACCGTAATAAGATTGGTTCTGCAGTTTGAACAGGCAGAGCACGTTAGACCTTTCCAGAGTGTATACCGATACCCTACGTTCTAATATATTATTATACTTTTCAATCTCCGTACCTTAGGTACTAGAATACGTGAATGTAACTATTTTATTAATGTTTATACCGAATGTGATCAGTGCGGGGAATACGAACAAGTTTTCTGGCCAGAAATCGCTTATTTAATACGCGAGTGTTATAAGTGTGTATTCCACGGTGCACGTAAGTACAAACTATTAATTTATATAATTATAATAATTATTGGTCCTCCGAAAGTATTGTTACCAAACAGCATGGCTTGAAAAAATTTCGGTCATTAATAGTGGGAGTGCCACTAACTATCATAACGGATAATAAGGCATTGAAATTTATGAACACGTGCAATTTCACTAATTCACGAATCACTAGGTGGATATTGGCGATTCAGGAGTATCAACCAACAGTGATACATTGCCCAGGAAAGGAAAACATACCGTGCGACGTCGTGAGTCGGATGTATCAAAATGAGATGGATAATAAAGGAAACAGTCAGAACCGTCAGGTTATAAAAGTAGGGCGGTTACAAATAGGATGTGAAGAAACACTAAAAGCAAAGTTTCAAAACATAAAAAAACTTACAAAGACAACAACCAGAATTAGAAAAAATTTTTGAAAACGTGACCAAATTTAAGAAATATTCAATACAAGAAGGGATATTGTGTAAAGAAGTCAAAAATAAAATAAAGATAGTAATCCCGGAATCAATAATAAACGAGGTAATTGAGAACATACATCAGATATATGCTCACATAGGGAGAAATAAAATAACGAATATAATGAGCCAGAGCATGTATATAAAGCAAATGAAGAAACGGATATTACAAGTGATAGAAAGATGTCAGATATGTCAGTACGCAAAACCGACAAATAGATACCTCCAAGGAAGCACGAAACCAATCGTCTCAAGAGGGCCAGGCGAAATGGTGGCGATAGACCATCTAGGGCCCTTACCAACCAGCGTTGGTGGGGTAAAACATATATTGGTAGTAATAGATAGCTTCTCGAAGTGTGTTAAGTTATATGCAGTACGAAGTACCACAACAAGGAGCTCAAAGTTGAAGTTACTGCATTATTTTCAAGCAGTAGGGAAACCAAGCAAGATCCTTACAGATTTTGGAACTGCATTTACATCACGGCAATGGCGTACTTGGATCAGGTGTGAAGGAATCCAACACATACTGAGCCCAGTACGGCATCCGCAGGTGAATTTAGCAGAAAGAGTAAATAGAGAACTGAGAAGGATATTGCGGACCTACTGCTATGATAACCAATCGCACTGGCGGAAGTACCTGTCATACATGGAAGGAGTAATCAATGCTTTACCGCATGAAGCTACTGGATACACTCCAGAGCAGGTTCAGTTCGGGGTTGATCCGGAATATGTGTGGCAGGGATTTGTACCAGACGTTTGTAAAAATGTACTAACGGAAACACAACAGCAGCGTGTGCAGAAGGCATACGATAGAATGAGAAGGAAAGGAGAGCTCAGGGCTGAGAAATTAAATAGAAAGACGAAGCAGACGGAATTGAAATGTGGGGACAAGGTACTGGTAACAAGGGTAAATAGATCTAACTTGAGCCGTCAAGAAACCGAGAAGATGCTATTAATTTACCAGGGTCCATATGTAGTGGCTAGACGATTGGGGGCAAAAACGTATGAAATAGCAAACTTGGAAACAGGGAATATAAGGGGGATCTATGACATCAAAGACATAAAGATATTTAAAGAATAAAGGATAATAAGGCAAGGTAAATAAAAAATGATCCATCAGTGACATAGGGAGTAACGGTTAAGTAATAAAAATAAAAATGTAAAATAAATCTAAGTAGTAGATTAAAGCAGTAACATAATCCAAATACATAGGACAAATAATATAAAATCAGTATTAAATGTAAAAGAAAAAGCCATATGTTAAATGAACGGGATTCATTGAATTTATAAAAGTAAATGTTGTGTTAAACAACAATGAATGTGTAATATAAGGATTACAATATACAATATTGTATAGTTAATATAAACTTGAAATAAGATTAAATAAAAAAGAATGTGACTAAGGACAGGAGTAATAAATGAGTAAATAGAATGCGAAGTGACTAATGTGACAATGATATATATGTGAGTGAAAGGGACAGGAGAGTAAATTGTGAACTTTAGTAAAATTAATTAAGTTATGAAGATGAATAGAAATAGTAGATTAATGAAAGGAATATGAAAATTTTAATATAAACTAGTATAAGTGTTAATGTTACTTTTCACAAATATGTTATTAATTATGTTTATCTGTTTCAAGGGAGAGAAGAACCAACATTTTCATATTTTAAAAAGGGGGGAATTTTGCAGCGGCCGGAATGTCCGATGCAAAGAATCAGGGTAATTGTACAGAATACCAGAATCAAACCTAACCTGGTTAAATAATTGGCTAAATTTATATGTAAAAATTTTAAAGCATTATAATAATAATAATATTAAAACTAGGGTAAATAATAGTAAAATGAAGAAAATTAGAAATAACTTTAGACTTAAAAAACATAAATTATAATCAATAAGAAAAATTATCACTTCAAAATGGATAGCCTAAATTATGTATACAAAAAGACGGTAATTGTGTAGTATAACAAACTCGGCCTAGATGCCGGCTATTAAAATAATTGTACTTAAATATAATCAGGAATAAAGAATGTACATTTATAGGATGTGAGGAAAGTAAATTAGGCCTAGCTAGGGAAAATAGTATTTATGTAAAAGTAAAGATTAAATGTTAAAATGTAATAGCCTAGAAATTAGGGTATACTAGAAGCAGTCATATTTGATTCTGGAAAAATCCGCCTAGGGTATTGATTATAAATCTTGTCACTACGAAACGAAAGCGCTACAGTCGAACTTTGGATTAGGAATTTTAAAAAGTAAATTAAATTAAATAAGAAGAAATAAAGTCAAATACGTTATTAAATAAAAGGTAAAAATGGAAAGGACACATCAGAATACAGAAACGCCTTTTACAAAAAGTGAAACTAATCTTAGTTCAGAATTTCCGAACAAACAAAGTCAATTGCCATGGCAACGGCTTTCTGATTGGTCAAAAGTTGAAAAATGGATACTATGACGTGGGAAGTTTGAAATTGGAGAAGAGGAGCCTCATAAAAGAGACGCTATCCAGAATTAGAATGCATGAGGCTCTCAAGGCGAGCAGACGTGTTTTAGTACCATGCGACCAGGACAAGAAAAAATGTGCTAGAAACAGAGTAAAAAGTGCTACGATGTGATCAGGGGAGGGAAGATATATATGAGCAAGGGCTCATATATACCCAGAACAAAATTTCGACCACCAAAATGCAAAATTAAAGAAAATAAGAAGATTAAACGAAATTATGGAGAGACGCCTACCTACCAAGACCCTTGAAGCTGTAACGGGACCGACAGATGACAAAATTAATGAAGATAAAAGATTTCTACAGTACAAGGTTATATAATCAATTTAATTATTCTTTTTAAATAACATTTTACTTCAAATTATATTAACTTAAATTCAAAATTAAATAAGATGGGAATAACCTAAGGGACTGATTAGTCAACTCTCTTAGGTTACCCAAATTTAAGTAACAAAGATTCAAAATTGACTTTCCATTCCCATCGCTGTGGGAATGTATGGATTAAGTATAAAGGTGTATATCTTATATGGCTTTTTCTAAATAAATTTCTAATGAATAATTTCTAAAGAAGTTAATTGTTCAAGGCCTAGCCTAAAGGCATTAAATAGTAATATTAAGTTTTTGAAAAAGAATCAGATTTTAAAATATGTTAAATTTAACTGTAACAATCAAAACTATATACAAAATTAATTATGGTAACTTTGATAATTTAAATTATATACAAAATTAATGATAATAAGAAAATTTAAAAACATAGAATGAGATAATAATGTTGAATTAAATGGCAAGTTGTATGAAATTTTGAAAAAGTAATTAGTCAAGAAAATCCTGTTAAATTAAATAAAAACAATAATAATTAATTTGAACCTTGGAACAAATAAATAAAAAGGTATATTTTCCAGTTAGCTGTGTTTTCATTCTAAATAAAATAAGTTCACTAGGTATCCAGGTATAGTCTTTAAATCACAAGTGTCTCTCAAAGATTCCACTACCCGAAAAGGAGCTTGAACAGGGCTTATCGGAGGCTAATTGGTTTTATAAAAAATTCAGGGGTTGATTCCTCTGAGAGGTTTATTCCTTGAGGCACAGGTCTATGAAACTAGGTTCGTAGTCAATGGATAAACCATTACTTTCTTACTGACTTAACAATTGAGAAGAGAAAGGGCCATGGTAAGGCAGGGTAAAAGGTCGGTAAGAAAAGGGACTGTACCTTAATACATCTTATACTGCAATTTATTTTCAACTGTCATTATTACCTATTAAAACACATAATTTTTAAGTATAGCCTATTCTGTTTATACCAAAACAAAACAAATGAAAACTCTTCCCGAGTTTATATAAAATCATTTTTCCATGCTACAACACTTTATAAATTTCCCAACTATATAAGACTTCTTCCTAATGGAAAATACTCCATATTTCTTATCAGATAATTACTATCAGTATTAGTTTCTAAACTAATACGGTGGTTTGATCAGAAAACTGTAACTGAACGAAATGTTATTGACTTACCTTACGAAAAGTGCACCCTTGCCTAAAAATATTAAGCTTACAATCTAAAACTCTTAACTTGAATGATTAGCAATGAATTAAACATTTTTTAAATAAATATGTTCAATAATGTGTAATATCTAGACTGTTGATTATAATAATGTACTGTAACTTATGAGCAACAAATTACTATCTTTATCAAACTGAACATTTAAAAATATTAAAAATCGTATTTGAAACAAAACTACATTTATTGTGGTAATCATTTATTTTACAATTTCAATATGTTTACACGTTTCTTATAATCAAGTTGATAATTATTTCATTCGATCATTAATTGTAAAAGCCTCAGATAATTCATATAGCTTTTTTAATAGTTTTAAGAATATTTCTTAATGTGCTTGCCTAGTAAAAACAAATTAATTTTCCTCCGTGTTTAAAAAATATAGGAACTAAGTTAAAAGGAAAGTATAACCGATTATATAGTTTTTTGATTGATAAAAACCAAATTTCTAATGAAATTTGAACTTTAGATGCATATTGAGAAATGGTTTAATAATTTTAAGCTACGCAGGAGACGTATAGCTTTTAATGTGAGCAATAAGCAATACATGTACTAAGCTAACTTATACTGCAATAAGTCTATGGCTTTCAGCAATAAAAATGATTTTTGCTGACATTATAAACTCTGAAAAAAGGAGTTTATATTAAATATCCTATTATTTAAAATTCAGTATTCAGGATTCCATCGTTATTATACTTGCACTAGCAATGTTTACAAGTAGTCTATATAATATATTTAATGCTATATAAGAGTAAAGAAACTCTAAAATACGTGCTTCAAAATAGGAGCTCAAAATGATAAATTGATTTGCAATTCAGTGACGTGTCGACCACAGTAAGAAAACAACAGCATCATTTTGACATACGTTAAAATTAAATATTTGGAAATTAGTATAGTAGTTTAAGCACTTAAGTTATGTGAAGAGAAATAAAGCCTTGAATGTATTTGCTCAAATAATTTAAGTAATATAAGAGAGGGTTATTTCTTGTACATGACAAAAGACAGAGAATCCAGGAAGAGATTTTAAATAGGCTCTTTCCGTTAGCCAAAATTATCTTTAGTAAGTGTTGAGAATGTTAACGAATACTAGTCAGTTAAAAAGAGTTAGTTGTGAGAACGTGCCTTGCCGTCCAGTGTCTAATTACTAATCTAACAATTAGTGTGAATCTAAAAAAAGATTATTTTTTGTGAACAGTGCGTATCCCAAATCCCCTTGATCAAATTACTACCTTTTTTCAACTACCTCTCCAACCGATATTCTAGGCAGTCCTAAGAGAAAGATTTTTAAAAATTCTTATGAAATCGTACACAAAATAGTTCTTTAAATGATGCTGTGAAACATTATTTTAATATTAGTTGTAACGTCTTAAATTTTCTAAATGCGCTTCATATTGCTAAAATGTGTACGGTACAGCAACGGCCTAGCGAGGACTCGACATTTTCTTAACATACAACCGACATCTATTTAGTACATTATCCGGTCAACAGAGGTCTTTATTTAAATTGCACAAACAGAAAGATTTTAAACATTCTTATGAAATCGTACACAAAATAGTTCTTTAAATGATGTTGTTATCTCCTAAAGTTCTAAATGTGTTTCATATTGCTAAAATGTGTGCGGTACAGTAACGGCCTAGCGAGGACTCAACATTTTCTTAACATACAACGGAGGTCCTAGCTAGTTCATTATCCGGTCAATAGAGGTCTTTATTTAAATTGTACAAACAAAAAGATTTTTAACCATTCTTATGAAATAGTTCTTCAAATGATGCTGTGAAACATTATTTTAATAGTAGTTGTTACCTCTTAAATTTTTTAAATGTGTTTCTTATTGCTAAAATGTGTGCGGTACAGCAACGGCCTAGCGAGGAATCCAATTGGAGAGGGGCCCAATTCAACCCCGATTCTTTGAGGTTTGACGTAGTCCGCCTAGGGATAATTTGAACGTGGGCCCAGTTCGACCGTTTCTATTTTCGTGAGTTTAAAAACAATTTTTTGTAATTATATCTTTTATAGTTCAAAAGATACAAAGATTCCCCGCGATGTTCCCCTTTGTGCGAAAAATATGTAATTGTAAATAAGAATAGCCAAGTATAGCGTGTGAGATATGTATTGAGAGCCTTTGTAGAATTTTCCAAACAAACGGTTTGCACTTGGCGAGGACAAAGCAACCCAGGCACAGTGTAGAAGCAGTGGCCAACATCTGTCTCTTTTGTAAACCAAAAATAGTACAGGATCTAAATAAGGTTGACCACAGACTAAAAGCCTAACTGTGAAATTAACCGTGAAGATGTCGACAATCTTTTGAAAAAGAGCGAACCACGATTTGACGGAAGATTACAGACGGAAGTACAGTATAGCTGTAATCGATGTTAAAAGTTTAGATGTGGAACGTAACTATCCCCTTTCCATGTACAGTTGGTTTCAGCATTCGCGGATTCTCTAGTTGCGGTAAGTTCGGGGAAAGTATCCCCAGTGAGTAACAAAGGATCACTGTGTATCAGTGCATTTTAATATTTTGGTACTTAAAATCGTTCCTTAAACTAAAATAGAATTTTGGTTATCAATGTAAGTTACTTCTTCACGACGCCCTGGATACATTCGGTACGACAATTTATGTCGAATATGCGGTTCAATCTGATGATAATGAAATATAGGCCCTATTCAAAATGTTTGAGTCGTGAAACTTGAACAGCTCGCTCGTCGAAATCCTCTAGTTACTAAACTACTACGATGGTTTATTCATAAAACTGTAACTAAACGAAATGTTATTGATTTAGTGTAGCCTAACCCAAAGACATTAACCTCACAATCTAAAACTCTAACTTGAATGATTAGCAGTGACTTAATATTTTAAAAATAAATAGCTCAATAATGCAATATCTAGTGTAATGCTTATAATAATGTACAGTAACTTATGAGTAACATATATCTAGGTTTATCAAACTGAACATTTAAAAAAATAATAAAATTCACATTTCTACATGCCTATAAAATAAAATAATTTTAATCTGTACAAAATAAAAACGATTTGATATTATCCATTAAGCGGTATTTGATTCAGATCTTAAACAAACTTCTAATGAAATTTGAACTTTAGATGCATAATGAGTAATTGTAGTTAAACTAAGCTATTGCAGGAGACGTATTGCTTTTAATGTGAACAATATGCAATATATGTAATAATCAAACTACATACAGCAATAGGTCTATTACTTTCAACATAAAACTTATTTTTGTTGACCTTATAAACTCTGAAATAAGAGTTTAATATTTCAGGATTGAAATATTGAGTATATTCAGGACTCCATCGTTATAAAACTTGTACTAGCAAAGTTTACAAGTAGTCTATATAATATATTCAAGACTATATAAAAGTAAAGAGATACTAAAATATATGTTTCCAAAATAGGAGCTCAACAATGAAAAATTTGTTTTGTAATCTAGTGTAGTGTCGACACAGCCATTAATAAAAACATCAGCATTGTGATAGACGTTAAAATTAAATAATTGGAATTTAGAATAGTAGGTTTAAGTTATGTAAAGAGAAACAAGGCCTTGAATATATTTGTTCAAATAATTTATGATGTACAAGAGAGGGAGGTTTCTTGTACATGACAAAGGCAGAGAATCCAGGTAAAGATTACACTAAGGTTGAACATGGGTTTTTCCGTAAGCCAAAAATATTTTTAGTAGGAGTTGAGACAAGAACAGGTTAGTTTGAAAGAGTTATTTGTGAAAATGTGCCTTCCAGGTCCGTGTCTAACAAGTGAACTAACGATTAGTGTGAATATAAAGTGAAGTGTTTAGTGAACAGTGCGTTTCCTAAACCACTTTGATTAAATAACTACCTTGTTCTCAAAGTGCTATAATATTATAGGGTTTTAATGAACAGTACTAGGGACGACGTGTATGACATCGAAAGAATATAGGTAACAGTAACTTATCAATATAAGAAAAATGCTCTTGTAATATACGGATATATCCCCGGAAATAGTATATATACATAGAACGGATTGATATTGTATGAAAAAAGACATTTGTATTTGTAACCGATAATTGTCATTTCGTCAGGACCCATTGGTATAAATGTATAAACCTCCATATTCGGCATTAAAAGTACAAGATTTCGCTACAAGGTATCAGCATTTAAAAATCCTATTTCAACAAAAGCTCTTAAATCCTAAATCAATTTCACATACTAACCGTTGTCTAATTTATTAATACACGGCAATCATTAACAAAGTACTGTAATTTAGATTTAAACTAATATAAAATAAAGTTTGCTTGTTATGTTTTAAATAAATGCCAGTACAGTTATATAACGAAAACAAAACACATATTAGAACCAATAGAGTATATAAAATAGAATACAAATAATGCTGTGAAACATTATTTTAATATTAGTTGTAACGTCTTAAATAACGGCCTAGCTAGGACTCAACATTTTGTTAACATACAACCGAGGTCTAGGTAGTTCATTATCCGGTCAACAGAGGTCTTTATTTAAATTGTGCAAACAGAAAGATTTTTAACCATTCTTATGAAATCGTACACAAAATAGTTCTTCAAATGATGCTGTGAAACATTATTTTAATAGTAGTTGTTATCTCTTAAATTTTTTAAATGTGTTTCATAATGTTAAAATGTGTACGGTACAACAACAGCATAGCGAGGACTCGAAATTTTCTTAACATACAACCGAGGTCCTAGGCAGTTCATTATCCGGTCAACAGAGGTCTTTATTCAAATTGTACAAACAGAAAGATTTATAAAGCTTTTTTTATTAAATCTGTTACATACTATAAAAAATTGCAAAATTATTTCAAACAATTTTTACGGGAGTAAAAGTAGCGCTTTAAACATATTTAAATTTAGCCCAGTTGTAAAGTTTAATGTGTACTATTTACTACTATTTAAATTAACAGTAAAAACAAATAAAATACTTGAATTTATATTCCAACATTAATTAGGAATTTTTAAATTCAAAAAACTTAAGCCAAGATTCCCAATTTATTGAAACATGCTAATAGGCTAATATTAATTACAATATCTATTTTTTAATATTAAAAATTATATTGTATTATAATAAAATATTTTACAGTATATTTCTGTTTTATTTAGTTAAATAAAATATGAAAATAATTTAAAAACCGTTATTATATAACTTTTATTAGGCTTAAAAATGAAAAACATTTAAAGTGATCGAATATTTATGTATATTTTAAAATATATTTGTATATTCAAGAGCATTTTATATAATTACATACAATCCAAACTCTAATTATCCTGTTAGTTTCGTAAAGAAAAATATAGGTTAATCCATTTAATAAAGTACCTTTCACATTACATGTGTTGTAAAACAGTCTTGTTTTAAAAACAAATTCTAGTTTTACTACCAAATTTTATTAATTCAAAAATAATTCATTAACATTAGGCCTACAATTATATAAAGATTTCATGAACACAAAAAATCTTTTACAAATTTATTAGTAAAAGACCTCAGTAGTGGATATCAAACATTTCATTAGACCTCGCTTTCATTTTATATAAATAGTGCAGCCGTGACCTCAGTAGTAGGTTCTAAAACGACAAGAACTCGCTTGCGTGCAGAAAAATCAACTTTTTAAAATTCATTTCCGAAATAAAAAAAATATTTCAATCGATTCAGAATTTAAAATATAATACATCGCCATAATTTATTTTCGAAATATTTGAATTGTTTAGACTTATTGACTTGAGCCGAACTATTCAGGTTAAAATAAAAAAAGCGTAGTAGAAAAAATGCAGTAAAACGCCCAATAAAAGTAATAGTTGATAATTGTTGTATATGGGATTGCTTAGCAACGGCCATTATTTCGGCTTAAAAATTTTCACGTAAAGGTTCTTATTTGTATCAGCTAACAAAATTCATGCCTAGGTCTTGCATTAACTAAAAATGACATCTAAATGTACATTAAATAAATAAAATCAGAACAGTTTAACAGTACACAGTGAATTTTAACAGTAAGGTGGTCAGTGATGTTTAGCAGTACATAGTGAATTTTAACAGTATGGTGCTCAGTGATGTTTAACAGTATACAGTGTATTTTAACAGTAAGGTGGACAGTGATGTTTAGCAGTACATAGTGAATTTTAACAGTAAGGTGGTCAGTGATGTTTAGCAGTACATAGTGAATTTCAACAGTAAGGTGGACAGTGATGTTTAGCAGTACATAGTGAATTTTAACAGTAAGGTGGACAGTGATGTTTAGCAGTACATAGTGAATTTCAACAGTAAGGAGGACAGTGATGTTTAGCAGTACATAGTGAATTTTAACAGTAAGGTGGACAGTGATGTTTAGCAGTACATAGTGAATTTTAACAGTAAGGTGGACAGTGATGTTTAACAGTACATAGAGAATTTTAACAGTAAAGTGGACAGTGATGTTTAGCAGTACATAGTGAATTTTAACAGTAAGGTGGTCAGTGATGTTTATCAGTACACAGTGAATTTTAACAGTATATCTTACATTTTACACCAGCATAATTCGAAGATAAATAAACTGATTTTCCAACTCCAATAAAACATGAGATGCAAGACCTAGGCACGTTCCTAAAAATATAACATGAAATCATAACTGTCTTCTTTACAGCAAAAATTGTGAGTGCATTTAAAATTGGAAGTAGCCTCGGAAACTTCTTACTCTGCTGCTCATTACAGATCACTCTTCTGGATTAAAGTGCGATTTTATTAATATATAAATTCCAGTTTACCAAAGCAAGCCAGCTAAATATTGTACGATTGAAGAACGAAATTTAAGATGTCACCTATACAACTATAAAGTGAATCTGGAAGTGATTATGATTGGCAAAATTTCAAGATAAATAATGCTACTATTTTCCTATCCAATACAGCAAAAATTATGAGTGTTTTAAAAATTGGAAGTAGCCTCTGAAAATCGAACTCTGCTGCTCATTACAGATCACCCTTCTGATTTAAACTACGATATTATTAATAAATAAATTACAGTTTACCAAAGCAAGGCAGCTAAATATTATACGATTGAAGAACGAAATTTAAGATGTCACCTATACAACCATAAAGTGAATCTGGAAGTGATTATGATTGGCAAAATTTCAAGATATGTAATGCTACTTATTTTCCTATCCAATACAGCAAAAATTATGAGTGTTTTAAAAATTGGAAGTAGCCTCTGAAAATTGAACTCTGCTGCCCATTACAGATCAGTCTTCTGATTTAAACTACGATATTATTAATATATAAATTACAGTTTACCAAAGCAAGGCAGCTAAATATTATACGATTGAAGAACGAAATTTAAGATGTCACCTATACAACCATAAAGTGAATCTGGAAGTGATTATGATTGGCAAAATTTCACGATATGTAATGCTACTTATTTTCCTATCCAATACAGCAAAAATTATGAGTGTTTTAAAAATTGGAAGTAGCCTCTGAAAATTGAACTCTGCTGCCCATTACAGATCACTCTTCTGATTTAAACTACGATATTATTAATATATAAATTACACTTTACCAAAGCAAGCCAGCTAAATATTGTACGATTGAAGAACGAAATTTAAGAAATTACGTATACATTTAAAAAATGAATCTTTAAGTGATTATAATTGGCAAAATTTCGAGATATATAATGCGACTTATTCTCCTATCCAATACTGCAAAAATTGTAAGTGTATTTAAAATTGGAAGTAGCCTCTGAAATTTCTTAATCTGCTACTCATTACAGATCACCCTTCTGATTTAAACTACGATATTATTAATATATAAATTACAGTTTACTAAAGCAAGCCAGCTAAATATTGTACGATTGAAGAACGAAATTTAAGATGTCACCTATACAACTATAAAGTGAATCTGGAAGTGATTATGATTGGCAAAATTTCAAGATAAATAATGCTACTATTTTCCTATCCAATACAGCAAAAATTATGAGTGTTTTAAAAATTGGAAGTAGCCTCTGAAAATCGAACTCTGCTGCTCATTACAGATCACTCTTCTGATTTAAAGTGCGATTTTATTAATATATAAATTACACTTTACGAAAGCAAGCCAGCTAAATATTGTACGATTGAAGAACGAAATTTAAGAAATCACGTATACAACTACAAAATGAATGTGGAAGTGATTATGATTAGCAAAATTCATAAATTCTAGTATACCTAAACAATATAACTAGTTATTTTACATTTGGAGAGTAAAAATTCAAGACATCGTTACTTATATGAATCATAAAATTGTAGTTTACCAAAGCACAATATTTAAATTCAAATTCATCCAATTGAAAAATGTATTACTTTATTACTTATTAACAATTTTCAATGAAAATGTGTTAATTTTAATTTTTATATAAATGGTATAAATAACAGCCATTTTGAAGAATATTTAGGACAAAAACTCCGTTAAAACCCTGTGTAGCGGTAGTCGGTACCTCTTTATTCTGGCGGAAAGCAAGGCTACGTATGAGTGAACCTAACCTGACAACGCACCATTTTTCCCCTTTCCTAAAGGAACATTGCCCTGTTCGTAGTACTGCCTTATTTCATAGGTCCTTGCTTATCCCTCTTCCTACAAGGAAGTGTATTAGATATCTGAAGAAGATCTGCTCTCTACAGGGTCCATACAGAAGGGTGGGTGAGATTATGTACTTATTTTTTTATAACGGATCTGTTACAGCTGTTGCCACTTCTCCACTTCAAATTCCAATTTCTTTTGGCATAGATTAGGCCTCTTTTAGGTTTCGTCCGGTCATCACGCCAACTTCTTCGTGGCCGTCGTCTCTTTCTTTTCTCAGGTTGAATCTACTCTATTACCTTTGGAGGCCACCTTCTGCCGTCGTCTTTACGTGTCCAAACCATTTTAGTTGTCTTCTTTCTATCTCCTCCCTTATACTTTTATCCATTTTCATTTCGTTACGTATTTGCCTATTTCTGACCCTTTCAAGTCTCGATTCAACGTAGAGTCGTCTTAAGTAGTCCATTTCCATCGTCATGAGTTTGTTATTGTTAGCATTCGTAACATCCCATACCTCTGAACTGTAGTGTTTAAAGTTAGTTTTACTGATCTGCCTTTGTTTAGTCGTCCCCTGGTTTCATCCTCACTATCGCAGTTCTTATTAAAAATCGCCCTTAGATATTTGGAGGTTGGTACCCTCTTGATTACAGTGTTTTCTAAGCTACAGTCCCAAATCTCGTCTTTGCCTACTATTAGATAATCAAATTTTAGAATGTTCGTTGTTGAGCCTGCTGCCTCATATTCCTCCGGTAGTTTTCTTATCATATGACTAATATCGTGTTTCATATGGTTATTTAAAATATTATATGTAAATGGAATTTTCCATCAATTCGTAACTAATACACAAATGTTCTATTAACACTTTTTTTTCCTTCGGAGAATGTATTAGTGGATAAGCCACTCAGGGAATTCATGCCCTCTTTAGATGAAACCACGACTGTTCTAATGACCGGGCCAAGTATGTTATATGCCGGCACAATAAGAGCAGAAAACTAATGCTTCCCGTAGTCTTGGCATTATTCCAGCTGAAATAACCTAAACTTGCAATTAACACAAACACTGTACGTATACAGTCATGCTTCACTACGGCTATACTAAGCCATGGCTAAATGTGTTCTTGACCACTAGTTTATGTAGACATATATTTTGAATGTGAATAGACAGCTAATTCCACGTTATTTGAACTGTTTGGTAGTTTTTATTTCTTGTATTATCATCGTTCATTGAATTATTTTGAATGTATCTTTCTTGCATCCAATTTGTACGCATCATTTCTCAGATTTATCCGGAATTCCCGCAGGGGGGTGCGGACTAGCCGCACCTACGAGGGATTTGGCGTCCCTCGCGGTACCCTAGCCTTACATCTTCGCTTAGGGAATTTTGACTGGTCAGAACCGTTGCGCGTTGGGAGTGCTGAAAAGTCCAGAGCGTGACAAACTCTGGTCTGGGACGCTGATGTGAGCTTGCTCTGCCGAAGACGTAAGCGCGGTTTCTGGTCTACCAGCCGCTTCGGTCCTTGGTCAGGGAGTGTCCGCGGTGCATGGGTGTCGGAGCCTGTGCACAGTATTACGAGTTCTCGACTGATGCCCATCCAGTCGAGCTAAGGAGAAAAGCTATAGGCCTCAGAGTTCTGAGGGTTGGAAATGATCTTAATGTGATCCAAGGGTGTACCCGTTCCTATAGTCTCGCCCGTAACGCTTGACACGATGGCTGGCAAAAAATATTTATGGATTCCAAAACCACGTCGAATATGACTAGTCTGAAGAGGACACGCCAGGATTCTCCTGACGATAGTCAAGATTTGAGCAAAAAGTTGATGGTGGCAACGTCGCAGACATTGCCATCAGCAAAGTATTTAGTTTTTTCTAGTGCCGAAGAAGGGAAAGATCTTTCCAAAGTTTCTCCTTTCCTGATTAACAAGGCTATTACTGCTTGTGCTGGAGGCCCAGTAGCCTCTATTAAGAAACTTAGAAACGGAACATTGTTAGTTGCGACTTCCACCGATAGACAAACCCGTTCTCTATCAAAAATGACCTCCTTCTTTGACCAGGTCATGGTATCTGTGGCTCCCCACAGATCCTTGAATTACTCAAAGGGGGTCATCACATGTAGGGATTTAATGCACCTTCCAATCGAAGAAATTAAGTCCGAACTGTCTTCTCAGTTAGTTACGGAGGTTATCCCCATAATGAAAATGGACAAAGGAGAAAAAGTAGCAACAGCGTCTTTTATCGTAACCTTTGGAAAGCCGGAAATACCCGAATACTTGCATGCAGGTTACCAAAGGATCTCAGTGAGACCATACGTGGCTAACCCTAGGAGCTGCTTCAAGTGCCAGCGATTTGGGCATATCAGCTCTACGTGTTCGAAGCAGAACGTATGCGGCATATGTAGCGTTGAAGGCCATGATGACAAGGAATGTGTTAATTCTCCGAAATGCGCCAACTGTGGTGGTGACCACCCAGCGCGATCCTACAACTGTCCTACTTTCAAGGAAGAGAAAGCTATCTTAGGCATCATGGCGAAAGACAAGCTGTCGTTTCCAGAGGCCAAAAAACTCTATAGATCCACTCAGCCAAAGGCAGACAGTAAGACTTATGCCGCTACCCTGACCGCTTCGAAATCGTCTTGTACCAACTGTGCTGAGCTGTCCAAGAAGATTGAAGCTCTAACTGAACAAGTGTCTCGCCTTTTGTGCTTAGTCACAAATGGATCGTCTCTAAATTTGGCACAACCTGCAGCAACGGATAGTGTTTTGCCTCGTGTACCTATCCCTTCCATTGGGGGGATTGGAGCACGAAATAAATCACTAAGTGAGCCTTGTGTTTCTGAGAAGAAGATATTATCAACGGGTAATAAACCTTCTGTGCAGAAGACGTTGGAAAAATCGAAACCACGTAAACCAGTGTTACGTCAGACCACATCGCCACCGTCGTTACCGGGTATTAAACAAAATGCTAACAAAGGAGGGAATGTAAAAACTAAACCTCCTAAACCCAAAACTTCCTCAGATTCCATCCCTGAACGGGTGGATATGGAATCTGAGAAATGTAAGCCTGAGACGTCTAAAAACGTCCCAGGCAAGAAAGGAGAGAGCTCCAATGGGTGTCAGATCAATCCATTGCTGAGTTAATAAATGTCTGCAATTAACAAGTCAGTGATACAATGGAACGTCAACGGTGTTAGGAGTCACATAGAAGAACTTAAAGTACTCGTGCGAGATGTGTACCCAATGTTTGTATGTCTACAGGAGACACATCTCCACGAATCGCATAATTTCCATTTAAGGGAGTATTCAGTTTTTAGATCGGACTTCGTTACAGAAGATCGAGCTAGAGGTGGCGTAGCCATCCTAGCCCGTGACTGTATCGATGCTGTTTCTCTAAACTTAATAACTCCTTTACAAGCAGTAGCCGTTCAAACAGCTGTCCCGTATAAAATCACTGTGTGTTGTGTCTACTTGCCACCACAAGAAAACCTGCATCACAGTGATTTAGTAAATTTGATAAGCCAGTTACCAACTCCGTTCTTATTGGTAGGGGATTTTAATGCCCACCATTCGTCTTGGGGATCTCCGACTAGGAACTCTCGAGGTGATATTGTTGAAAGTGTAAGAACGGAACTAGACTTATGTCTGCTAAATGACGGTTCTCCTACTCATTTAGCAGCATCTACTGGTGGATGGACAGCTGTTGATCTATCGATTTGCAGCCCTCAATTAGCTACTAGATGCACATGGTCGGTACTCAATGATTTGTATGGAAGCGACCATGTGCCTATTAAGATCAGTTTATGTGACTCCCAAACCTGTTATGTTCGAAATTCCAGTTGGATTTCGCGAAAAGCCAACTGGGACTCCTACTCGAATTACCTTGTATCACTTGACATGGATTATCTGACACCCATTGATGAAAATATAGAAAATTTTACAAAAGCAATTTTAAATGCCGCTGAAAAGACCATTCCGAAAACCTCTGCGCATCCACGCCGACCGCCTGTGCCGTGGTGGAACGATGAATGCACAGAAATCCTCCGTTTACGACGAAGAGCTCTTAGGAGATTTAAACGACACCCAACAAATGGAAACCTTCAGGAATATAAAATACTCCGTGCGAAAGCACGGAGGATATTTAGGCTGAGTAGAAAGAACTCTTGGGAACAGTACATTAGCACAATTAGACGAACAACTCCGTCCTCCACAGTGTGGAGGAAACTAAGATCAGTTCGTGGTACTTCCATTCCGTTGCCAGCCATTGCGCTGAAGCAACCAGATGGGAGATTAATCACAAACAGTGATGACATTGCTAATGTACTTGGAACATCTTTTTCTAACTTTTCTGCTACTACAGCCTATAATAGATTATTCCAGATTTATAAACTGAAGGAAGAAGCAATACCGTTTACTGTTGGGTCGTCTGAGGACTCTCCTTTCTCTATAGGGGAATTGGAGTCAGCTCTTGCGTCAACGAAGGATTCTGCACCAGGTCCTGATTCTATTGTGTACTCCATGCTAAAACATTTACCATCATCGGCGAAACTTGTCCTCCTTCGAGTATACAATCGTTTATTCGAGGAGCGCTCTTTCCCCGATGCATGGTTAAACTCGACTGTAATTCCTCTTTTGAAGCCAGGTAAGGACAAAACCAACCCCAGTAGTTACAGGCCTATATCACTTACAAGCGTCTTGTGCAAACTACTGGAGAAGATGGCCAACCGCCGTCTTGTCTGGTACCTAGAAACCAACAACCTTCTCAGCAACGAACAATGTGGTTTCAGACTAGGACGCTCATCAGTTGACCAATTGGTTTTGTTAGAATCCGCTATTCAAGATGCCTTTCTCTTGCGTCAAACGCTCGTTGCGATTTTCTTTGAGCTTGAAAAGGCATATGATATGGCATGGAAAAGAGGAATTCTGAACACTCTGAAATCATGGAGTATACAAGGGAATATCCTAGCATTCATCGCTAACTTTCTTTCAAACAGATCTTTCCGCGTTCGACTTGGAGGCACGTATTCAAACAGCTATACACAGGAGAATGGTGTACCGCAGGGCAGCGTGCTGAGCGTCACGCTGTTTGCCGTTGCAATAAATAGTATCACCAGTAATATACGATCTCCGGTACACTGTTCCCTTTTTGTGGATGACTTTTGTATATATGTGCCTGCTCGTAGTATGGCAACTGCGGAAAGATCTTTGCAGTTAGCAATATACAGGTTAGAGGAATGGTCTAAATCTACAGGTTTCAAATTCTCTGCTTCGAAGACCCAATGTGTTGCATTTAGTCGTCGTAGGCAACACCAGGAGCCGATCCTTTATCTTGACGGGGTTCAGCTTCAAACCACGGATGGTGTTCGATTTTTGGGTCTTTTATTTGATAAAAGACTCTCATGGAGTCCACATGTTCGTGATTTGAAGGTGAGATGCAGCAAGAAATTGGATATGTTAAGAGTCCTTAGTGGTACGAATTGGGGAGCAGACAGAACTAGTATGCTTCGATTTTATCGCTATAGTCGTTAGATCGCGCATAGATTATGGTTGTCAAGTCTACTCATCTGCACGACCTACAGTTTTGAAAACTCTTGATACCATCCACCACTCTGGACTTAGACTGACTACTGGTGCATTTAGAACTAGCCCAATCCCTAGTCTTCTTGTCGAAGCTGGGGAACCTGCCCTTTCTAGACGACGTCAGATGCTACAAATATCTTACGTTTCTGTACTTCGAAGCAAACCCAACCACCCGGCATTTGAAAGAGTCTTTAATAATACGCTAAATCAAGTGTACAATACACGTCAACGTTCGACCGCTCCATTTGGCATACGAACGATAAGAATATTGGATGACCTTGAGTTGCAACTTCCAACTATGTTTGAACGACAAATGTGCTATCTACCTCCATTTAAAATAAAAACGCCCCGCTTTGATTTCTCATTGTCCAGTTATATAAAACACGATACTCCTGTTGTAGTCTACCACCAGGAATTTTTATCCATTTATAAATCTCAACAACACAGTGAAATTATTTAAAAAATAATAAAACTCGCATTTGACATAAAATTACATTTACAGTGGTAATCATGTATTTTAGTATTGTATTAATATGTTTAACACGGTTATTGATTATTAATAGGTTTCTTATAATCAAGCGGATAAATATTTTTGATCATTAATTTTAACAGCCTAAAATAATTCATATAGCATTTTTAATAGTTTTTTTCCAGTATTTTCTAATTCATCTAATTAGTAGCATCAAATAAATTTTCTTCCTTCTTTATAAAATAAAAGAAATTTATTCTGTACAAAATAAAAATCATTTTATATAATCGATTAAGTGGTATTTAGTTCAACTCTTAACCAAATTTCTAATGAAATTTGAAATTTAGATGCATAATGAGAACTGGTAGTTAAACTTTACGCTATGCGGGAGAAATGTTGTTTTATTATGAAGAATATGCAATACATGTATTAATCAAATTAAATACTGCAATACGTCTATGACTTTCAACAATAAAACTTATTTTTGTTGATTTTATAAACTCTGAAATAAGAGCTTAATATTCCAGCATTGAAATATTGAGTATTCAGGATTCAATCGTTATAAAACTTGTACTAGCAAAGTTTACAAGTAGTCTATATAATTTATTTAAGACTATATGAAAGTAAAGAAATACTAAAATACATGTTTAAAATTTGGAGCTCTAAATGAAATATTTGTTTTGTAATCTAGTGAAGTGTCGACCATAGCCATTAAAAAAAAAACATCCGCATAGTGATAGACGTTAAAATTACATAATTGGAATTTAGAATAATAGGTTTAAGTTATAACGAGAAATAAGGCCTTGAATATATTTGCTCAACTAATTTTTGATGTATAAGACAGGGTGGTTTCTTGTACTTGACAAGAGAGAGAGAATCCAGGCTAAGATTATGGTAGGGTTGAACATCTGTCTCTCCGTTAGCCAAAAATATCTTTAGTAGGGGTTGAGAATGTTAACAAGATCAGGTTAGTTGGAAAGAGTTAATTGTGAAAATGTGCCGTCCTGTGCCGTGTCTAACAAGTGAACTAACAATTCATGTGAATATAAAGTAAATTTTTTAGTGAACAGTGAGTTTCCAAAACCATTTTGATTAAATAACCACCTTGTTCATAAAGTGCTATAATATTATAGGGTTGTAATGAATAATACTAGGACGACTTGTATGAAATCAAAAGAAAATAGGTAACAGTAGCCTATGTTTATAAGAAAAATGATCTTGTAATATGCGGATATATCCCAGGAAATTGTTTAGACACCTAGAACGGATTGTTATTTTGTGAAAAAAGTCATCTGTAACTGTAACCGGTTATTGTCATTTCGTCAGGGCCCATTGGTATACATGTATAAACCTCCATATTCGGCATTAAAAGTACAAGATATCGCGAGCATTTAGGAATCCTGTTTTCAACATTAACTCTTAATTCCTAGATCAACTGAACAAACTAACCGTGGTCTAATTTTTTAATTAACAACAATCGACAAAATTAAACAAATATAAAACAAATTTTGCTTGTTAATACGTTTTAAATAAATGCCATTACAAATATATTACCAGAACATAATACATACTAGAGCTAATGGAGTATATAAGATAGCTCTGAAAATGATGCTGTGAGACATTATTTTAATATTGTAACGTCTTAAATTTTTTAAATGTGTTTCATATACCTGAAATTGGTGCGGTACAGTAACGGCCTAGCGAGGAATCGACATTTTCTTAACATACAACCGAGGTCTTAGGCGGTTCATTATCCGGTCAACAGAGGTTTTATTTAAATTGTACAAACATTAGAATTTATAGATTTTTTTATTAAATCTCTTATATACCATAAAAAACTGCAAAATATTTCAAACATTTTTTACTGTATTAAAAATAGCCCTTTAATCATTCTAAAATTTTACATCTAGAGCAAAATCATACATCTAGTTGTAAAATTTAATGTATAGGCCTACTATTTTACAATTTCAAAATACTGTAAATTTAAATTATCAGTAAAAACAAATAGAATACTTGAATTTATATTCCAATAAGAATTACGAATTTTAAAAGTGAAAAAACTTTAGCCAAGATTCATAATTTATTGAAACCCGACTTATAGGCTAATATAATTACAATATCTATTTTTTTTAAAATTTTGTATTGTATTATAATAACACATTTCACAAAATATAGTGGAGCTGAGACCCCAGTAGTAGGTTCTAAAACAGCAAGACCTCGCTAGCGTGCAAAAAAATCAAATTTTTAAAATTCATTTCCGAAATAAAAAACTTATACCATTTGATTCAGAATTTAAAACATAACACATCACCATAATTTATTGTCGAACTATTCAATTTTTTTAGGTATAATTAGGCGAGACCTCATTAGACGGTTTCGGAAAATTATGGAGTCCTCGGTTAGCCGGATAGTCTTTAACTCCGGCACACCGAGGTCCTCATAAAAACCTGTGTGTGTGTGTGTGTATGTGTGTGTGTGTGTGTGTGTGTGTGTGTGTGTGTGTGTGTGTGTGTGTGTGTGTGTGTGTGTGTGTATGTGTGTGTGTGTGTGTGTGTGTGTGTGTGTGTGTGTGTGTGTGTGTGTGTGTGTGTGTGTGTGTGTGTGTGTGTGTGTGTGTGTGTGTGTGTGTGTGTGTATGTGTGTGTGTGTGTGTGTGTCTGTGTGTCTGTGTGTGTGTGTGTGTGTGTGTGTGTGTGTGTGAGTTTGTAAGTTGGGGGATTTATGAAATATGTGAAAACGGTATTTTACATTACGGTATCTACATTATGTTGGATGTTAAATTGGGAAAAGAAATTTAATTTCGCTAACGGGCGCCCTTTGAAGTAATTTAGAAATAAAATATTTTCTTCACTTTCTCTGAGAAAAATATTCTAAAGGCCTATATGTACAATTCATACAATTTGATACATCAAATTACATAAACCTATATTATGTCTTTGTGGAACAGCCTTTTTTACCCGTAATAGTGATTTATCTTCAGTTTACAACGAAAAGAAATGTATCTTTTGGTTTTGCGTTTTAGTAGAGAAGATAAAGTACCTCACATTTTTCTGGTAACTGTAGCTTCTAATTTTATGAAAGTAGAATGTGAGAAATGGATTACCTACCTAGGTGTACATTATACAAGATTTATTTGCTTATAGGGTTAGATATAATGATATGCTTTATATTCCTAATCCTTTTGTGAAAAAACAAACCAATTAAATGAAACCAACTTTAAACAATAAAACGTAAATCCACAATGACAAGAAAAATACTTGTGTAATATCTTTCTACGTACTTTATTGCTCAAGACAACAATGCTTTTGTTTATATTACGTGATATTCTACTCAAAATATACTGTGTTTTAATATTATTGAGAAAGAAATAATAGAGTGTATTTCTGTTTAGATGGAGGGAGGAATAAAATATCTTTAGCTTAATAAAATTATCAACAACTATAAAAAACATTCGAATATTTTATTATCTAACACGAGTGAACTATTTGACTTGTGTTGTAACCTTTTAACGATGCTAACTGTGCTAGAAAATATAATATTTTATTTTATATAGTTGTGGCTAAAGGTTTTTGAATGGTAAAAGTATATAGTTCACTCGGTTTATATTTGAAAGTGGTTAATGTTCTGTTTAGATATCTTAAATAGAAAGCTCCAATACAGGATAAATGGATAGTTTAATAATTGTGTGAATTTATTAATAGATATATGTAAACAAAAGATCTCGTGATGAGAGAGTCAAAATAATAATCAATTAAAAAAGAGCGTGTTGAAGAAGACTTTAAAAGCCAAAGCAAATTCTTAGGAAAACACTACAATGGTTACTTTTTAAATGAAAACAAATATATGAAATGAGGTTAATCTACCATTATGTAGTTCAGTGACACGTAGAAGACTCAACAGATTGTGGTTTCATTGTTTCTTTTATATAGGCAACAGATATACTTAAATTCGGCTAACAGAAATAATTTCAGAATTATTTAAATATAAAATGAAAGGTTGCTGTCGAAATTTGCTCTAATTACTTTTTTAAAGTGAAACATAGACAAAAGAGGTGGATATTTTTATTGTGTTTTTTTAATTACAAATAGGTCAGATGTTACGTGTTCTTTTGAAGGCCAACACAAGTAATTTGAATCTGGTTGGGACACCGACATTAATAAAGATGCAAATCAGTAATAAAAGCTTCAACTTAAAAGGCTATCACGTCCTTTGATTTAATCCTATCTTTATTAAAACTATTTCAGTTTCAAAGTTAGCTAAATGCTACATGTGATACAGTAGATTTGGTTTGAGGTGTCCTGCATAATGTCACAGTTAGAACATCACAAAGTAACTAAAACATGTCGGAGATGGTTTTAGTTTAGATTGAAACCAACACAATTAAATCGCTGCAAAAGTTAAAGTGGAATCATTTGTGTGTTGCATTGATTTTATTTCTACAGAGAATATTTTATGTCCATATATTATTATGAGTATGGGTAATATATATGTATAAGTATGGGGAGTAAAAGTTTGGTAAGGGTGTTTAATATATGCATATCTGAGAAATAATTTTGGTACTTCTTATAGATTTTTATATGATCAGCTTTTTTTAATTTATAGGTCGACCGGATGCCTTATGCTTGGGAAAGAAAAAATATTGTATTTCAGATTTAATTTTCCACTTAACAGCATTCTAGTATTGGAGGTCGTGGTATTCCATTCAGGTTAAAAAAAAGGAATCTTTTCTCTAAAGGTCAATCACAAAGGGATTCTATGTTCTACCAAACTGCCGTCTTACAGTTCCTTCTTTTACCTCGCACTTTCCTGATATATATCTTGAATTTTTAATATTCAAATAATATAAGATTAATATTCGAATAATAAGTTCAAATACCTTTAATTTAACCTATAGAGGATGAGAATCGATGTTAATACAGAATACAGTTTTCTTCAAACAATTATTCTATAATTAAATTATAAAAATTTGAAGTCTAGGTCCGATTCGAACTGAGTTTCTTCGTATTCGAAGTCTATCGATTTGTCACTGAGCCAACTTCTCAAAGATTTGTATAAATTTTTTTTGCCCCATTTTGTTGTCGTCGAAACTCCTTTTCACTGGTAATTTACACATCTGGTAATTTAAATAAACTCTTTTTCCCTCAAATGCTTCTGTATTGGAACAAATATTCTTACCGAATATTTAGTATTTAATAATTGAGAAGATTCAATTAAAATACTGAAGTATTCTAACTAAATAATTCTTTCGACAAAAGTTATCGAAAGTTTGTTCTAGCCTAAGTTTGTTGTGTGGTAATATTACCGTAAATTAAATTCCACAAGAAACATGGGAGGGAATAGTTGATTAAGTGCTGTAATCTTGGATCCGCGTTAGCTGAGAGTTTGTTGAGTAATAAAATGGATCTCAAGAACAACTAATGGCTCCCGAGTGCATGGTTATTACGTTTCACCTTATTGGAGAAATTTTTACCTCCATTGTTGTATTTCATTGCTGAGAGTACTACAAGTGGGTAATATCATCAAACATACAAGTGGTTGTATAATAAACATGTGACCATGTTCGATGGAATAAGTGCAGCCAAAGTAATACAATATATTCAAATTAAAGATTTTTCGAGGTATGAAAAGTAAACAAAATTTTTTAATTGAATATCTAACACTTATTGCTTTACTTCTTTAGAAAAAAAAAACATCACAATTAAACCTTCTTACAGGTCAGTACAATAAACGAACAAAGCTCTCTCTCTCTCTCTCTCTCTCTCTCTGCCTAATGAGAAACAACTATGGGATGTGCAAAAGTATTGAATGTAGGAATTCTCAAGGCTTTACAGAAAAAGGTGATAAGAAATATGAGTATTGTCCTTTGTATATGGAAAATAAATTTTTTTTTAACAGGATCTTGAAGTTTTACAAGAAATAAGGAAGTATGACCCAAGGGCATGAAGAGAGACTTCACCTCCATTCAAATAATGAATTCTATAACGCACCAGTTTGATAACCATCAGACAGTGAGAAGACTGAAAAGGACACAACGCTAAGGGCTAATTTAGTATCGTGGTATAAATAGTATAGACAAAGATTAAAACGCTGTGTAGACAAAAGTGGCAAAGGGCAACCGCTAGTTATTATATGTGCTTGGATGAATTATGTAAGGGAAAATAATAGCTGATCTAATAAGATATGTTTTATTATAAATTTATATAAATTTGTTGTAATATTCAATGGTTTTGTATCATTAAATCTTATACATAATAAGTATAAGGCTTGCATTCGGATGACATCGAACTATACTTCGTTGAATTTAATTGATTTCAAATTGAAATATTTTCCCTAAAATACAAATTAAATTAACACTCTTTACAAATAACTTGCCTTTTTTTAGTTGAAACGTATTTCTCCACCTCATTTCGCTTCGAAATTATTAATTCCGGGAACAGAATTTAAAACCACAATGGCTACATTGCAATCAACTATGGAATGGGCAATAGTATCGAATGTATCCTACATTCTTTAGACGTTCCAGAAAAAGGTAATAAAGAATATGGGTACAGGCCGTTGTATATCAAAAAAATATATATTCATCAAAATCATAATGTTTTAGAAAAAGACTAAAAGGAAGAATGACCCAAAGTCATAAGAGAGACTTCACCTTTATTCGAATAATGAATTCTATAACGCATCAGCTTGATAACCATCAAACAGTGAGAAGACTGAAGAGGACGCAAAGCTAAGGGCTAGTTTATTATTGTGGTATAAATAGTATAGACAAAAGTCGCAAAGGGCAACCGCTAGTTATTATATGTACTTTAATGAAATATGCAAGGGAAAATAATAGCTGATCTAATAAGATATGTTTTATAGGCAATACAAGTTTTATAATATTCAAAGAACGTCAAACAATGTGTAGATTTTGTATCATTAAATCTTATATAATAAGTATTACAGGTTTGCATTCGGATGACATCAAACTGTACTTCGTTAAATTTAATTGATTTCACATTGGAATAGTTTCCCTAAAATAAAAATTAAATATAAACACTCTTTACAAGTAACTTGTTTTGTTTTATTGAATACGTGTTCATTCACCTCATTTCGCTTTTTATACAGCTTTACAGAGATCAATAATATATCTTCCACGTATTCTTTGATAATTAAATACCTATAGTCTAACTATTTTTGTCTTGAAACATCTCAATCGCTGATGCCGTCAATAATGCAGCGTTTAATTTGTATAGATCTGGCGAATCATTCTTTCTTTCTTCTATGTCTTTATTTTAATTTAATTACAATATACACACTGATGTGTCTCTTACAGAATTTACAAGTACTTAATTACTTAATTAAAGTAAAAGTTTCTATCTATTACCGGGAGCCAGTTATGGTTTCTATAAAAGCTAATGCGATGTGCATGTGCAGTGGCAGTTTATTCCCTGAGTAAATATATAGCTATACAGCATGGCTGCTGTAACATCAGTCAGAACAACCTGTAATTGCACGAGTCTATAAATCACCTTTATTCGTGATAATGTTTGAGTATAAGATATACCCGGGGGGTAGAGGTCACGAAACATTGTGCAAAATACAAAGTTTGATGTAAGTGACAATTGTTTACATACTTGCTGTTAATATGAAAATCAAATATGCACGTTTACAAGAAATGTATATAAAAAATTATTTTAATTAAATGTTTGGAACTTAAAAAAGTTGGATTTAAGTCTTAGAAACGGTATCAAAACTCCCAATCCATTGATAAAGCGTGGTAATAAAATTATGTAAGAGAAAGTATAAGATTTAACCATTTCAAAATTTTCTTATATTAATTTTTCATTTCTGTATACTTTATATTGTTTTAAATAAAACGTTGTTTTTAAATATTGCTCATAAACTATATCGCTTCAAACCTTTAAAAGAGGAATTTATTAATAGAAGTGTCAAATACATAAGTTTAAATAATGCGAAAAAACAAGTTGGAATACGTCACTAGGTAAAATATTATTATTCTACAAATTACCTAAACCCTCTTTACTTAACAGCACAAAATACATAAAAAAAGATATTATTAGTAAAAAATATATGTATAAGTTTTTATAGATACCTTCAGCTAGGAGGATCCTGTTTCGGTCAGTTTCTATCCTGAAGGTATCTTCAATGACCATCTCTTTGACTTACATTAACAAATAATTATTAAAAAATGTATTTGAGAATATCATGGATTATTTGTGAAAAATGCATGTGTTGAAAATATTCAACCTTTGTTAAAAATATTATGCTTACCCCAGACCAGTGGATTCCTGTTGTTTTGGAGTGAAGTTTTCTCGTCATTTTTTCTCACTGGTAATTACAATAAGGAAAGAAAACTTGGAACAAGTTCGGCGATAAGATGTTAAAAAACAATACCAGCGGTTGTACACCACCTGGATACTCTCCGGATGTCGAACCGTCAGACATCGACGTCATTTAAATTCCTTCCTTGTGGAATACACGTTGGGTATCAACAATTATAAAAACTCCAAATGATTCGAATGATACAAAATTCGAATGATTTATTAACAACCATGAGTAAAAGAGAGTATCGTTACCAAGATTTAACGACACAACTGTGCTAGAAAATATAATGTGTTATTTTATATAGATGTTGCTATATTTGAAAGTGGTTATTGTTCTGCTTAGATAACTTTTATAGAAAGATCAAAGACAGGATAAATAAATAGTTTAATAATTGTGTTAATATAATAATAGGTATTTGTAAACAAAAGTCTCATAATGAAGGAGTCAATAAAAATGATCAATTAAAATAAATGCGAGTTGAAGAAGACTTTAAAGCCATAAAAAACTCTTTAAAAACACTACAATTGTTAGTTTTTAATTAAAACAAATGTATGAAAAGAGGTTAGCCTACCAATATATAGTGCAGTGAAACATAGAAGATTCAAGAGCATGTGTTTTCATTATTATTTTTGTATTGTTATAGAGACAACGCATATGCTTAAATTAGGTTAACATAGAAACATTTTCAGTATTATTTAAACATAAAATGAAAGATTCCTGTAGAAATTAAATCTAATTATTGTTTTAAAGACGCCCTGTATTGTTTTATTTAATGAATACAAATAGGTCAGAAATCACTTGTTCTTTTGAGAGTCAACACAAGTAATTTAATCTGACTGGGACACAAACATCAATAAAAATGCAAATCAGTATTAAAAGCTTCAGCTTAAAAGGCGATCATGTCCTTTGATTTAATCCCAATTTTATTAAAACCATTTTAGTTCCAAAGCTAGCTAAACGCTGCATGTGATACAGTTAATTCGGATTGTCAGAGATAGGACATTAGAAGTTAACTGAAACATGTCGGAGATGGTTTTAGTTTACATTGAAACAAACACAATTAAATCCAAGCAAGTAAAGGTTAGAGTGGAATCATTTGTGTGTTGTATTGATTTTAGCTCTACAGGGATTCTTTGATGTTCAGGACAAGAATTTTTCTAGAAATCACTAATTATAAAATAAAATCTCTATATTAATATTTCTTTATTCCATGTACATCATTTTGTTCTCGTTACTATACACCATTACGGTTTTATTATTAATATTTTATTGTTATTTCTCAACTAGTTCAATATAAATAATTTAAATATATACCTCTTTGTCGTCAATAGTTCCTATAAGAATTGTATACTGTATGGTTTCTATATCACAAACTACTACAACTGTTAACATACTCTCATAATATAAATGATCCTTTTTACGTATTTATATGTTTGGGCTTATTAGAGTCTCCTGGCATGCAAATGCTAATATCATAGTTATTATGTCATTGGCTATCATAATTTTGAACCAAAAGTTTCTGTTCCAAAGTTAAATAAAAATATTATTTCAAGTATGATAAGGGTAAACCCAGTATTATAAGGGCAATAGTACCAAGAAGTAATAACTTTGCTGAGAAATAGTTTTGGTTTTCCTGTAGATTTTTTATAGTCAACCCTTCCTTCCTATAGACCAACAGGATATTCTTTGTTTGGGTAGTAAAATGATGGTCATTAAGTTTTGGCTTTTCAGGTAAAACCATTCTGTTACTGGAAGAGGTGGTTTTAGTTTCAAGTCAAGGAGAAATGTGACCCTTCTCTAAAGGTCAAGGAGAAAAGGATATTATGTTCAACTAAACTGACTTTTCATCTAAAGATCACCTTGTTAAACAATAGGGGATGTGGTTTTTGTATCTACCACAAGTAGAATTCTGGCTGTTGCGTCTATTACAAGAGGGATGTTGCCATTGTGTTTCCAGCTTTTGGGATGTTAGAAATAATTTATTGGAAGCATCGGACGTTCCAGTTACCTCCATACCTCCCTGATACCACCTTCTCGACAAGAAAAACGGCAACAGCTGCCTCTTTAATGTTTGACTGTAGACCGTGTAGATGAGTAGGCTGCATTGATCAGCTGTTTCTTAACTTCTTCTACTATAAGGGATATATGATTGAAAATCGACTGCCTGCACCTTCCTCTTTATGGAAGGTTCTCTTCCCGATTGTATCTAATGGAGTTAGGCAAATGGAGTTACCACTCACATGGTTCCTACCAATGCCAGAGTACCTGAATAAAAAAAATTAACTGAACCAGATCTTTTTTTACCTAAAACACTCAAAGAATTAATTGCAGAGCTAATTCTTACAATTAAGCATAAAGTAAGGTGATAATGAAGGTACCCTATTTCAATGCAGAGTTTTTAAGAACTGTATTTGATCAATAAACTATATTTATTTATATATTTTTATATATGTATATATAAGTAGATGTCAAAATCGGACATTCGCCACAAACAGGTGGTTTTGATGAAAATACGTTAATTTCCGTTAAAAACGGTTACGTGAGGTACTAGGAGTTGGTTTCTGAGATAATTGGAGCGTAACGTGAATGAGAGGAGGTATTAAATGTGCGCGCATGTGCGCGCTTGTGCGTTTGTGTAGGTGACAGGTGTTTTTTTTAGAAATACGTTAATTTTCGTTAAAGACCGTTACGTGAGGTACTAGGGGTTGGTTGCTGAGATAATTGGAGCGTAACGTGAATGTAGTTTTGTCGGAGGAGGTAATAAATGTGCGCGCTTGTGCGATTGTGTATATGCGTGGACATGTGCGTGTTCGCTATTGTGTGACGTAATTAAAAACATGTTCGGACATGTTGGGGGGTAATGAAAAAACCGTTGGTTACCTAGAGAATGACGTAATTTTGGCATTTGTTTTTTGTGAAGGACCGTGTGTATTATATCCCGTACCCAGTTCGTTGCTGACCTATATTTTTACTATAACGTCGCGTGTGTACGGTTGAAGTATTTTTAAAAACCGTTGAAATCCGTTACGAGGTTTATTTTCGCGATAAATGTGTCAGTCGCAAAGACTGAACGGTGACTTTTCTGTTTGTTCTCCAGATCTTTACTAGTTAAAAAATGTAAAAGCATGTTAATTTATTAAGATAGGTTCCGCGCTCGTGAGCTTGTGTGTGTACATATCATTGTGCTAGCGCTTGTTTCTCCAACTCTGTGTTTGTTGTAACAGGTATTTGGCCTGAATAAATTGTTTTTAAAAACCTACCTCTAGAGAATGACGTCATTTTGACATGTGTTTTTGTAATGGAACGTGTGTATTATATCCCGTACCCAGTTCGTTGATGACCTATATTTTTACTATAACTGCGTGTGTGTACGGTTGAAGTATTTTTTAAAACCGTTGAAATCCGTTACGAGGTGATGGGTTGATTTTCACCGATCGTGTAATTTATTTTAGCGAAAAATCTGGTAGTCTTTTCCTGGACTGTCTCTTATGTATTTGTTCTCCAAATCTTGACTGGTTACAAAATGTAAAAGCTTGGTAATTTATTAAGATAGGATCCGCACCTTGAATATATAATTAATGTTCACCCCAAACACAGTTAACTTTAAAGAGTAGCGTATATAAACTGCAATAGCTATCAAAAAAGTAACATTTGCCCTTCAAATTGACTAGCGATGGACATCGTACAAATGGGAAAAGGCAAGGCATTCGTTCCCGTTGACAGTTTCAGAGAGAAGGCTTTAGTTACTAGGAAGACCTCATTGGCAGCAGATATACTTCGTGCAGAATGTAAAATCTGTCTATCAGAAGAAGTTCAAGTGGTTTATTTACCCTGCAGACTTGTTATTGCTTGTTTGCTTTGCGGATTAGCCTGCAAAACTTGCGGAATTTGTAGAGAAACTGTTGTCTCTTTTATGAGAATTTATCTTTCCTAACATTTGTAATAATTTTTTGTTTAACAACAATATTTCTTTTTAATAGTATAATTATTGTAAGTTATTATTTAAAATATATATATATATATATATATATATATATATATATATATATATATATATATATTATGTCTTGTAGAAAAAATGTAATTTTGTGTTTGCTTTGACCAAGCCTAAATCATTTTACACCTTTGCTCAACTAAAAATCCTCTATTTTATTAATATTCAAACATCAAACAATACACACACACACACACACAAGTGATGGGCATAGTTGATGACCACGACATACTTGTGTGTGTTTGTTTTGAAATACAATGCAATTAATTACCTTAGGATTAATAAAACTCAGACTGACAGGTGTTAAGACAGGTGTTGTGGGGGACGGGTAAAACTAGGTTTGATGAACTCAGAGGGGGCCAGGTGTTGCACTGCATGTAGGTATTAGCTCTATATAAACGAGCAAAACTTTTAGAGACTGTTCACTTCTATGCATGACTTTACAGAGTGAATACTATGTTCTTGTTAGCTTTTTAAGATATTTCAATGTTGTAATATATTTTTTATTCCCTTGTATTTTATATAGGTTACTTTGGTTTTATGCTTTGTAAAGAAGGTATGCACCCAGAGATAAAAGTTTTTTGCGGTTCAAAATAAGTATCCATGCTTGAAACCCAAAAAATCTGCGAAAATATCGTTTGATGCCCATGTCAGCTGTTATATTGTTCGCATATCTTGGTCATATCTTATTTCCAAAGCATATAATTTGAGATAACATCTCTGTATTGTGAGTTTTTGTTAGCTTGTTAACATAAATAATTATAATATATGTTTATTCCCTTGGTGTATTTTCTATATATCACATTGGTTTACATTACATTGAATTATTTAATTTTTTGTGCATGTTAGACTAAATGTTTAGATGTATTTTTAGTGGTTGCATGTTAAATTTTAAAGAAAATTCACGTACTTTTTCGTACTCTTATATTACTATATTGATTGTAGTAACTATTATATATAATTATATATTGTCTTGCATTACTTTATATTGTTGTTTTTGTTTCCTTATATATTTTGTATTTGTGATAGATATTTGTTAATAATTATTTTTATAATTATAGCATAAACACAGCACGTTTTTCAGGTTAAAATAATTATATATTTATTTCTTCCAGGTTTATATAAATAATACCAATATTTATTCTTGTTTCAGCAGTTTTTTCAGGTTAAAATAATTATATCTTTATTTATTTCAGGTTTTATATAAATAATACCAATATTTATTCTTGTTTATTTTTCAGGTATTATAAACAATATTACTCCTACTTTCAGGTTAACCTCAGGAATCATGATTGTTTCTGATTTTGATCAATCCCCCCCTAATGTGATTTTTATTGGGTATCTTTTAATTACTTCAAGCCCATGTCTGGAGTATATTACACATAAGCACGTGCTATATATGTAGTCGGAACAGAATGGGGTATCTCATGAAGTGAAAATCAATTTCGTAAAATTATTGTTGATTTAGTCTTGTGGAATACATAAATTGTTATTCAAAATACCGAAAATCGCATATTTGGGGGGGGGGGGGAATTTAATAACATTTTTTTATTGTTTACTTTTCAGATAAAATAATATATGTTTCTTACTTCCCGGTTTACATCATTAATATCCCTAATACTCCTTCCTCTTTCACGCACGCTAAGGCTATCTCCGGATAGTTTGTCTGGGGGGCAACCCGGGCAAAGCGTGTTGTCCTGGACATCATTGTTTCTGTTCACTGGGAGCTTGATATCCAACCCCCACCCCCACCCACCTTTTTTTGTCTTTTCCCCGAGGTTAGTAAACGTAGCGGATGATTGGCGAGATGAATTTCGCGTCATTCGTTGCGTCACCCGGCTTCCACTAGTCATATAGCAAGAACGAATTCAGCGTATGTCTATTATTCACTTACACCCCAATCCCTCTAGGTTGCCGTTGGTCTATTCGGCTGGTGACGTGACGAATTGCGTTCCAGTCTAGTAGAGCGCCTAGGGATCCCTTTGTGCAGAGTGTTACAAGGAGGATATTCAGTACATTCTGCTTAGAGTCACTCCTTCCTATTCTTTCCCATAGTTTTAAGGAAAACATTTTTTAATATTTAAACGACCTTGACCCAGTTTTTAGCTGGAAGAAAATGCTTCACACATTTTCCAAAGCTTGGATTAAAGTTATAATACATTCTGTTACCTCCTCCCCCGAAAAAAAATAATAATAAGTTCAATTCCCCCCGCAGAGTTACTTCAATTTGTGATTTGGAACACTTCAATTCCTTCCACCTCCCCCCGATATCTTCTTTACTCAACTATTCTACTATGTTAAACCTCACCTACCTCTTCACATCCAAAACGTCTTTCTCCCCCTCCCTTCCTAGTGATACAGTATAACCCCTCCTTCGTTTTAAATTGTATAAATAGCATAGACACGCGACAACTTCATCATTTTGCTTCTCAATCTTATAGCTGAAGAATGGATCCAACCGTCAGGATTTCTACAGCTCCTCTAAAAATGTCCACCATACATAGGAGAACTGAAACCGCAAGCACTTCAAATACCGCAGCCTATCATTTCAACAACCTGGTTAAGGACCTACTGCTAACAGATAGTCCTGTTAAAAATTGTAAAAACAAATCCTCGACTATTTCTCCGAAACCTACTGCAGCCAAAAAACTTGAGTTTTTACCTACTCTACCCTCCAATTCCCAAAAGCAATTCCGACTTTGTACATGCAGATTTTCGAAAGGAATAAAGAGAGGCGGAATATGCAACGCTCGTATTGCAGGTGATAGTGTTTTACTGTGCAGCCGTCATCGCGAGCGTAATACAACAGGCCTGAAAGAAACAAAATCTTCCACAAATAACACTTCAAAAAATATTTTGCCGAAAATAAAAATATCCAGACTCAAAACTAACACCAAATATCGACTTCTATCATATTTGAACGATGATGAGGCCATCGTGGGAACTACAAAAGGTGCCTTCATCATACATTTCCCTTTTAAGAAGTTTAAAAAACAACCTGTTAAAGACGGATGGTATCTTGAAGTAAAGTTTGCAGATCACAACTCCAAAAAGAAACTTCTACATTGGGTTAAAAAATAATACGATTCATCTTCTCAGCAACTGTTTCCTCATACACGCCCTCCTTTCCTTCATTTGCTTTCCTTTCCAAGAATAGAGCAGCTGATGTGTTCGCCCATCAGGTGCTCTATTCTCTTTATTATAAACGACCTTGACACATATTTACCAACGCTACTACACAAGAGCAGCATGTTAAAGACGAATGCTAACCACAAGTAAAGTTTGCAGACACCAACTCCAACAAGGAAATTCTGAAATTGTTTAAAATAATTAGTGTTGTCTTTCTCACTAAAGGTTTCCTCTTAAACACCCTCCTTTGCGTCATTTCCATTCAACCAGATTAGAGCAGATGATGGGTTCGCGCACCTGCTCAATCTTGGTAATTACGGATGATCTTGAAAGAAATATATACAACAACAATGCTACTACATAAGAGCAGCATGTATAGGACGATAGCTTTTTATCTATTTATGCAACTTCATATTATATTATAAACTCACTATCTGAATTCTCAGTATTATTTTGTTTACAGGTGTGGGAATATGTCTGAGGAAAACCTTCTCGATGAAATAACCTCGCTTAGGAAATTGATAAAGTCAAAGTATAATCGGTTTAAGATACGAAAAATTGAGAGCGAAAGTAGAGTACAAAAACGTTTACATTATATTATAGAACCTATCAGAGAGATGATTAAAACCGCGTTAGATAAAATACTGTCTGAAAAAGCTTCGTATAAATCCAAAACGCTAACCGCGTGTAATTCGGGAGAACGTTTTGCAAAGTATATTTTTATTCCTAAAGCGGTGTCATCTCCTACGACCCACTCTTTGACGGACGACACAGTGTTAGAAAGGGTGAAATAGACCATACCTCCTTGTTATATCCTGAATTTACAGACTTAAATGTAATAGCTGAGACATCCGATCCCCCAGAACCCAGTGTCGGCGAAGTTATATCAACTCCGGGTGCTTATGACGTAGCAACAGAGTGGTTAGAGGACACTTTCGCTAATCCGCTCACTAAATCTTACATGAAGAAATTCATGAATGACGCTGCCGGTAATAAAAAGAGTATTGATCATACATACGGTCCACGTTTGGAGAAAGATAACATTTTTGTTGGTGACACGCAATTGTTGTTCGAAGAAGATGGTGGTCTGCGATTGGGTGATACCGTTTACAATCCGACTAAAGGATTGTATGAGCTTCTTTTCAAGAGAATACCTGATGATTACGTCTATGACGAGAATGATATCGCAGCCTATAAAGATATATTAGTCAAGACCAACGCTCATAGGATTGGATATTTGCGAAACAACAGGATTAATCGCCAAGTAAATTCCTTTAAATATAGGACTGTTATAGCTCAAATGTTTCCCACAACATACTACGGATCAGGGATGGGATACAGCAATAGCAACAGCAGACACTTAATGTTAGTTCCAGCTAAAGCGGGTAACTTAACTCAAACCCTTAAAGATATAAACATACTGAATAACGTAACACAGTTCTAGGCACTAGGTCAGTGTGTCAAGGTTACATATAGTTAATAGAATAGATCAGCTGATGAGGGGGGGTAACAAGGATAATGCTCTTTTTTTAAATATATAGTGGTGGGGGATGTAGTTCAGGATATATATATATAAGACATGCATGATTTTAGTATCATTTTAGTTTCTAACTTGAATTTGAGTAGAACAAATATACTAAAATGGAATCTAACAATGTTTTCTGCTGTGAAATTTGCAGAGATGAATTCAAAGATGAGTTACTGTATCTGATGCATTTTGAGTTATTTCACAGAGTCTGCACACAGGAAAATGAAGACAGAGAAGTTTACACAATTCCCGACTATGAAGGAACTATTCCAGCTGATGGAGAAAGGAAGACAGAAAGGAATAGCTTATTATCGTGCGAGATTTGTGGAGAAGAATTCAACGACCGCTTACTCCTGTTGTCGCATGTTGAGATATTCCATACACCTTTTCTCGATCAAGAAAACAACGAATTATACAGCTTACCAGACTTGCCATAAACTAGAAAGGAATCAGTAGCTGACAGAGCAACAGTCATACATTACGCTCCCTCAAGACAAAAGTTGAAACACGAACTTCTATCTCAAGCGTTACCGAGGTCATATGTTAAACATTTCCTTATAAGGAACGTGTGCGAACTCTATTTGGACGATTACATAATTGAAGCGAGCGATGTTGTAGTGGAGCTGTTGAAAGAGGAGCTCGTTCGTTTAAATTTTAAGTTTGGACTTGTGATGGAGTCCGAATTTGTAAATGTGGAAGGAGAAATATCTCAGAGAGCGTTTATAACTAGGAACAGAAAAATTACTTTTGCATCAGACCTGGAAAACGTAGTCAGGGAATGTATGCAGGAGATTGTTTTGAAAATAACCGAACACGAAAGTCGGGGGTCTGGATGGACATAAGGCAAAATTAAGAGTATGGTGGTAAGAGTTCATAAACATGGATATGGGGATCGCGGAAGTAGTTACATCCCGTTACCTAAGAAGATAGCATCCACCTTGTCTTGCATTAATGTCCAGAACTCTGACAACAAATGTTTTCGATATGCAATGCTAGCAAAATATGTTGAACCAAAAAGCGCAATTAGAGTTGACTACAAATACGAACAAGTTGCCAATAAGTACAACTTTGCTGGATTGCAATATCGGGTCTCAGTTGAGGATATAAAACTCTTTGAAAAACGAAATCCCGGAGTATCCGTGAACGTTTTTAGTCTCGACGAAAGTCATAATGTTTATCCGCTGAGAGATAGTAGGTCTGTCTACCTGGGGTACTTCGACGCAAACAACCTTTACGGGTGGGCCATGTCGATGCCCTTGCCATCTGGAGGATTCGAATGGGTAGATCCAACTACGATAGAAGAAATTCAACATATTCCTCGTTACGGTTGTTTCGGGTATATTTTGGAGTTCGACTTTGAATACCCGGAGGCGCTCCATGATCATCACTACGATCTCCCTCTTCTACCAAAAAGCGAAGTTCCGCCTGGAGGTAAACACAAAAAGCTTTTGATGACTGTTGAATCGAAAGATCATTACGTCGCTCACTATTGGACCGTGCAACAAGCCATGCAATTAGGACTTCGTATTACCAAAGTTCATAGAGTCATACGTTTTGCACAATCATATTGGTTAAAGCCGTACATCGATTCGAACACTGCTAGGAGATCCGTCGCTAAATCTGCTTTCCAGAGAGATTTCTTCAAATTAATGAACAACGCAATTTTCGGAAAAACTCTGGAAAACAAACGAAAACATATGGATGTTAGGCTTGTTACAGAGGAAAAGAAACTAATGAAACTTGTGAAGCGAAACAACTTTAATACGCCTATTATTATAAATAAAGATCTGGTATTGGTTTGTATGAATAAGACTAAGATAGTTCTCGACAGACCACTTTATATCGGTATGTCCATCTTAGACATCTCCAAGACGCACATGTACGACTTCCACTACGAAAAGATGGTACGTCATTCGAAAACGTAGAGTACAAGGCTCCTTTCAACACAATTCGTAGCTTCGGTCATGAGCTTTACACCATGCTACAACGCAAAAGACCACTATCAACAAGAGACGACAAAAGAAAAATACTTTCATACTGCATAAACACGTTACCGTATTGACACTATTCCTTGCGAGATATATCCGAATGTTAACGTAACAACAGTTATATATAAAATAATCTAAATTCTATTATTTGTTTCCTACAGTCACTAACGGTAACGATGGAGTTAAGGGAAACGATTGTACGTGAATTACACGCACCAGCAAGAAGAAAATTTCCTAGACAAAATACTATCTTAAAAGGAATAGACGATAAATTTTTCCAAGCTGATCTTGTAGAGATGAGACCATACACTAAGGATAATAAAGGTTTTAATTACATACTTACACTTATAGATTGTTTTACTAAAATTGCGCACGCTATTCCATTAAAAAACAAGTCTTCGGAAAACGTTGCTAATGCTGTAGAGGGGCTATTGCTTCAAGAGTGGATTAGGAAACTCCAGACGGATGACGGTAAAGAATTTTTCAATAATCCATTCAAACAATTAATGAAGAAATATCGTATCAACCATTACTCTAGCAGGAGCGAAATTAAAGCTGCAATAATAGAACGTTTCAATAGAACGCTAAAGAGTAAGATGTACAAGGTTTTCTCAAAAAGAGGATCATACGTCTGGCATGACGTATTACCTGTTTTGATAAACGAATACAATAATACGGTACACAGGACTATCGGCGTGAAACCTGCAGACGTTAATAAAAAGAACGAACGAAAGGTGTTTGATCGTATAGTCCTGCAAACAAAACCGCATACGGAAAAACGAATGCCGAAAAGGTTTTTCCTCGGTGATCAAGTGCGTATTAGCAAACACAAGCGCGTTTTTACCAAAGGATACCTTCCTAATTTTTCGAATGAAGTGTTTACAGTTTACAGGATACAACCGACGTTTCCTGAGACTTATCTTTTGAAAGATCACAAAGGGGATATCATACAAGGTGGTTTCTACGGGCACGAGCTATCACCGTCTACAGTTGGAAACGTATATTTAGTTGAGAAAATACTCCGCAGAAAGGGCGACAAAGTTCTTGTGCGTTGGTTAGGTTTCGACCGCAGCCAGGATACGTGGATAAATAAAAAAGATTTAATCTAATAACGGATGTACAGTATAATATGAGTCTGTAAGCAGGCAAGAAATGGAAATATTGGAGCAAAAGGATAAATTTGTTGTTAAAAATATAGATCTTCTGACTGCTGATAAAACCACCCACAGTGAAGGGAAACACGGTGCATTACTTCCTGACACTGTAAGATGCATAGTCTCGGGGCCATCAAACTGCGGGAAAACAAACGTATAATAATGTATACATATTTTCCAAGTCGCTCAACCAACCAAAGTATCTACTTTTGGAAAAGGTTATATCCGAGGTGCCAGGCGTCAATTGGTTCAATTTTGATGTAAACGAAGAAATCATTGGACCAAGTAGAGCTCGACCGTATTCTGTATTTTTATTCGATGACGTTAGCTCGGAAAGACATCATCACATAACCACGTACTTTGCCATGGGGCGACATACCATGATAGATTGTATTTACATAGGGCAAACCTATAGCAAAATCCCTAAGCAGCTATTACGAGATAACGCCAATCTCATTATCATGTTCAAGCAGGATGAGACTAACACGAGACACGTATACAACGATCACGTAGGTGCTGATATGGAATACAACAGATTTAAACAGATATGTTCTACAGCGTGGAACGATCATTTCGGATTCCTAGTCGTCGATAAGGAGCGTAACATCGATGAAGGTCGATACAGACTGGGATTTGACAGATACGTTGTAATAAACTCGCAGAGCAATTTACAATGTTAACATTACGATACAGCTATTCAACTGGATAACAAGCGATAAGTAAATACATGGAGAGACAAAGGAAGTTGGTAAACGAAATAAGTGTTGAGCGATACCATCAGAAAAAAAATGAAGCCTCGAAATTAGGCATAAGCGAAAGGGATAAATACTTGGAGACCACTTTCAAACCGATAGTAGAACCGTTAAAGAAGATATCTGAAAAACTCGGTGAAAACGCATGGATTGATGGTGACGCGCAAGACACAATACCCTTTAAACAGGAGTCGGGCGCTGAGTTGACGGACACATCAGCAGACTATGTAACGGATGAAGATGATGGAAGAACGTCTGTTCACGAGTCAACTAAAGACGTCAGTATATTGTCGAGTATAAGACGACAATATGTCGAGTAAAGGTCCTATGGGTAAAAAGTATTTATTAAAGATGTTAGATTCAAGGTCTGATACAAGCAGGAAGAAACAGTACCATACGTTCGGCGCTCGGTTGGCTAAAGACGGGACATTGGATATAGGTGACGCGAAATTGGAGATCACCAACAAAGATAACATACTGGTAAAGAATAAAACTTTTCGAGGTACGCGCGGTCTGTTCGAGCTAATCTTCAATTATATTCCAGAGAAATATACAAAAAGAGATCTCGAAAATTTTAAACGCATTTGCCAACTGACCAACGTTCATAGAAAGGGATACAGTTCTAACGCACCTGTGTACAGGAACAGGTCAAAGAAATATAAAAGAATTATAGCACATCTATTTCCTCCGAGAGAAGACAAGAGCAAATCAGGATCTGGTGCGAATTTAAAAGACACTCAGCATACCAACGTTGTTTATTACAATAATGCAAACGAGTTAGTGAATCGTCTGCGTTTGTTATATGACTCTATGTCTGCAGGACACACGGGGCTAGAGAACGAGGTAGTGTCGTTGACAGAAGAATTAAAACGAAGAAACGTTATTGCTTAACTTCATTTATAAAGATGAGCGTGGACAAGTTTGGTCGTCATCAAATCTCCAAGAGTAAAGTCGCTGTTAGAGCTCAGCCAGGTGAACGGGGTCCCAAAGGACCTTCAGGCGTAGGATTTAAACTCACTAGAAACGGAAATTACGATATGCAAAACAACATTATCGAAAATGTTGGTAGGCCTGTGTCATCAAACGATGCTGCTACATTGGAATACGTCAGGTCTGTGACACCGTTATTATCGAAAGATGGTTTCGAGTTCTACAACAAACGTTTGAGCGGAGTTGGTAACCCTATAGAACAGTTGGATGCCGTAAACATAGACACTCTAGAAAGGTTCGCGTCTTCACTCTTCCATTACATGCATACTGGAGACGGGAGAAGAGTAGCTTTACCGGGTGTAGATGGACGTACCTATTTAAACTGGAAGTACATCTTTGGTGGTACAAAGTTGAAGTTTATTCCAAAAGAGGAACCAGTCGCAAACAAGAGACAGAAGCAGGATTCAGCCAGACAACCGAAAGCTATAGCAGAACCTGAGGAAACATATAAGAACGACTTTTCTGAAGGAGAAAATCGAAAAATGAGCAGTGAAGGGGATACAACGGATAATATAAATAGATACGATAACACAAGATGCAGAGTAAACACGCACGAAGGAAGTGGAGAGTTGCACCTAGTCTGCAAATAGATAGTATATATTCAAGAAAATATTTCAGTTTATAATATAGGAGATATGGTTGCATACCCGAGATACAGTATACCTGGAAGCAGGCTGGAATCGTTCAACAACACCAGATTTGTATACTCCCGCCCTTATGCTCGGCAATTTGCAGAAGCCAGTTTTTTCTTTCACTCTCCACCTGATGGCGTTATATGTTTTTACTGTGGTGGTGGTTTAAAGGATTGGGAAGCACATGAATTTCCATGGATCGAACATGGTGGATGGTTTCCGAGGTGCGGTTATTTAAAATTAGTAAAGGGTGATGATTTTGGAGCATGATGTCATGCTGTGCGTAGGATGACGGTTTACTCATACCCAATACCAATACACCCCGCAAAGAAGAGGAAACAGGGATAAGCAACGCCTTTATTGTACAAGGCTAATGTAATATATTGTTATATAGAGAGCGAAACTAAAAATAATACATATTTCAAATTTACTTCTTGAAGAGGAAACATCCGTCATAAACTTACAAGATGGCTTTGACTGCTAGATATATAGAGTATTATCCGCTACGCATCGAACAAAAAGATGCTGTTAACGTTTTCTCAACCGAGATGAATAAGCTATTGGATCAAGGATTCAGCATGAGAGTTACAGTCGGCGCCTCGAACTATGGAAAGGATACTACCGACGCTCGTGGAACGTCACCAATATCTTATCCTCCAGAAGCGGAAAAACCAGCCGTTGACGGTATTGCGGAGGAGGGGAATTGACCGGAGAAGAGCTGTTACTTCCATTTACTATTTAGTTAAGTGCAATACAATGTAAATATTATTTTTTTGTTCAATAAAAAGTTAATGTGATACATGTGTTAGTAATTATTGTTGTAAAAAAATAACAATTATTAAATATATGCTACAAAAAAAATATATAAAAAAATAATAAACAAAATAAAACAAGAAATAATTATTGCAAGCATTTGGATGTGATAGAGGTATTTCTTTATTTTAAAAAAAAACTTGGTATGAAGTGGTTCGTTATTATAAAGTAACAAGTTTCTACAACAAATGGACATTCTATATGAAGTAACCGTGTAGATAAATAATAGATACATATATATTTAATATGTTAAACGGTAAAACATTTAGTAACGGAAAGAAGTTTGTAAGAGAAGGAAGTGGTTTATCATCATCACTTGTAAGACTTGCGAAGAAAGCAGTCGGTATTATTCCAGTTAGTGCCGTAGTCAACAAAGCTATCGATGCTTTACCGGTGGAATTACACATACCGGGTGGGTATAGATATTGCGGACCAGGTACAAAGTTGAAAAAACGTTTGGCACGAGAAGATCGGGGTATAAATAAGTTAGACGAAGCATGTAAGGTCCACGACATAGTTTATTCCCGATATTCTGATTCAGCATCACGTTCTGTAGCAGGCAGGGTTTTAGCAGAAAAAGCTTGGCAAAGGGCTAAGTCTAGTGACGCTAGTATTGGTGAAAGAGCGGCTGCTTTAGTGGTGGCCGGAGCGATGAAGGCAAAAAGTGCAATCGGAGGTGGACGGATGAAAAGGAGAATAAGAAAAAGACGTAAAAGGGTGCCTGTCAGAAGAGTGGGTCGAAAGAGGACAGACAGTAAGTACAGGAGAAGACCTAGGAACAATGGTTCAAAAAACGGGAGGGGGTTGTACCTGCGACCGTACAGAAATGTGTATTAAACAGTAGTAGAAAACTCGTATTACCGAACAAGGCATTGACGAAGGAAGAGCTCGAACGTTACGCATACTGCCTTTCTATACCGAATTTCAGAGGCGTCTTTATGAGAGACAATCTTCCGTCAAAACCTCGTGTAAACGAATCAGCTATAGTGAACTTGGACAGCACCGTCGGGTCGGGAACGCATTGGGTCTGTTACAAAAAATTAGGAAGCACAGTGTTTTACTTCGATAGTTTCGGCAACTTGCCACCACCATCGGAATTGAATCAGTATTTACGATCGGCCAAAAAAAATTCTATACAATTATGAAAGAAGACAACCGGAAGACTCGTTAATTTGCGGTCATTTATGTTTAGAATTCCTGGCAAATAAAGTCAGTATCATTTAAGATGTCTTCGTACACGGTATCCCTTACTGGGGACGAGTCTATACTGAGGAGCGTGCTGTTTCCACCTTTAAGGCTGCACGAAGAAAGCCAGTGGGAAGCGGCTCTATTAGAATTCACTACATACAATTCCATACCAAACGTCACCAAAGACATTAACAACAAATTACACTACAGCAAAGCGGGTGACGTAAAAAACAATAAAATATACGAGATAGAATTTCCTACAGGGTCTCACGAAATTGACGAAGTGAACAGAGTGTTACAGAGGTCCATAGGTTACAGCAACTTTTCGCTTACGGCAAATAACAGCCTCCTTCGATGCGAAATAGTTACTAAATTCAACATACATTTCGATCAACCACATTCTATAGGATCGCTGTTGAGGTTTAAAAGAAACCTCGCACCGAACGAAGAAAACAAACCTCATTTAGGCGATGAAGAGGTCAATATTATAAAGGTAAACAACATCGAAATTTCCTGTAACATCATAGACGGTTCTTACAAAAACGGAAAGAGGGAACATATTATACATTCGTTTTTTCCATCGGTTCCGCCGGGATATAAAATAATAGAAGTACCACAAAATCTGGTTTACTTGCCCATAAAATTCAGTTTGATTTCAGAAGTCGTAGTGAGAGTGCTTGATCAAGACGGGGATCCAGTTGATTTTAGAGGAGAAACTATAAGCATCAGGTTGCATATAAAACGCGTATGAGTATGGCCTTAGACTTTATTAACGATACTCTTGGTGGAACGAAATTCAGTTCTTGTGAACAGATAGAAAGGATAACAAGTGAGAACAAGACGTTTCTAGAAAGAATAGGTTTCACAGTTCTTAACGATGGATATATTAGACATAGGCCACGGTCCGGTGTTCGACGAAACGATTTGGGAGAAGGAGTATCACAGCCACAACCCTTACGCTTCATCCAGATTAGGAAATAACGACGAAATCCGTATTCCTATTCAATCGCAAGACGCGTACACTCTGCCGTCGGAGAGCTAGATGTACATTGAAGGAAAGGTGACGAAAAAAGATGGGACTTTGGGAACGGAAGTCCCGTTTGTGAATAACGCGATGTCGTATCTGTTCGAGGAGATTAGATATGAAATTTCCGGTGTTACGGTTGATTCCGTGAAACGCGTGGGAATAACCAGCACTCTAAAAGGCCTAGTATCTCTTTCGGCTCCAGATCGCAACATTATAAGAATGTCCGGTTGGTTGTATCCTACCGATATTAATGAAAAGCCAAACTCAACAGGGAATTTTGACTTTTGTATTCCGCTTCAATTGTTGTTGGGGTTTGCAGAGGATTACCGTAGAATAATAATGAACGTCCGTCAAGAGTTGGTTCTAATAAGATCTTCTTCAGACAACGATTGCATAGTAGGAGCTACCGGTGCAACCGATGCCACATTGGATTGGAAATGCGTTTTGGAAAAGATAGTATGGCGGGTGCCGCACGTGAGATTGTCTGATGAACACAAGGTCAGGCTTTTGAGAGAGCTAAACGATGACCACGAGATCGTGGTACCATTTCGGAGTTGGGAGTTGCACGAATACCCCGTACTGCCGCAAACTCAGAGACATTCATGGACGATAAAAACGTCGAACCAAATGGAGAAACCAAGATTTGTAATTTCTGCATTTCAGACTAACAGAAAGCACGTCATTACAAGATATTCAACTCATTTCGATCATTGCAATCTTAAAAACGTAAAACTGTTCCTAAACTCGCAGTTTTTCCCGTACGACAACGTTAGCGCCGATTTTTCGAAAAAAACGTTATTCAATGCTGTACGAGATGTACGCTAAGTTTCAATCATCGTATTACGGGCGTAAGAACGTGCCTCTGTTTTCTCCGAAATCGTATGTGGAATATTCACCAATAGTGGTTATTGATTGTTCGAAACAGAACGAATCTGTGAAGAGCTCAACAGTTGATATCAGGTTAGAATTTGAGACAGCAGAAAATATTCCTGACAAAACGGCTGCTTACTGTTTGATTTTACACGATACGATAGTAACTTATACGCCTCTCACAGGGAGTGTAAAGAGAGTGTCGTAGAGGTTTTTTGTTTTGATCAGTGGGAGGGGGTGGCGATGTATATAAGAAAGTCGGATGGAGTTGTTTTCATTTAAAACTTTGATCTCGGCCAGTCAAGAACACTTTCCAGACATTCATAGTTAGAAAGGACCTTGAACGCACATAATGAGCACATGTAGTGAGAGGGATGCACCTTTAGCGGGTGGTGTTAAGTTAGACGAAAACGTGGATGATACGGTTCCTAATGAAAATTCAAAAGAAACTCGTGTAGAAATACCAGAGTTTAAAGACGTTGACAACGCTCGAACCTCGTTCTATAACAACGCAATACGTCTAACGGAAATGAAAAGGAACAGGGAAGACGATCTTGAAGACGACATAAGCGATATGTTTATCGGTGCCTATCTCCGTGCTTTGTACCCACTAACTGCGTGCATGGGAAAGAACGTGACAGTAGGGGTTTTTGAGTCTCTGTCTCTTTCGCCAGGAGTGCTCATCAACCACTCCAAAAGATACATATTGTTTACAGCGGATTCGTTCAAGACGTTTGTCGGCTACTTGAACGTTTTTGAAACCTTCCTAGCCTGTCGAGAAAGCGGAAAGAAGACACGTTTGATATTACCCGGAACAGATATCGAAGTTGACACCGTAAAGATATACGGTAAACACTACGTTCGTATTAAAGATTATCATCGGAACGGGCAAAGGTTATGTTGACGCCTAGAGAATTTTACGTACTAAATGGTGTGGTTCCTGCCGTTGAAAGGTACTTGGAACAGTTGAAGTCGTCTGAGGAAAGTATTAGAGACTATGTAGAGGCTTGTTTAAAAGGTGGGATTGGTGAGCCACCAGAGTACGGGTACATTGATTATAGCATATACAACCGGTTGCCACAAGAGGTTGAACTCAATAGACAGCTGTTGCTTATGCTGGATCACGAAACGAGCGTCGAAGACGAGGAGGAAGATATCAAGAACGTTGAACCGATAACGTCGGGGGAAGATGAGAACGTTACGAGCATTCTTCCTAAGCAGGAAGAGGTACAAAAGGCGACAAGGATCGAGAATTATTTGCAGTCTGCGTCCGGACGTTTTAGAGAATAGAGGACAAGGAAAAACAAATAATGGAACGATCTGCTTGCGTGTTAGAGATGCAATGTTTTAAAGGAGAGTGTAACGCGTTTATAGTGAAGGAACTCGTATTATTGGACCTACAAACAAACGCTACCTACACGTTCCTGTTTAAACCGCCTTTCGAATACTCTACCTTGAGCAATAAATACAAGAAAACCAACAATTGGTTGAGTAAGAATTATCATCACATATCGTGAGAGGAAGGGTTCACCGATTACGTAGAGCTTCGTAACGTTATGTTACACTACGTGAAACAGTTCGATCTGATATTTACAACGGGTGACGAAAAGGCGAAATGGATTCGTGGTTTCACTTCTGCTGAAGTTATCAATATCGGTTCCTCAAGAGAATGGACCTTCCTGTGAGGAATCCAGAACATTTGTAAAAGCGTTATAGACCCGCAACACAAAGAAACGAATTGCGCGCTTCTACGTGCGATAGTCGCAACAGTCTTAAGACTATGAGTACAATAATAAGGGAGGGGGAAACGCATTATATAAACCAACGATAGCGGTGGTTAGACATCATTTCCTTATTGACCTCAGGCAGAGCTACACGATACAGTTACTTCTCCTCCGTAACTATGAACCGCGAAGAAACTTTACAGTCAATAATTCAACAGTTCAACTCAAAGTCTAAAGCTGACGGGTTGCCCATAAAGAAATGTTCAGAACTGAAGGAAGGTAAAAAGTATTCGGTGCACTACCTCAGAAAAGTCGACACTACCTACGGGGAAGCAGTTGTTGCAGCGCTCGGAGGTTTCCCATACAAGGAAGGAGAAGACCCGAAATTCCAGATATTCCTACCTAGACGCTTTATCACGCTGTTGGCGAACATGGATTTGGATGAGGTGGGTGCCGGCGAATTTCACATAGTCTCCAACGGACCGTCCGGATGTGGGTCCACCGAACTGACTTTGCATCAGTAGCTGTATTAGTCTAAAAAAAAAATTGTTTTTTTGTTATAATATAGCGATTTAATTATAAGATGCTATTGTATTTGTGTAAAAAAAAAAAATAAATAAAATAAATAAATACAAAAATTAATAATAATGTCGCAAGCACTTCTGCTTGCGACTCTTTTTAAAAACATCTTCATATGACCTTGACCAACTAACCAACTACTTATCCCACAACTATAACACAAGTATGTCGTCGTCATCATCTATACAAGTTCCCAATGACGTTTTACATTGAACCCCCAACATGTCCGAACATGTTTTTAATTACGTCACACAATCGTGAGCACTCGCACGTACACACAAACGCACAAGCGCGCACACAAACGCACAAGCGCGCAGGTAAAGTTTTAAAAACGCTTTTCAATGGTCCGAACATGTTTATAACTACGGCAGTTAAATAACTCGAAACAGAGGTAGGTTTTTAAAAACAATTTATTCAGGCCAAATACCTGTTACAACAAACACAGAGTTGGAGAAACAAGCGCTAGCACAATGATATGTACACACACACACACACAAGCTCACGAGCGCGGAACCTATCTTAATAAATTAACATGCTTTTACATTTTTTAACCAGTAAAGATCTGGAGAACAAACAGAGATATCACCGTTCAGTCTTTGCGACTGACACATTTATCGCGAAAATAAACCTCGTAACGGATTTCAACGGTTTTTAAAAATACTTCAACCGTACACACGCGACGTTATAGTAAAAATATAGGTCAGCAACGAACTGGGTACTTGATATAATACACACGTTCCTTCACAAAAAACACATGCCAAAATTACGTCATTCTCTAGGTAACCAACGGTTTTTACATTACCCCCCAACATGTCCGAACATGTTTTTAATTACGTCACACAATAGCGAACACGCACATGTCCACGCATATACACAAACGCACAAGCGCGCACATTTATTACCTTCTCCGACACAACTACATTCACGTTATGCTCCAATTATCTCAGCAACCAACCCCTAGTACCTCACGTAACGGTCTTTAACGGAAATTAACGTATTTCTAAAAAAAACACCTGTCACCTACACAAGCGCGCACAAGCGCGCACAAGCGCGCACATTTAATACCTCCTCCCATTCACGTTACGCTCCAATTATCTCAGAAACCAACCCCTAGTACCTCTCGTAACCGTTTTTAACGGAAATTAACGTATTTTCATCAAAACCACCTGTTTGTGGCGAAAGTCCGATTTTGACATCTACTTATATATATATATATATATATATATATATATATATATGTAAATATATATATATATATATATATATATATATATGTAAATATATATGTATATATATATATATATATATATATATATATATATATATATATATATATAATAGAGGGAACCGCAAAACCTCCCGGCCATAATTGTTTAGTCCTATGCCGGACATATTATTATGCACTAGAGATAATAAGTTAGGCTATCATATCAGGCAGGCCAAATCCAATTGAAAGTTGTATATCTGGCAGGCCGCAATCGAATAGAAAGTTGTATATCTCGCAGGCCACAATACACTAGAAAGTTTTATGTCTGACAGGCCACAATACAATAGAAAGTGTAATATCTGGCTGGCCGAATCCACTAGAACGTTTCATATTTAGCAGGCTCCAATTCACTCGAAAGTTTTATATCTGACATGCCACAATACATTGGAACGTTTCATGTCTGGCAGGCCACAATCCACTAGAAAATTGTATATCTGGCAGGCTACAATACACTAGAAGGTTTTATGTCTGACAGGCCACAATCCTATAGAAAGTGTAATATCTGGCTGGCCAAATCCACTAGAAATATTCATATTTTGCAGACCCCAATTCACTTGAAAGTTTTATATCTAGCATGCCACAATACACTGGAAAGTTTCATGACTGTCAGAATGGTTTTCAGTTCTTCTAGTAGGTACATGAATGATCATTGAGTTATATAGTTTATACGTACATTATACGTATAATGTTTGCAGTAGGGAAACTTATAAGCTTTAAAACATCTTATTTCTTTTACTAAGAATAATACAATTAGTTATAATCTATCAACAAAATAGGCCGTGCTCGTTGGATATAAGTAAACAGGTGATTGAAACTTCCGTAATACGTTGTAAATATGGTATGTATTATATCATAATGATTATTTATATTTTAGTTCTTATGTTACATTCGACGACAAACCAAATTAATTAAGGTATTTGAGATACGTTAGGGCCTAGTACGTTGACGAAACCCGGTATCCAGCATGCCAATACACAGTGTGATATCCCTATTTTGAATCCACACAAGAAGTGTAAACAACTGTTTTATTAAGTCGTCCCAAAGAGTGGGTTTATAAGAAAATAATATCTGTTATCAAGGACACTGTTTCCTTAAGACCTGTCTCAAACCGCCTGATTAGGGGGTACTTCCCACGCCATTTGCATTTACGTTAACCGGATTAAGATGTCATTTCTGAGGACTTGCGGATAAAATGAAATTTTTAACCTTTTCCGCAACCTCCTACAACGAGAGGCAAATTAATAAAAAAAATTGCTTGACAGTGACAGTTTAATCATTCTGTGTTTACTTGTTTTAGGCGGAAAACAAATTTATTATAACGTTTTAGTTTCTGTAAATAGAAATAGATTGAAATTAATTCATTTTTAAAACATAAAAAACAAATATTTATGAATAATAATTTTTATCGTACATGCAACTAAAATAAATCACATTGTAATTTTGCATTCTCATAACTTACAGGAATTGTTAATTAAAAAGATTGTTTAAAAAACCTACTAAAACAAAAAACTTTTTTTATTGCTTTATCAATTTATTTCTATATCAGCCTCTGTAAGTTATATATGCCTAAATAATTGTTACACATCTGGAACTTTTATTCACTAAAAATAATTTCCATTTTTTGTTTAAAAGTGCCTATAAGATAAATTTGATTTTATCATTTTATTAATATCTATTTTATTTAGTCTGAGGGCTAATTGGTCTAGATGACATGACTACTAAACTAAACGTAATGGACTGATTCTGGGTAGCCTCAAATAACTTTTGTATATTTTGTCAGAACCTTGGTCGACTCATCCTTGTGAAAATAAGTACCTAGGGAGTTATAAGTCTGCTCACTCTATTCCTTAATAGGATGAGACCTTTATAACACTTGAGTTTATATTCATGACCCGTTACAGTTACCCTATTTTATCAATTTTAGTAATAATTTATATTTTGGCCAAACGAAATGACAATTATTTTTCAAAACATTTGAACTGTAAAGAAAAGCTTAAGATTTTTGAATATATAAAACTTTTGTTACATTTGTTCTAAATTTTAAATTGTACCTCGTATTAGGCTTAATTAGTTTGCAATTGCTGATAATGGGAAGGAGCAACACACACCATACGTAATGAAAAATCTCAAAGTATGTTTTGAAACGTTTGTTGAATATAATCATTATTTATTATCTTTCTACGTGAATATAAATTGAATAACTTTGAGTAGATGCAAAAAAGTATAATTTACGAGAATGACAAAAAAACATTTTAATATAGAAGGAACATTACGAAAGCTTTTTCTTTAATAATAAAAGTTGTTTGTTTTATTTATCATAACTAAAACTCAAGTTTAGTTTTAATTCATATCTAGCCTATTTTTATATTCATAAAAGAATCCCATGGCGACTTTAAATAAAAGAAATGAGTTTATCGAAAATATCTTTTTGGATGTTTTTTTAAATAAATACATTTTAGTACAGACAATTTGAAGAATTTCTTTCGCACACAAACAGTTATTAGACGTGTCGTACTTTTAAAACATTGGTAACGTTACGGAAAATCTTATTCTTTTAATAAGATTTGAAATAATGGAATACAACGAACAACAAACAATTGGTAATGGTGGTATCAAATAAAATTTTTAAAAGGCAGATAGTTTTATATATATATATATATATATATATATATATATATATATATATATTCATAGTAAATTATAAGTAAGATATACACATATAATTCCGTTACCCATAAACTTGTGCACTTCTATGCTTATTAGCTTCCTTTATCGACGTACACTATTCTTGAGAAAGATGTGAGTCTCTTAAATGTGCGACACATTTTTAAGTAATGTACACTTTAAAAACATTTTAAAAATTCGAAGTTAATACCTTACTATAATAATTTCCGGCAATAATAATAGTTCCGGCAACAAAGTTCTTGATGGATTGTTTTAAAATTTTGTAATTATGTTTGTATTTGTTATTGAAAGTTTTCCATGTAATTTTTTTTCCAAAAATGTACCCCATTTTTGAAATATAAGTGGTACACATATGTGCACCTTGGGTCTTAACTACAAAAATAAAGAAGTAAATACAATTATATGTTTCCATTTATTACAGTCTAGAAAAGTCAATTACACATTAGAAAAATAATAGCATAACTTATATTTCAACCCTAAAACATTTATATTATTGAAAAAATTATTTTTAATAAAATTTTACAAATAAAATTATAAAAACATCAGCTAACTTTGAAATAAATTTAACTCGTAGAAGTGTGGTATTTCTGAAAGCAATTATTATTTATGCAAAGATATACATTACATTTGATACAGACTACTCTGCATCTTTACTTGCATCCCTGAAATCTACATTTCGATGCAAAACTTGTCTCTTATAAATTTAGGCAAATGCCCTACATTGTCATATTTTACTTCTGGCAGAGCCTGTGGTACAGTTTTCCTGTATTTTGAAAGGTTAGGGCGCGTTTTCTTTTCAGATTCAGTTTCACATTGTCTCTTTCCTACAGAGGATGACGTTATTAGTATGCTAGCTAACCGTAATCTGTACTGTAGCAGCGAAAATTGATCTTTTTTAGCAACATCATTTTGTTGACATTGTCTCCTATACATCAGCCAACAATTGATTAGGGTTACATCAAGAAAGTGGTTGAACACACGTATTGGCCATTTCCTAGTACGAATGTAAATTCTGTAGTATGAGAGGAGCCTATCATGTAAGTCGATCCCTCCCATATTCAAGTTGTACATCTTCACAATAGCTGGTTGAACTACGTCAATTTTTTGTTTCTCTTCTTTTGACCAGCGTTTACATGTAGCAACTGGTTCACTGCCAACACAGGTTGAAAGGAGAGTAACACTTTTATTATCCTTCCATTTTATGACACCAACGTTATCATCACTACGTACAACTTGGGAACAATCACCTCGCCGTAATGATTTATCATCTGCTATCTTAGTTGATGCCCCTACTGTACGATTAGTCATTACTGTTCCTGTCAAGTATATGCTTCTTTCTAGAAGAGCGCCAGCACACTTAACACTCGTAAAAAACCTGCCGGTGTAAATAACATAGGATAAATTTCGAGGAACTGATTCGCATAACAATTTCAGAACTGAAGCACCAAGGCCAAATTCCTTCATGGATGCGTTATTGATGGTTCCCTTCCCAGTGTAAATAAGGAAATCTGGGAAGGGAATATTGCTCTGCAATATAGGATTGCTGATTCTGGATAACAGATATTTCTTGTGATGGGTCTTCTTCATCGATATCATCTAACTCCAGATCACTATCTTCTAAGGCTTGAAGCAAATCCTCTTCTGTTAAAAAATCTGAAAATACGAACAATGGTGAAATGTTATTTGTCATTTATTGTTAATTTTATAAGACAATAAATAGTATTTCGCAATTATATATATGAAGAATAAACAATTAACTCATACAAATAACGGATTTACAGTAAAAATGAAAATCTTGCATGATATTCCTGAAAATGTATTTTATACGTATTGAGACACAAAGTACACGTATGTGTACTTCGAATACAAAGGCCTCGTGTAAATATTCTGTAACATATTTGAAAATTTCAAAAGGCCTGTATGATAAAATATAGTTTTAACTAATAGAAAACTAAATTATTTAATAAAAATAAAGATAATTGTAAAATAGATTACACTTACTAGACTGTAAGACACGTGACGCCGCCATAACCTATGTTTCTCAGAACAAGAATGAATGCAAACACAATCTGTTGACTACTGCAGCACAACTGTTGACCGAAACGTGAACTAGAAAGGTCCACGGACGTGTACAAATAGTCCCAACATAGTTATTGTATTGCATTTATTAAATTGAGAGTTACAAACAAAGGTACACATCTGTGTACTTCAGAACTCAAGAGGATAAATCCGAAATTTAATTTTAAAAGCTATAAAATAAGAATTTAGAAATAAAGAAGATTTACTTCCTGAAATAGTTTTAATTTATGAAACATATTTTATAAAAAGTAAAGACTAAAATCTGGCAACGGCAAACGTGTGCGTCACAAATTTTGTACACAAAACGTTTTATATCCTATTATAATAATAAATGTAGATTATATGCGTAATATTTTGTAAAATAAATACATATATTTATATTTAAATTGGTTTAGAAATACTTTACTATAAACACTATTACTTATTGAGTGACCACCTTGCCAGCAGGAAAGAGCTGTTATTATGAAAGACTATAAAATCATTACAACATACTTTCTTGGGAATTAGATTTCAAGACAATTGAAAGTGGTGCAAAGCTTTTATCTCTAAGTAAATAATATTGCTGATAGTAAATTGCTTACAATAAAAATATAGCAGAAAATATAACAAATAATAACTCCCTGACTTTCTGACTGTCTGTCTGCCTATCTATCTTTCTCTTTCTCCCTCAAAAATTCTTTTTTTGTCCAAATTGTACCTTAAGGTGAACTTACCTTAGTCTATCAAAAACTTCTATTAATGTTAACAGGTATTCTTGCAAATTTTTTGAATATATGATGATGTGATCAAGATAAACTAAGCACGTCTCGTTTTGTATTCCTCATTGTTTATTATCCTTTGGAACGTAGGTGAGCTGCTCTTTAGTCTAAACGACATCCTTAGAAACACGTAGTGGCCAGTTTCCGTTTAAAAGGGTGTCTTATCAATATTGATGCATTTCCCCCTGGTGAAAACCTGAAGCAAGAGCAAAAGTACTAAAATATTGTGATCTTTCTAGTTTGTCCAATATATCGGTTATGTTCGGAAGCGGAAATTTATCTTCGATAGTTTTCGCATCCTCTAAAGTCAATTACTAATCTAAACATTTGTTTATTTGAAGAATCTGTTTTTTTTTGGAACGACCAACACAGGTGAATTCCAGGGTGAGAAAGAGGGTTAACAGTTTTTTGGGTCAGCGTTTCTTAAATCGGTTTATCTACTTCCTTTCCTTAACTTTGTGGGTATCTATAGCTTCTGGTATAAACAGGGGTTACTTTATTTTTCCTAATTATGTGCTTAACTTGATTGGTAAATGTCAAACAATTAGTTTCTTGGTGGTTTAAATCAGGTATTCAGAAATCAGTTTTTATATTTCCCGTTTCTCCTCGTCGTTCATATGATCTGTTCTAATATTTATGAGGTCCTATTTAGTATGTTTGTGATTTAACATGTTAAAATTTGTAGCACTTATTTGATTACTGTTTAGATTATAAATTTTAAAATCACATAGCGGCTCTACGTTCGTTGCTTTGATCTCTAAACGTTTATTAGTAGTTATATTATTGACTACTGAGCAATAACTTACTCCATTTTTAACATTTACTATATATTGCTGTATTTCTAGTCCGTTTTGTATTTTATATTGTAATATTCCTTCTCTATTTCTCATATTAAGAATTTTTACCATTACTGATTTCTTAGTTCCAGCTTTATTTGAATAGCATGTAGTTTTATTTTTGTCAGCACCTGTATTATTATTATAATTATTAATTTTTAGGTTTGGTTCTTCTTTGTTCAAAGAAATTATAGGGACCTTTTTGTCAAAAAATATTAATTTATCGTTTACAAAATCCAAATTATTTTCAATTCTCTTATATTATCGAGTCTAAATAACAAGTCAAAGCTTTTATGAAATTCGAGTAAATAACAATTTTCAAATTTCTTTTCTAAAATTAGTATAGTTTGCATCTACAATTTTCTTTTACATACCATGTGTTGAGCTTAATACGAATTGTTCTCATTTTAGTGTATTTTTGAAAATATTGAATCCAATCGATTTTTCAATAAATGATCTAGTGCTTCATGTGATAATCAAATTTATAGTTCTTGGGTCTTAAGCATAAGGAAAATCAATTGGGTCCTTTTCAAGTTGCATTACGGAAAGTTTCTCTTTAGTGACGTAAGTCATAAAAAATGACGTGCCTGTTCGCTTTCCTCCGAAAATCCTTATAAACTGTCTTCTTCGATAAATTTATTAAAAGCATCTTCTTGGGTTTCTTCACAATCTTAATCGAAGTTACAATTATTTCCCGTCTGTTCCGACATCGATATATTCGACGTTTGGTATTCGATCCGATACATCGAATCACTGTCATTTTCTTTATTGATCGACTTTCCTATTATTTGATACAATTTGTTTTGTGTGACGAGTTTCCGGTTTGACGAGTTAATATGCTCACTGGTGTGGGTTGATAATTTGGTCTGGGTTTATAATTATGATTTTATTTACGTGTTGTGTGGTTTTCTTCATAGTTATGTCTTATAAATCGATTAGTGTTTAAATATATTCGGGTATTTTGTGGCATTTGTTTGTAATAATGCTGAAATATACGATTATTAGTCACTGGTTGCAGAATAATTACACCAATTATTGGTGTATGTTGAACTTTAGGTGGTGTGTTTTTCTGGTAAGTGTGAAAGAATTTATTTTTGTATTGGAAATGATTTGTTAGCATATTAGGAGTTGTATTGAGCGTTCTATAATTCTTTGTCCTCATCAAAAATCCTAACGGCTCCTGGAGACCTCTAAAAAAAACTCTTAGTGCTAAATATTGGGTATAGGTCCACAGAATGTCTTTAACATCTTGTTCCTTATTAGTAAAAAATGCTATTTGGATCTTTTAAAAGTTTCTGAATTCTTTCATTGAAGTTAAAGGGGGACTCATTATGTTCTTGTCCTAATTCGCCCTTTTCCAAATTTAAAGTAAAACAATATCTCCCATCTGAACAGCTAGTTCTAAGAGTGTTTATGACATCTTCCCAGGCATACGTATTTACCTTACTACAATCTCTAACGTCTGTCCTTTTACTTTTGAAAGGATGAATGAAAAGAGGAATTCATTTTGGAAATCTTTCGGATTTTGAACTACAAAGACTTTTTTCACTATTTTATCACATATTGTAATACGGCTACTGAGCATAGCAGGCTTACCGCCATATTCTGGAATCATGTTCAAGAATTTCTTTTTAATACGGGGTAGTCATTGTAATTAGTTTTCATATAGTTCTAATATTGAAAGTAAAAATTAAAAATCAATTACTGCAATAAAATATACATCCTACAATCATATTGCTATTAACTCTGTTATTATATAAAATTTTTCAAAATTATTTAATATTGCTTTTGTTCTTAGTATTTAATTAGAACAATATAGATTACTTAATAATATTACAGATTTACTTACAGGGAAATTTAAAATATTTTGCCCTTTACGTATATTGTAACGCTGCACTTTTATGCACTGCACTATGCTCTATACACTAAACCTTTCATTCTTTAAAAATAACAGCATGACTAGAAACGTAGAATATATAAGAGCGTCTGAAATATTAATGGTATTTAAAATGCAATTAGGCGGGGTGATTAATCGATTTAGCTGGACAAGAAGGGCAGCAATTAATCTTTTTACACGGACCTTTTACTTACCCTTATGAATTGATCTGCTCAAATCAATTGTATTATCAAAATGAATGTATATATATATATATATATATATATATATATATATATATATATATATATATATATATATATAATAAATTAAATTATATATATACAAATTAATGTGTATATAAAATTATGTATATACAAATATATAATTCTTGTATTTGTATTTTGACTTAGTTCTTTATTAATACACAAGAATACATATTGCGATATTTATATATATATATATATATATATATATATATATATTCTGAAATAGCATTTGATTCAATACATTTTATAAAAAGCTAACATATTACGATTTACATCCAAGACGGACAATACAGAAAATATACTGTTTACACTTACATATATATTTTATGCATTTAATATTCTTAAGCGACCAACAAATTTATAAATGTAAATATGTATATATGTAAATTTATTTCTGGGAAACTACTCTAAAGAAATTCCCCAAAATTGATATATTATGGATTTTTAACCTCAGGAATCCAATAGGCTAAGTGACGTAAAAGCTCTCTCTTGCATGCAAAAGTAAGTAAATAGAAATTAACTTATATGGGAACCTCTGTTTAACCTGTTGACAAGTCAAGAGACTCAGATTAAAGAGAAAATATCAATTTGGTAAAGTATACCAATATCATTGTACTTAAATAATCTTATTTGTGAAGTCTATGTTGATAAATTATTTATATATTATAGGTGTCCGAAATTAAATTATAAAACAAAATATATTTTTTTCTTTAGATGTCAAATATAAATATGTTATTTTATCTAATAAAAGCCAGTTGTTTACTTTTCAGGAATAATATTTTTGTTTGTTATTAAATATACGGTGAAGGTTTCTGGTACATTTGTAGCCCAATTGAGGAACCTAAGTTGTTGTTTTCCAAAAAATGCGACTAATTCCTGGCCGTGTTGTTTACATTGCAACTTATGAATTATTTACATTATTACAACTTAATATTAATATAAATTTTAAATAAATGTTACATTAGCAAATTCCCGATGTTTAAGTACAGTGTAATTAAAATGTAAAACTCAAAATAAAATTTAGTGACTAAAATATGGCCTTTGTATGCTTTCAAGATTTACTTTCTCTCTAAAGAAGCGATTCTTTCATTCAAATGCTTCTCTTAAAATTAAGTAGTTTTAATCGATCTAGTGGAACGTGCCTTTGTTCACAGCTCTGGCTTCGAGGGAGCTACTTAACAACAATAGAAGCTTTCTTTCTTTAAGCTTTTATTTATATAAATTTGACTTTATATTAAAATACTGACACTATGCGTTTTAATAAATATTATTATTTTTCTGAGTAATATTGTCTACCCGACTACGTTAATATATCTCGTTAGTTACGTTATTGGTTATGCATGAGCATATTTAGACATATTTATAAAGTTCATTGTTACTTAGCAACTAGCTTAGGCATCACGCGTTGTTGTGATGTCAGAACAAAGGAATTATGAGAAAATCTGTAATAAAATTCAATTGAAATAGTGTCAGTTTGGTTATAAATAGTTATAATAATATAGGGAAATCATTTCGAAGTGTCTTTTTATTTCTATTGATATATTCTTGTGCTTTTTTACAATTCATCTCGTAAATCAATTCTTATTTTCTTCTACATTTACAAAGAACTGAATTCATAACTGTACTTATGGTTTTTAAAAAATAATAGAAGTCACTGCCCAATATATATGAAGTCACTCGGCGTCACAGGTTACTAAATATATTTCAATCAGTAATTCTGTGATTTATGCGTACAAATAATAACCTAATTCTTATCTTTTTCGAAACAAAACAACATTGCTGAATTATGTATCTATTACGCTCAAATAATAGCTACACAAAAAAGAATTATTTTAATTAATAAATTAGGTGAAATAATTTATTTTACGAATTTATATAATTATTAGTCTACCTAGTAAACTAAAGACGTTTTCAATTAAATTGCACTTTAATGTTTTAATGTAAAGTAAATCACTGTACATCACGGGATAGATACACTATCCCACAAACCTTATCAGGAATCTTAACAATTTCCAAAAGTTTCATGTCGATTGGATGAGCGGCATAGTTGGAAAAGACAGGTAGATAGATAGTATATTTATTTGTATACAAGTTGCTGCGATATCAGAAGAACGCAAAGCAAAGGATATTCGATTTGAAAAAATTGAATTACACCTTTATCTTTTATAATAAAATTAGTTTTTTTGTATTGGGAAAACTTTTCTAAATGTCGTTTTATTTTTTAAAATTTATTCTGTTGCATGTGGAAAATTAAGTCGCCTAAAATGACGGTCTATCCCTTTTAAGGTTTACCAAGAATGTAAGGTTGATACATATCTCACAGATTAAGTCATTTAAATATATAATAAAACATTTCGTCTTGTATTCATGCACACCATCCTCAGATGTTCTACAAAACAATGCAATATAAAAAAAATTTACTAATACAATATGTATTAAAATTTTACTTTATTTTTCAAACCGACAACCTTACTTGAAACTGTATTGACTGGCGTAAACTGCCAGACAAGAAGAAATGGATTAAAAAACCATTTTGAGCGGTTTTGTGAACAAAATGTGAATATAGGAGTCCTCAACCGGACTATAAAACACAAACCCACAAACCTTGTCAGAATTGTACTTATTAATTTCCTAAGTTTTCGTGTTGCCCGGTTTAATGCTGGTTTAAACACGCACTAAGGATAAACAGGCACACATACATTTACATAAATACAGATTAGTTGAGAACAAATTTAACAATTTTCAATATTTTCTCTTTAGTTAGTAATAACCTAAAGGACGGACACAATTTTCCCCCATTTTTTATGGTATTGACGTCACAAAATAAATTAATATTTTACGTCATGAAAGCTTGTTGGCTTTATTTTATTTATAACTCCTGAACTCTCGATAATCCCTTTAGGAATTCATATTATTCATCTAAACTGTATAAATTCAATATTCATGCTGAATTGTTTTTAAGTGATTTTGTTTATCCGTTTCAAAGAGAATTCTCTATATATATTTCTAATATCATAGCCTACTTGTTTATTTATAATAAGTAGTGTTTACACTAATTCTGATCTAAATGAAACATTTCTTCTGTTTAGATAGTTTTATAGCATCAGAGACATACTTTAATATTGTTTTTAAAATTTCATGAAATGCTAAAAAAAAATTCAATGGTCCTTCCAAATTAGGTAAATTATTTATGTAAAGTTATTATTTTATACAAAGTGTGCTATAAGTGCTATTCTCTAGGATTAAAAGGAGGAGTAGTTAAAATACTCTTTTGCCAAATGATAATCCACGTCATCCACGAAAGATAATGTTTAATATTTCATATTCAATCAGATCGTAGACGGGTATCCTGGTATTATGTTATCAAGTTATTGACATTAATTTAAAATAGATTTCACTCTGGATCTTTAACTATTCGAATAAGAAAGGATGAAAACGCTATTTCACGAAATAATAAAAAAAATACTAATTGTTACAAATCGCTGACGTTGCTTTAAGTGGAGATTCATCCACAATCAGATGAATGTTGATCATTTATCTTACCATCACTAATCGATACTTTAGGCTCGCATAAAATGCTCCAAGCACTTCGTCTTCTCACTCTCGACACTTTTCTTCCCTTTGTCTTTCTGTTTAATCACTGGTTTAGAGGTAAGCAGATATGTAGAGAGGTCAACATCTTTAAAAGCTTTAATTATTGTTTAACTATAATTTAGTTATTTAATAATTTAGTCACCTAAACGTATTTAAAAGTTGTATCATTTCCTAAGATTTTTTGTATTCAATATGTATTTATTTATAATTTATTGTGATAATATTATACTAGAAATTCACAAATGTTGACTCTTCGCTAGCTTTGATACCACATGGGGGGGGGGTTACTAAATCGGGTTGTTATGCATAAAAGTAGCGACACACATTTACCAAAGTAAATATTTGTTATTGTTGTGTAGAGAAATACCTAGAATGCTGAACTCCCTCATCGCAACGACGTGTTCACTTTCCTATTTAGAGTTATAACGAAGGTGGTTTTCTCCTTTAAACGGTTCTGAATAGTATTAAATTACAAAAGAATGTGTTTTTTTTAAAGAGTAGGCCATTTTGTTTTGTAATTAGGTGCACTATAATAATTTTTAGAGTTTTCAGCGTAATTGTAGCAAATTCATCAAAATTATTGCAACTGCCAAAATCCCCATTAAGGACAGAACTGTTTTTCTTTTTAATGCAGCGGCCGTAATAATTTTGTAATAAATAAAACAACATCATTAGTGGATAAAGTTTTATGCTTTAAATAGCCAAAATAGTATATATAAATAATAATGTCATCCTAAAGGAAATCAACAACTTACACCCTACCATAAATACAATATTGAAGAAGAAATAAACAATAAAAAGAACTATCTAGACCTAACAATAACCAGACTAACAAATAACATTGAATACAAATAACATCGATAGCGAGAAAACATAATTAAAGTCTTCGAAAGTTAACTCGCATACATACCAAGTATGATTCTTGTTTAAGTACATTATAGTGTAAGTAATAAGTGAATACAAGATACAAGAAAACAGTGTTGCAAAGTTGTTGATACTTATTTCTTCATAAGATGGAAAATATGATGAATAGTTACTATCCGGAGTACATCCGTTTATTCTGCAGTTCATAAAAATCCTAATTTATGTTGGCTTTTGTTGTAATTTTGTGTTGTTATTTAATAAATGTTTAAAATATCTAGGTACTGTTAGAATAAAAAATTGGTAAGTTTGGGATTAAAAATGTATAGGTAAATTATTTAACTTAAAAAACACTTGTTTTATAATTTGTGGAATTTATCGTTCATGACGTGGGCGAAAAGATCTCATTTAAGATTATTAAACTACCGAGATGGTGAACCTATACTTTATGTGAAGAGTCCTACATACCATATACTGTATAACATCAAGGAATTATTTGTATACGAGTATATGTTCTATATAGACATATTAAAATAGCTACTACCAGTGAAATTTGACAATGAACTCTAGTAACTTGTTTTGGTACAAGTTAGAAGAACAATAGAATTTTCCCTGTAATACATTTACACCGGTTACATATATAACTTTTTAAATAATAGACGTTAATCTTATAAAGTGTCATAATTTTCCTGATAGAAAGATTAAAGAACAAGTAAGAACAAGAAATTGCATTTAATTGTTTAAAAGGAATTTAATTTGAGTCTTAGAGGACAATTCTCTTATTCAAATGTCCATAGAAGCTCGTTTATTTTAGTGAACTGTATTTAACTTTGACATCACTGGATTAACCAGGAATTGAATTCGCACAGTACGTTGATTGAGTCAAGTAAATTGGCGAATTTTCTATTTGGTTTCTAATTTTAAGTGAATTGATAATTTTTACAGTGAAAAGTAAACAGATTACTATGTTAATCGAGCGCATTCTTCTGCAATTAGATAGTTTGTCAATACTCGTACATATGTAGCTGACGCATACAGTCAACAGGATATTAGTCGTTTGTATTTCAATGCCTGAAATACCTTTTTTTCCTTCAGTATTCAGTCTATTAGGGATTTCTTCCTCACCTTCATATCTTGTTTTTGAAGGAACCTCACTTTTTTACTAGTTTTTGGATTTGTTTCAGCAATCAATAAAAGTTGTTACCCCATAATTTCTCATATCCTCACATTCATCTCCGTTAGAATTTCAATTCAAGTTGAACATTCGTATGTTCAAGCAATCAACAAATCTGTAGCCTATGCCTAAATTATTTACTCTACTTCTCATATTTGTTGTTCTTATGAGATATTCAAATTACAAATAATTTATCTCTTTGACCCCTCCAAATATTTTTATTTTACTTTACCTGTAACTGTAAGGAGACTTAGTGTTTTGGAAAAGAATTTCTAGTAAAATTTTGTTTAGTTTCTTAAATCTTGTATTGGGTTTTGCAGATAATTTAATTATTTCACTGTTAAGGTTGCTTTTTTGAACAATCTGTTTTACTTCTTTTGTTGCACTCTGTGTTTTAGTTATTTTATCTATTGTTGGTATTTCATCCATCACAACACTAAAACATATTAGTTCAAGGATTATTACTAATATTGTTATTATTATTCTTATAAAGTATTCCTATTTTGTTTTATGATAGTATTCATATCAATCAATATACATTTCGCGTTAAAGTTCCAACATTTGTAATATAATTATTTACTATTTACTTCGTAGTAACATAGAAAACATTCATTATAATTCAATTTCATTTTTTTTCTACCTTAAGACGAGGTACATGTTTTTGTGTTAATTTTTGTAGGTTAAAGTAATTAATTGTCTGATTATTATATGATATGTCAACTTTAATTTTTAAATTGTTTTTTGCGTTGAATAAAAAATTTTCATCTTTCACTCATATTGACTTAAAAATAGTGCTTTCAAATTATAATTTAAAATGCACTCTACAACAAAGGGGTTGTTATGTCAGTAAATAAAAGTCTTTAGGTTCCTTCTTGGCATATGTTTTATTGCTTATAAATAATTACTAGCTAATCATACTTTATATGTTTCTTCTTTCAATAAACTTATGTTTCCAGGGATAATAATTTTTTTTTCATTATCATTCAATAAACAAGGCTTTAACTTGAGTAAACATATTTTCCTTCTACAGTAGTTCCAAAATTAGACTGTATTATAAACATGGCCAAAATTTGTTCTTGCATCTTTAATCAAAGTAAAACGGCCTAAATAAAAGGTTTTTTTTTTGAAATGACAACGAAGTGATTCCTATTTTTATAAACCACTCCACCTTCCAATCTGTTCCAACACTTTTGAGTATCAATTCTTTTATTGAGCTACAAAAAAAATCTAAGAAACGATAATTACAAACGTCCTCTTTAACACGCTGGTAATTTGCTAACCAGTTTGCCAATACACCAAATACCCAATATTTTGTTTAATGTAAGTTTTAACCTGGTAAATTGTTTATAGAAAATAATTTCTTAAATATTAACATATTATTGAATATACGTAATAGGAAAGATCGTTTATTTCAATTTGTATATCTGGGCAATTAAGTTTTAAAATATTCAACTACAATAACTTTAAAAGTTAATTCGTGAAGTTTAGTAGAATTTAGATTAATTTAATAATTTATAGAATAAATGTGCTAATAAAAATCTAATTGTTATTTTAATATCGTTTCAAATATTTTTACCAATAACACGGTTTTAGTCCTTGCTTTCGTCAATAAATGTTTTGAAATTTGTTGTAAATGCAATTATCTGTTTTAAAATCATTATTTTTAAAACACATTCCACCTTAAGTTATATTTATGTAATTATATTTAATGTTTTATCCATAAATAATTTACTTCATTTGGAACATCAGGTGACATTTTTTTATACCATTCTATGAAATTTTAAGAACAATAATTAGGTACTGACTCTATAAAACTTTCAATGTCTCTGATGCTATAAAACTAACTAAACACAAGAAATATTTCCTTTAAATCAGGTATATATAGTAGTTACTATTAGTTATTAATAAGCATGTAGGATATGATATTAGATATATATCGAGAGAGTTTAACACTATAAAATAATTGACTATTTCTAGTGAAACGAGTAAACATATTCGCATAAAAACAATTCAGATTGATTGTTTACAAATTAGAAAAATAGGCTCACAATATCTCTTCCTACAGGGATTATCGAGAGTTCGGGAGTTATAAATACAATAACGCCAACACGTCTTCATGACGTAAGTTATTAATTTATTTTGTGACGTCAATACGATGAAAAGGGGGGGGTAATTGTATTTGTTTATTGAATTATGACTGACTAAAAAGAAAGAACTTGATATATTGATTAAATTTGGTACTATGTAATCTATATTTATATAAATGAATGTATGTCTGTCTATCTACCTGTCTATCCATTGTGCATTATCAAAGCACCATTAAACCGGGTTACACGAACCTTAGGAAATTAATAGGTACAATTCTGTCAAAATTTGTTGCAGATTTTCTAGTCCGATTGAGGACTAAATTAAAATGTTTTTCACAAAAACCACTCAAAATGGGTTTTGCAACAATTTCTACTTGTCTGGCCGTGTATTCCAGCCAATACGGTTTCTATATGGTTGTTGGTTTTAAAAAAATGTCGACAGTAAAATGTTTACTAAGTATTGTAAATGTAAAGTGGTTTTATATTAAATTGTGTTGTAGAACATCTGAAGATGGTCTGCATGAGTACAGACAGAAACGTTTAATATTTTCAAATGACCTAATCGAGTTATGTAAGGAGTTATGTCTCAACCTTAAATACTTGGTAAAACTTAAAAGAGATAGGAACCGTAATTTTGGGCGACGTAATAATCCACATGCTATAGAAAAAATTAAAAAAATAATAAAACATTTAGAAACGTTTTCCCAATACAAAAAACCTAATTTAATTATAAATGATACAATTTGAATTGAATTATTTCAAATCGAATATCCTTGACATTGCATTTTTCTGATATCACAGCAACGTGTATCATTTCTACCATATATACAAATGAACATACTATCTTTCTACCTGTTTGTCATTACTATGCCGCTCATCCAATCGACAAGAAAATTTGGGACGTTGAGTATTACTGAGAAGGTGTCTGTGATAGTGTATCTATCCTGTCATTTACTGTACATTACTACCTTGAATGCAACTGAATTGAAAACGTCTTTAGTTTATAAGTTAGACTAACAATTAGGTAAATTCATTTAATTTAATTTTAGAAATAAAATAATTCTACTTTTTGTGTAGCATATTATTTGAGCGTAATAGATACATAATTGACCTATGTTGTTTTGAGAAAGATAAGAATTTGGTTATTATTTGTACACTTAAATCACAGAAATAATATTTTAAAATTATTTAGTAATCTATGGCGCTGAGTGATATATATTGCAGTGGCTAAAGTTGTTTTTCAGAAACCATAAGTACAATCATAAAATCAGTTTTTTGTAAATGTAGAAAAAAATAAGAATTATATTTCGAGAAGGAATTATCAAGAAGAACAAGAAAAAACCAACACTTTGAAATATATTTCCCATATAGTTAATAAAAGTTTTCTTATCATTCCTTTGTTCTGACATCACAACAACGCGTGATGCCTAAGCTAGTTGCTAAGTAACAATGAACTTTATAAATATGTCTAAATATGCTCATGCATAACCAATACCGTAACTAACGAGATATATTAACGTAGTCGGGTAGACAATATTACTCAGAAAAATAAAAAAGATTTTTTAAAAGCATAGTTTCATTTATTTTATTATAAATTCAAATTTATATAAATAGAAGCTTAAACTAAGAAAGAAAGCTTCTATTGTTGTTAAGTAGCTCCCTTGTGGCCAGAGCTGTGAACAAAAGCACGTTCCACTAGATCGATTAAAACGACTTAATTTTGAGAGAAGCAATTGAATGAGAGAATCGCTTCTTTAGAATGAAAATAAATCTTGAAAGCATACACAGACTAACCTTATAGAAACTGAATTTACTTTGAATTGTATTTTAATTTTACATTTTAGTTACACTGTACTAAATGTACTAAATTGTTTAACAATTGTTTAAAACTTATATCTATATTGAGTTGTAATTTTATAAATAATTCTTAAATTGCAAAGTAAAGAGCCCGGTCAGAGCATACTAGGTCAGAAATAGTCCAAATAGCGTTTTTAATCCTTTATTTGGAAAACATCGATTTAAGTTCTCTCAATCGGGCTAGAAATGTGCCACACACATTCAACGGGAGTGTATTTATTATAACATTTAAAAAAATAATCTTAAAAACGAAACAACTGGCTTTTAGTAGATAAAAGAACATTTTTATATTTCACTTCCAAAGAAAAAAAATTGTTTGTTTTATTAACAAATCTCCAAAACCTATAATACATATACTATATATTATATACTGTATATACAAATAATTTCATCAGTATAGACTTCACAAACAATATTATTTACATACAATGCTAGAAGATATTCGTAAATTTAACATATTTGATATTTTCTCTTCCACCTGACTCTTTTCCCTTGTCAAAAGGAGTAAAAAGAAGTTCTCATGTGTCTTAATTTTTATTTGAGTAACTTTGTATGCATGCAAAACATTTTATGCTTGTGAATGGGCAAGAAAAGTTTTTTTAAAAAAGTTTCATTTTCAAGTTAAAACGTTGATATGGTAAATGTACGCATTCAGCAGAAATTTTATAATACAATTATAATTTGATTTATTCTACTGATTAAACTACTCTACAATTTTAGTCCAACACATTCAGTGTTAAAAAAAAAATCCTGTACTGAGTTTAGAAGCTATACTGAACAAGTGTAAATTACTGGAAGTTTTCTATCTAGATTTTTGGCAAGAACTTTTAAAATGATTCTACTTTAAATTCAGTAACAATTTTTTTTTTATATGAGACTGAAATTTATTTTATATTTTACACAGCCAAACGCTTTTAAATAATGGAATGGTATAAAAAAAACAAAAAAGTTGCTTAATTTACTAATATTCTTCCCAACGTTTTAATGCTACATAAATATACATGTTTTAGTTCGTACATCCTGAAATAATTACATATTAAAAATAATTTATCAAATCTTAATTAACAAGCATTTGATTTCATCCTAGGTCAAAACTGATCCTAGGCCCATTCTTATCGTTTATTATTTTAATTTTATTTCTTGTAACGACATAGTTTTTAAAAGGGTCATTAGTATATTATTTTTCAAGATTGAGGAGACTCCTTTTTATAACATTAAATGGCTCTATAATTCTACGTGTCACTAGTTACACACACTACCCATGAGGTGGAAAAATTACTTGTTAAAATTGTTTCTGTGTGTTGAATTTAAATTGGCATTTAGTGGTATAAGGATTTATATAAGAGAATAAATATAAAATGCCTTTGTGATCTGTTTAGTATTCATATTAACATGAATACAAATGTTTAACCACAAAAAAAACCTGAACTAGAAAATGTTGACAGACTTTCAACAGATTATTCGAAGTAGTTTAAACTATGCAAAATTCGGTGAAAATATATCACACTTGAAAAGCCTCATTGACTGTAGTTTATTTGTAAAGCTATGTCTCTTTATTTAAAATATATACCATTAAATATATGTTTATAGACAAATGGTTTGCTCTCGTATAGCTTTTAAATTCATTGAAATAAATACCTGTGTTACTATATCAATAATATTACCTAAAAATCAAATTTGCTTTCTCCAACAACACATTTACTTTTATTGTGCGATAAATTTATGCTATCAATTCTATACCTGGAAAAAAATTTTATCTATTCATTTTACAGAAAATTATAAAACAATATTTATTGTAAAAAAACACGTAAAAAAGAAGGATAAAGGCGTATCAAGTATCACGTGCTTTTTGGGCAGAGTCTGTCAACCATGATGATACCATTGAGGGGTTTGGCTAAATATGTTTTGTATGTATTGTGTTTGAATCACCACCTCATTGCATAACGACGTTCTACGTTAACAATATAAGATAATAGAAAGATCATACTTTTTCAGCACCTCGCTTAGTTGAACATGTTTTCTATTTAGCAAAATCTGTAAACTATTCACAATTTTCAACATTTACACGATGAAATACATAAAATGTTGATTTTAATTATTACTGTCACTGTAAAACAATTTCATTTTAACAAAATTTGCTTGATATTGTCAGGGCTTGAAACAATATTACACTGTTTTCTGTCTAATATAGAAAACTAATATAGCAGGAAAGTGTTTTTATTTCCTATTTAAGGTACTTCAAATTATGAACTAATTCAAACATTAAATTCAAGGTTAAATTTTATTCCTATACTTTCTTACTTTTCATACACAGCAAAAACAATCGTACTAACTACGTTTACCAGAAGTGAGATCAAGCTCAGGTTTATGTCAAACAAGCCACAAGATATAATATTTTCCTCGTGCAGAATCCAGTTGCACATATACTGAAGCCTCTTTTGTAATCTTTTGTCTTTATTTGATTGAAATTTTTTTAAAAAATCAGCTTTTGTATGTTGTATTTCGGAATTCACAAGTATACAACAGAGAAGTGTCACAATTAATGGAATGGTTGATAGAAATACCATAGATGCCATTATTGTAATGCTCGTGACTCTTAAGTACTTCAAGGTCACGCCTAGTGAAAACCCTAAAGACACAACGTACAAAGTAAAAATAGCAATGTAGTGGTCTATAGTAAGACGCAAAGCGTGGAAGAGTTCGTTGAAAAGCTTCTTAATATTCCTCAGCTTTTGTGTTTTCAGGCCACTTTCCAGAGGTACACTGATACATTCCACAGGCGGAAGTACATGAAGTATGGAAACGTTTGGTGAAGCGTTCTGCATGATTTCAGTTAGGGTTTTTATACATTCTCTAGATAGTTGCATGCGGTTACGAACCGCAAGAAGCAGAAACCCGAAGCCAAACATCATTGCCAATATCATCCCGACCATATGTAAAAATTGTACATGCAATGTATAGGAAAGCAAAGTGCTGTCGAGAAAAGGTTTCATGTTTGTTATTGCAGAGATTATAACCATGCAAGTAGTGCCTATTACAACAAGAAGTATTGCATATGTTCTGTCTTTACAGTGGTCAACATCATAGCCAAGATTCTGTATCCTTTTGTCAACCATGGCCACTGTTTCAAAGATTCGGAGGTGGAGAGAGTATTTCTTGAAGGATTTCCAGAGCGAAAGAAAACCACACCAACGAAATGTAAATTCAAAGGCTAACATAAACAGGTCCGTACTAACTCCTGAAGTAAGTATGTAACTTGAGATAACCACTGCACTTGTGAAACACATTAGACACAATAATAACAAAGTGTACGTAGCATACAGATACTTTAGGCACTTGTCCTTGAACGACACTAATGAAACCCCGTAAAAACATGACAATACTGCAAGTGGAGCGTAACTCGATGCTAGGTCTTTCGCCATTTTAAAACAGAGCCTTTCTCTTACACTGTGAGATGAATTAATTTATTGTAACTTGTAAAACATTTGTTGTTTACCCGTTGCTATGGAAATGGCACACACAATGATGTAATTAATTTAACCCTAGAGTAGTAACATACGTTTTTATTCGCTAACTTATAACATCCGTTTTTTCGGCGGTTTTTCTCCTGTTTTAATAACATCCGCCTCCCAGACGGGCTCCTAACCCTTGTCTTAGTAACATCCGTCTTTTTGACGGTTATCTGACTATTGAGCTTGTGAGTCCTACAATTTATATTGTTCCTTAAGTAAATTCCCTAAGAAGAAATTTTACAGTAATTGAAGTAGCTGCAGCCTAACGTAGAAACGTTTTATATTAGACATTATAAAAATTTTACTAGTAACTTTAATTTTTTCAGCAATTCTAATTTAGTCTTCTTTATTTGGCAAGAACAATGAAAATCATAAGAAAAAAAATCTTTTTAGAAAATAACACATTTATTTTTATAAGAACAATAAAAGTGACAGAACAAAAATATTTTTCATAAAAAAAGCATGGTCCTTAAGAATTAGAGAAAATTTAAAAGGAGGAATGTAAAAACAATATAATTAGAGGAATGTAAAAACAATATATTCAACTTCAAGGAATTAGAGGAATGTAAAAACAATATATTCAACTTCACAACCCTGAGCAGGTAGGACAGAGTCTATTTGAATGCTCACCACAAATCGGAGCTGAGCATTTGTAGCAACATTGGCTGGTCATCCTCTTCTTTTTGTAGTTGCAAAATCTGCAAGTCTTTCTTGAGGTTAGATGTAATTCATTTGCAGATTTTTGCTGTGTTGGATTATTTACTTCTTGCTTCTCTGGTTTATTTTGATCTAAAAGGCCAATTTCTATTGCTTCTTTCAGTCTACTTGTTATGTTTCGAATTGTGAGCCTCTGTTTCAACCAATTTTGCACGAGCTGAGAATGCAAAGAGGCAGCGAATTCAAAACGAGACATTGGTTTGTTTTTTGACATTTGGTTCTGGTGTTTTCTGACGAAATTTGAAGCATAAATTACGTAGGAATTCACCAGAGCTAAATTGAGCATATTGTACACAAAACAAAGTGGCCACCTATTCGTTTTGCGACTGCAGCTCATGCCTCGACACATTTGATCTAAAGTATCCACGCCGCCTTTGGTGGAATTATACGTCATTATTATTTCAGGTTTGGATGAGGAAGGGTTGATCGAACCATCCGGATCCATAGTTGAAATCAGGGTAACAAGCTTATCAGGTTTTGGTTTATATGATACAGCTGTGATTTTATCATCGTACAGAAAAAAAGAAGTTCCTGGAGGACGATTTTTATATTTTATATTTACAAACTCATTCGGTAACTCTCTTTTGTTTTTTTTTATTGTTCCAACCATGGTCAGCTTTTTGTCTAGTAGTTTAGTTGCAAGGGGGACGCTTACAAACCAGTTATCCATGGTCAGATTACGGTTTGTTCCCTTCACAGTCTCTGTAAGTTTGTCAACATAGTACTCAGCTGCAGGCTTATTACTTGGAATAGAACCCTTTCCAACATACGGTTCTGCGTCAATCATATAGGAAGTGCTACTGTCACAAATCATCACGATTTTCAGCCCATACTTTCCAGGCTTACTGGGAATATACATCCTGAAACTGCATCTCCCTCTAAAAAGAACTAATTGTTCATCTATTGTAAGGTATGAACTAGGCTTGTAGTTTTCTCTGCAGTGCTTCAAGAACTCCTCCCATATTTCCGAAACTGGTGCAAGTTTGTTAGTAGCTTTAATTCGTTCTGCACGAGTTGACTTGTCATCGAATCGCAAACTAGCCAAAAGAAACCGGAATCGCACGAAAGACATAGCAGCTCTGAATGAGGAGCCAAAATATTTGTCGTTGTAAATGATTTCAGCGTTCAAGTTATTGCACTTCAAGGCTGCTGAGAGAATAAGTAAACCGAATAAGGCATTCAATTCCTCCACATTAGTATCTTTCAAATTACTTGAATCTGTGTTTTTGTAGTTGGCCCTTGCTCGCTCGATTTCTTTATTTGTGTGTCTCACGATTTTCTCCACGATGGATGGTGAGAAAAACAAAGAAAAACAATCATTTGGTTCGCAGGTATATTTGGTTATGGGCGTTGGGCCTGGCTTGATGTGCAAAATGTTTCTCGCTGCAATTCTGCTCGATGATTCAGTTTTAGTCGTCATCCATTTGTACCCATTCCTACCGAACAACTCTCGCAAATCACAGCTGAGTATTTGAGCAGAAGACGTAGGGTTGAATGGTTTCTCCAGGATTTTTCCAGGGTCAGTAGTTTCTTGAATGATTTGTGCCTCAGTGGGTTCCATTTGGGTGGTCAGGGTCTCAGAAGGTTCCCCTGTGGACTTGTCAGTTTCAGGCTTATGATGGCCGATATTAGTAAGACTATACTCTTGGGTTGAAGGTCCAGCTGGCGTTTCAGAACATAGAGCCTCAATTCTGGTCCTCTTAGACTTTCGGACCGTGGGTTTTCTTTTTTGCTTGCGTTGCCGATCTTCAACGGGTGGCAAATCGTACAATGTTTGTACAGCATTTATAATCATTTGACCCGTATGTAGATCGTCGTTGCTATTCATATCACGGTCAGAGTTATCAGATTCATGCGACTCGTCACTATCTACGTTATCGCTGAATTCTTCTTCGCTGAGCTCAGTAAGAATTTGCCTAATTCGGACTTCATCAGTAGGGTCGATAAGTTCATCCATTTTATAGCTGAAAACAACACAACTATTTACTACTAAAGGAACCAGTAATATTAAATAATAACATAGTAAACTATTACTACATTCAGTTTCCATTTTTTAACTGAAAATAATAATAATAATCGGTACGTAAGTATTCTGGACAAATCAATTGAAATTGGCATTTACGTTGAGTATACCACTCAATGATAACATCCGTCGAAATGACTAACAAAAATTTACGTCAAATAGTAATATCCGCCTTTTTGACGGGCAAGATTTACTTACATGCACGTTGAGAGGCAGTCACAGAGCACCACAATGTTAGCACTGCCACAGCTGGGCTCAGACTGAATGAAAGACAGTTGGCACGGAAGCTCCAGTTCCTGGAAGGATTTCTAGAGGCAACAGCACAGGTTTCCGAGATCACACCCGTCAATATGACGGATGTTACTGCACTAGGGTTAATTGCTAGTTGTTGAAACACTTATTTTCGCGGAATGATACAGTCAATGTCACAATTAATTTTGAAACAAAATTTTTAGTTAAAAACTTAATACATATTCAGTGTAGTATTCATCATTGATTATATTTTCGAAACTTCAATAAAGACTTTTAAATAATAAATCAGGGATATGATTTGTTCAATAAAGTAATTACAGCAATCACTTTATGATACTGTGCAGTATTTGCTTTGCTTTCACTGTATTTATAAATTCTAGATTTATGTAAAACTCATCGTTTATAAAATATTTTCCAAGAAATAGCTGCAACTAATAAGAGAGTCTAGTTTGGGGACGCACATTAGACACATTAACAGGAGCGTGTACATTGCGTACAGATGCTTTTACCACTTTTCCTTCAATGACAAGACTGAAATAACTTAAAACACAGACTTACTCTAAACGGAATATAACTCAGGTCTGTCGGCGTTGTACAACAAAGTATTTCTGTTACACTTTGGAATCAATTATGCATCATCTGTTTTAAATTGTTGCTATGGAAACGACACACACATTATTGTAATTGCTTCTTGATGACACAATTGTTGTCATAGTATGGAATAATCGATATCATAATTGTATTTAATAGTTTTTTTCTATAAACCAACATCATTAAAGGTTTTGCCTATGACATTTATTTGATATTTTCACCGTCAATTATATTTTGCAAAATCAATAGTATTTTTTCTAATATAAGCCAAATTTATCAGGGGATGTGATATGTTCATTAAAGTATCTTGAACTTAAATTTTATTTGCTCTCATAATATATTTGTAATTTTTTTGTTGATGTAAAACTAATCGAATGAAATATATTTTCAATTATAAAAGAGATATGTGCACCTGCTATGTAACAATGGAGAATCATTTTATCATAAAAGCATATATAGGGTAGTGCACTAAAAGTAGCCACGTAACGTAGGCCGAATAAAGGAAATCACCCCGTACATTTCCCTTCCCTTGTACAACCTGTAAATAAGGTCATAATGAATAGACGTGTTTTATTTATTCAGTGGCATAGTTAACATTGCGGTTTATTACACTATGGTGATGGTTTTATCGTATTGATACTAAGGGTGTTTTATTCACTACGGGTAAATTATATGTAGGCATCATTTCATTCATTTTTATTTCAGATTTTCCACAGTAGGTTTCTTTCCTCTACGAGTATAAGACATTTAAGAGCTTTTAAGTGAGAGGTATTCAACTAAGAAAGACGTAGTTTCAAATAGCAGTCGTTTATTGAATAATAAAAGTGTTATTGTTCAAAATTATCAATACGTATACGGCCAGCTTGATTTGCTGATTGTGAATTGTGTATGTCTCTCATTGTCGAAAACTTATCAGATGAGTTTATTTGAATCCTATGAGTTTTCAAATCGGTCAGATTGAAGTATATAACACTTTGTTCAGCAATGACACAGATGTGAAAATTCGGCTGATGACGAAATATACTCATCCCCTAATTCCGGTGCCCGGATGCTGTGGAAACCAACAGTAGTAATTAACTCTTATAAGCTAGTAGATATTTCCCTACGCCAAAAGTGATGAGCGGTGACGGTCCAAATTATTGAAATACTTGATAATAATAAATTATAATCATTTTGTGAGTTTGATTTAAAAAAATGTAATAATTGTTGAATTAAAATAAAAATCTCTTTCTATCATATTTAGCACGATAACTATAAGGCTAGCTAGAACTATCACCTGAAAGTAAATACCAACATGTAAAACCCCTCTTGTTATGCAATATGAATATATAGGTATACTAAAATTGCATTTGAGTTATTATATTTTATAAAAACCTAACATATTATGATTTACATTCAACATGGACGCAACTAAAATACTTCATTTTACATTTTATTGTTGGCAGATACAAGTTAACAAGTAGATTGGGAACACAATAATATATATTGTTTATAAGTTCATATATATTTTACATATCCATTATTATTTGCTCATTTGTTATCAAGTTAATGTCATCTAGTTACATTAGATTTTAGCCTTGATCATTAAGTGTTTGAATGATATAGGGTTTTTGGCATAATTAGTTAAAACATTTTTTCACGGAATAATAAGAAAAATACTAATTTTTACAAATCGCTGAAGTTTCTTTAGGCGGAGATTCATCCACAATCAGATGGATATTGGTCATTAATCTTACCATCCCTAATCGATACCTTAGGCTCGCATAATATGTTCCAAGTACTCCGTCTTCTCACCGTCGACACTTTGTTTCCCTTTGCATTCTGTTTAGTCACTGGTTTAGAGGTAAGCAGATATGTAGAGAGGTCAACGTCTTTAAAAGATTTAGTTATTTTTTATCTATAATTTAGATATTTAGTTATCAAAAAGTATTGAACAGTTGTATCCCTTCATAAGCATTGTTTTGTATCTAAAATCTTTTTTTTTAAACTTGTCGAATTAATTTATTAGAAATTCTCTGACTCGTTGCTAGCCTTCACAACATGGATGATTACGTCATTGCGTTATACATCCAGGTAGCAATACACATTTACCAAAGTGGATATTTGGTAATATTGTGTAGAGACATATCTGGAAGGCTGAGCTACCTCATTGCAACGACGACTTGTTCACATTCCTAGTTACAGTTATAACAAAGGTTCTTTTGATTAATATTAAATTACAAAAAAATATTTTTTCAATAAAGTAGGCAATTTTATTTTGTATTTAGATTCATTATAATAATGCTTAAAGTGGTCAACGTCTTTGTAGCAAATTCATCAACGTCTTTGTAGTAATTTCATCAACGTCTTTGTAGCAAATTCATCAACGTCTTTGTAGCAAATTCATCAACGTCTTTGTAGCAAATTCATCAACGTCTTTATTTATACCCGACCTGTATTTATTTCGTTATAAATAAAACAATTAATCATATGTGGATCAATCTATAAGCTTTAAATAATAAAAATAGTGTATAAGTATCATTCCCCCTTTACTTATTTTGTGTTGTTATTAAATATATGTTTAGAAAATCTACGTACCTTTAAAACTATAAAATCTTACGTTTGAAATTAAAAATGAATGAATTATTCCGCAAATTATTCAATAAAAAAAAGTTCGTTTTTAAACTTGTGTAGTTTATCGTTCAAGAAGTGGGCAAAAGTATTTCATTTAGGATTAATAAATTACCGAGCTGATGAATCTATACTATAGACTACATGAACTGTCCTCCACAATATATGTTGAAAAACATCAAGGAAATATTTGTATATGAGTAGGCTATAAGTTCTAAATAGATATAATAAAAATAGCTACCAGTGAAATTTGATTAAAAAGGTTAAAGAAATGCAGGACTTTTTCACAAGTCCGAAGTAAGATAAACGTTTTCCTGTAATACAATTATACGGCTTACATCTCTAATTGTATACTGGATAAACTTTATTCTTATTAAACTACTTAATTTTACTGAGAAAATGAAAATGTTCTTTAAAAATAGAGAAATTGCATTTAATTGTTTGAAAGCAATTTAATTTCAGTTTTATTCAAATGTCGATAGAGTTTGTTTATTTTAGTGACCTGTTTTTACTTCTGGATTAACCGGGAATTGAACTCGTACATTTACTGATTAATCAGTTAAGTAAATTGAAAAATTCCGTACTTGGTTCTAAACCTAAATAAATTGTTAAGCAATTTAAACAACTAAACAGTTTATTGCTTTAAATGAGCACAATATTTTGTAGTTGACGCATACAGTCAACAAAATACCCCACTCGTTTATATTCCTAGCACTGAAATGTCCTTTAATTCGTCGGTATTCTGTCTATTATGAACTTGCCCCCTACCTTCATTTCAGTTGTTTTTAACAAATTCGTTCTTTTACTAGCTTTTGGCATTGTTTCAGCATTCAATAAAACCTTGTTATCCCATAATTTCTCATATCCTCGCATTCACCTCCGTTTAGAATTTCTCTTCGAGTTGCACTTTCGTATTTTCAAGCCCTCTATCAAACCTCTAGCTTCAGCTTAATTTATTAACTGTACTTTTGTTGTCCTTCTACCAGATATTCAAGTCACAAATAATTTATTTTTCTGACCTCTACAAGTACTTTGGCTCTACTTTTATTATGATTCTTGAGAGACATGATATTTTGGATTAGATATTCTAGTAATTGTTCACTAAATTTATAGAGTTCTTGTTTTGGGTTGTAGGTTAATTTTTTTTTTTGAACATTCTGTTTGAGTCTCTTTGATGCACTTAGTGTCATATAGTTTTATCTATTGTTGTTATTTCAAGCATTACAATATTAAAAAGTATTGGCTCAAAGTTTATTAGGGTCTATTATTGTTAATAATACTCTTATAAAATATTCGTATTTTATTATTTAATAATATTCATTTCAACTAATGTAAAAAATATTCCACGTTAAAGTTTCAACATTTGTTATAAATTATTTACTATTTACTTTTTGTGTTTACCTAATTCCCTAGCTGTTGTAGCACATCTAATAGTAACAATTTAAATAGTATATTTTTTATGGAAAACATTCATTATAATTTAATTCAGTAATTACCTCTTATACGTTAGTTAATATTTCCCACGTTATAAGTGATGGGCGGCGACGGACCTAATTAATCAAATACTTGTTAATAATAAATTATCAACAATTTGTGAATTTGATTTCCAAAGTGTGAAAATTGTTGATTTAAAATAAAAACATCTTTCTATCATATTTATTACAATAACTATAAGGCTAGCTAAAACTAATAATTGAAAAAAATACCAACAAGTCAAAACCCTTTTGTTATAATACATAGGTTTTTTTATTTATGATGATTTAATACGCTGTAGGCATAGTAGATTTTAGAGTTTAAATCGTCTGCCAATGGGGTATGAGCCACTTATATCGCATTCGCATTGCGATAAAAATGTTCAAAGAAGAAAACATAATGCTTACATTAAAAGCGACAGGAGTTTGTCCTAAATGACAACATGGATTAACATGTCTCCATATAAAGTCGTGCTGTGAAGTAAAACAACCCACAGCGAATAATTAAGTAGAAGCACTCATAATATAGATAGGTATTCAAAATAAATGGTAAGTTGTGGGGATGTCAGACAAATCTTTTATAGCACAATGTATTCAAGGAAGTCAATGTTAGAAAAGAAATCCCTTCCCCATAGGTATAAATTACAAGAAGGATCTGTTTATATATCTGTATTAAATAATTTTTTTAGTTGTTTGTATGGAATGTTTCAAATTTTCCTCTTTACATTTGAAAGTGTAACAGGAGAAAAAGTAAAATTTGAATAGAGTTAGCCTATATTTTATTTTTCATTATTTTATGGAGTCATTAAATATTTCTTTAACATGGATATTTACAAAATAAAATATTGAAACTTAATTTTTTGCAGCACTTCCTTTAGTTTTTTTCACAACATAAATTGGAAATTGAATACATAATTAACCATACATCATTAAAAGTTTTCGAATGTTTAATTTCAAAAATGACTCCAAATCATTTATTTAACTGTGAATCTTATATGTTTATGTTTACTAGAATAAATGAACTGAATAAAAAGAGATCACGAACGTTTATCTATATCTGTAAAATGATACAGTATTTACCCGGCGTATTTTATCTATTCGTGAAAATATAATTAGTTATGAGCAATTGTGGAACATGATAACACTATTGGGCCTTTGTGTAAAAACGTAGAGTTTCTGTTTACATATTTCAGCAATAATCCACTAAATAGGAACAATTAGTTTTACTCGGAACAAACTGAATTTAAAATATCCTAGATAAAGTTTTCAGACTTAATGAAGGACTATTGTAACGTTTAACAGTAATTAATTACTCCTCGTTATTGCTTGAGGATTTGCGTAATCATCTTTAACAATCTCTTTTATAACTTTTAATTATTTATTTAAACATAAGAGCTAAATAACAATGCTAAACTAAGCCATTATGTTGGTGTTATTGTCGATCGTGAGCCTTCATTAAGGGGTAGATTTAGCAACAGTCTTAAATCAGCTACATTGACTAACTTTAGGTAAAACTGATTTATTTTATAATAGCTAAAATATTTTCCGTTAATATTTCAATTCAATAGGCCCAAGTGAAATGGAAGTCTATATTTATTACATTACTGATGGTTCCTATTCATGAATCAATCAATTGGATTAGGTTTGAAATGTCATCAGATATTTTCTTCTTGAAAATACTCTAATTTTCTTTAAATATATACAAATAAAAACATCTTGACTAGTGTAAAAGTTTTAACCTCCCGTTTAAATTTGAAGAGGTATTCAAATTACATTTAAGACTACTTCACTTATATTGATTGACTGAGAATCGAGCACGTATGTATGTTTATTTTGTATTGGATTTTTCAGTTTCTAAAATTTAATCCTTTACTTGATGGAAATTTATATAGTAAATCTATATATTCATTTGGAGAGGCTGTTATGAAGTACACGATTGATCATGTATAGAAAGGAATACAGTTTATCATGTTCGGTTGGACGGTCGGATATAAAACGAAGTATTTCATTGCAGAAGATTGTTTCTCGATTTGAGTGTTTGATTTATATGCAAAGGCTCTGTCTCTAACGTGAAGGGTCTTTTCGTTTTTTGCAGAAAAATACTAAGTTTTGTAAAACAATGGTTGTTATGGCCCGATGTTATGTAGAGAGTTTAATACCTGTATTTAAAATAAATAATAAATCTATCACTTATTTTCTTGACTAAACGTAAATATAATTGATTTTTCTAATAACACACACATATCCACACTACCCCCCCCACACACACATACAAACACACACACACACACACACACACACACACACACACACACACACACACACACACACACACACACACACACAACACACACACACACACACACACACACACACACACACACACACACACACACACACACACACACACACACACATACATACACTAACACACACATAAACACTCTCTCTCTCTCTCCCTCTTTTCTCCCTCTTTTCTCTCTCTCTCTCTCTTTCTTCTCTCTCTCTCACTCTCTCTCTCTCTCTCTCTCTCTCTCTCTCTCTCTCTCTTTTCCTCTCATACAAACACACAAGCTCGAGCGCAAGCAAGCACGTACCCACTCACACACTGCAACGGACACATTTACACTCTTACCTAGCTAAAGCTAAGTAAAACGCATTCTATCTGTTGTTTTTCTTTTGTGATATCTTTAACAGTTTAGTGTTGTTAAGATATTTATATCCCGATAAGTATAGTTTAATTTACTTTTTCTGGATTAATTTTGTTGATTTTGTGACCATACTTCTATCTCCTGGACCTATCTTTTTTATGCTACTTTGGGATAGCTCCTTTGATGCCTTTGACATTCTGTATTAGAGATTAGAGGTGTTATTTACTTTAAAAGCTTTTGGCTAACGAAACTGAGATATTCTAAGTTAATAATTTATGCAAAACTAATAACAGCTAATCCTGGAAACTAAGCCCCTTTTTTCTTTGCATAATTTTCCTTACAAGATTTTGTGAATTAACCGCATTCTTTCGATTTGTGACTCAGAAAATTTTATTCACCAACTAAAATTAAACCTGATTTGAATTCCTTACAATTTATCTAGTGATTTTAACGTTATTAATATTATGGTAATATTATTGTTCTTGGTATAAATAAGGAATGCTTAATTTTTGAGTAGTTGACCTAGTATTGTACAGTATAACAGATATTTGGAGAATAATCAGATTTATTGGTGATGAGTTACCACAGTGCTGTACAGTACAAGGTAAGATTAAATCACATGCTATAAATTGCTCATTAACTACAGCTACTTTTTTTCTAGTCTTTATTATACTGTTCATGTATTAGCGTTATATCCTGTAATCTTGCCAACCGAGAATACCGAACCCGAGATAGTGTATATACATATATCTTTTACCATCAAGTTTTACACCTTTTATGCGAACCTAAATATTTTTTTAAATAACTATTTCTTGTCAAAACTAACATTTTTATAATTATTATTCTTTGATTAATTTAGGTTTCAATTTTACTTGTGATCCGGTGGAGGGTGTATACACACAAATGAGTTTATAGTATTAATTTATTTTAGTGTGACTCTTTTCATACCAATAAGTTGATACATGGCAGCTAACGGTGTCGTCCTTGAATCCAGTAGACATCTCAGTCAGAAAAAATTATGTTTGCATAAAATATAATTCCTTTTAAAATTTGTGAATAACATTAAAACACTTTCACGTTTTCCTTTTATAAAAACACCCATCACTTCCTTATTTGCTTCTGCAGGAACGGAAAGACATTAGCGAATAGAAAACGCTAACGGTACCTCTCTATAAAAAATCTAGACAAGTATTGTTTTAATGTTTGCCTTCATTTTATACATAAGCTTTTCGACTGTACTAATATATTAAGTTTTCTAATTCAAAAATTTCATTTTCACTTTGACAAACATTAAAAAAAAAAGTCTTAAATTTATTAATCTTGAAGTAAACCTTTCAACAAACATATAACTTAAAGCTATTAACCTGTTTCCAATTCTTACAAAGTGGAAGGAAAATTCGATGTTCTTACTATTAGCAAAAAATTAGGCAGATGCAACAGCTAAATTTTAGCATACCCTGGCCAGTGTCAGTGACAGGACCAGACTGTATCACATGAAGCCTAATTAAGGCGAGTCAGCTCCTGTTATATTTACCAATAAGGCAGAGAGTAAAACTGACGTCAAAATAAATGGGAAACCCCTACTTTACATCAAAGAAATGAAATACCTTGGTGTAAACTAAACAGGAAATCCCACTTGAAAAAAAAAGGTGAACTGAATCTAGTACTGGTTCAGAAGTTGGTATTCTGAGTTGAGCCGCTACACTAAATTGCTGGTGTACAACCAAGGGTCGACCCGTACGGAAATACGGTTTCTACTCTGGGGATTTACCAAGAGAAGCAATATGCAGGTCATCAAATGCTTCCAATAAAAAATGTTGACAACCCTAGTGAGGGCTATATGGTACGTCCGAAATTTTGCCATAAACAGAAACCTGAAGATGAAGAGAGGAGACCGCCATATAGCAGCAAAAATAACAAAATGGTGGCGGCAATTTTGTAATCCTAATTATGTATCAATAGTAATATCTCCATGCTCATTCCGAATAATGACGACATTTATGCTAAATTTCCTTTACGTTAAGTAGTTTCCTTTACTATTTCAGTAGTTTCTTGTTCTTGTACAATTTTCCATCCGTGGTAATTTGCTACCTTACAACTAATTTCTTGACTACGTACTCATTTCTAGTTATATAATTGCCTACATTTTCACTAATATTAATCAAATCTTCCTTTGAATTTTGTTTACCTTATTTCACTGTTCATTTAGTTTATTTAAATTACTAATTATTTCGTTAAAATAATAGCAATTTTTATTTAGTTTGTATTAATTTTTGCAGTTATCTCTTGCACAATTTATCAAAGAGAGTGCACAAAATCTAAATGTTTCACCATCTCTCTTACATATTATTTTTCTTCATTTTATTGTATTTTAAAATAATCCTTTACAGAAAATTCTATAGCATGAAAATAGAATAAATCTTACAAATAACAACAAAACTTTTTTTGATTTACAAATTAAGTTTCAAAACTAATTTATGAATCATGGTTCAACTCTAAGTCATTAGGCTCTACTGCTTTTAAAGAACCGTCTAGGTCTATTTACGATAAATTGGGTCCTAATGTAAGGTCCATGGGTTTATGTACTGGCAGTTTAGTCATATGGAGCTACAGGCTCTGTATTATTATTCGGGTCTACATGTTTAAAAACCCTTTTATAAGTGACTTTTATAAATAAATAAATATATATATATATATATATATATATATATAAATTTATATATATAATGTATATAATACATTGAAGCACTCAAAGTAATTTATAGTTCTATGATTACAACTGAACCTATCATACAGAACTATAATTTACTTTAAAAAATTTGATAATGCTGATACTGCCAATTAGCGAAAGCTGTAATTTATTAAGAAAAACAAAATAAAAACTTTTGTTAATGAAAGTGTTGTTTAATTGTGTATATGTAAAACAAGAAACATAAATTCATCCAAGGATTACAATATATATATATATATATATATATATATATATATATATATATATATATATATATATATATATATATATATATATATATATATATATATATAAATGATATAAAATGATATATAAATTACTGTTTGTTTAACCAAAGCCTCAATGATTGGTCGTTATATAAAAAGGGATTTTACAGGTATTTAATTCTTACAAGTAACCCAATAAATACTTTGTTATTAAATGTTAATAATGCCTATCAATACTTAGTCCTAATTTTGTAAAATGCTTCATTTTAGTAGTTATTTTTTTGACAATTAATCAGGATAAAATAAGCTACATAATGACTTCAATACATAAACTGTTCAATATTATTAACTGCAATGAGTAACTACAAAAATACACTGTAATTCATAATAAATCAAAAATATTTATATATTAAAATAATTTTTAGAAATTATGTACAATTTTCAGAACTCTAATTGGTATTCTTTTAGGCACTGGAATAACAAGCTTACTGTAAAAAGTTTATTGCAAAAGTTGGTAATTCTTTTATACTATGGTTAAAAAAATACTTATAAAATAAATATGTCATGATTTTTGAATAACTGTTAAACAAAGACACCAACTGTTACTTAATATATATATATATATATATATATATATATATATATATATATTGTGTATATATATATATTGTATACAATATGTATATTGTGTATATATATATATATATATGTATATATATATATATATATATATATATATATATATATATATATATATATATATATATATATATATATTATGAATTCGCTCAGGCCGACGTTTTAGCCACAACTCGTTGCGTAAAACTGCGTTGTATTTAACGCATTTAACAACACAGTATGTTGTTATTATTAGTACGCTCATTAACGCTAAACACTAATTATAAGACTATGTTGGTCCTATAGAGGAAGTATGTAATGGCATACAACTCTCACGCACCTGGGTTTAGTTATAAGTATTGTTCTTTTCGGTAAGGTAGTCATAACATCACGCTAGTTGATGTAGAAACAAATGTTGATTCACTTATGAACTTCTAGCTGTATGAGTGAACGTGATATTCCATATCTACCCAGGCTTTATGTGTAATTAGTACTTTATAATTTTCAACCTACATGTGAAAAGTTGTTTTAAAGATTTCTAGGTACTTTACTTCTTATTTTAATTGTATTATAAGTATAAAGTATGTTATTTCAAGATTTGACGTAACTTCTTATTCAGGTAATTTCCTATTTTTTTTTAAATTTTAAATTGGTTAAGTCAGAATAAATTGTTATCGATTTACAAAAACTTAATTTATCTTTTTCTCAAAACGTGTTAAAGTGTCACCATATAGAGATTCAAACCAATAAAACAGAATATGTAACTAATGACGTAATAAAATACTTCGTTTTCAGACGATAACAATGGATCAATAGGCTACGTGTGGTTTTATGTTTGTAATAAAAATGTCAGCTGTTCTAAATATTCTATAATTTGATTTCTATGAAAGTCTGCAATTTAATATTTAAAGTTACGATTTATCTTTGATTTGCAACAAACATACTACAATCTGGGCAAAAAGAGTTATTTCAAATTTTTTCCCAAGTATGACAACAAAAGCGTGGGTCATTAAATAAACTATACTAACTGGTCTTTGAGCTTAATTTATGACGTTATGTAAATAAAAAGGGTAAAAAAAACTCAAAAATTACTAATTTAATTACTCAGTCGTGTTTCAATGACAAATTCATCATCAGTGAGTGAAGCTACAACAAACTTTAACTTAGATCTATGGTGAAAGTAAGGATACATTTTACATCTATACCGTGGGCGTCACTTTCTCATTGAAACGCGTCTGAGTAAATAAATGAATCATTTGTGAGTTTTGTGTAGGAAACTTCCTAAATTTGTTGTTAGATAAACTGTCGTATTTGTCAAAAGTAATCGTTTTTCTTCAACCAATGTTGTTAATGCATCACGTGACATTAGGGATACTGGAAACAAGGGGAATCGTTTTATTGTGAATACTTTTTATGTGTGAATTTTAAAACTATTATTCTTCATTGAAAACACTTTAAACATCTTCCTTTGATGGCTTCGGCTATCCTTTCACATATCGCCAATTAAATACTTGCTGCCACTACCCTAGTCCTATTGAATATGATTCAGAGACCCTTCCCTTCCTTCATGAGTGATATTAGGTAACAGAGAGTTACGGTCTGAGTTGACAAAGGGACACATCTCCCGAAACGGCCGTCCTCAACAAGCAAAGTAAGTGCTACTATAGGCAAGTTTAAAACATTTAAAAATGTTTAGTAAAAAAAATAAGAATAAAAGTTAGAAAAAATCCTAATTTAAAGAAATGTTTTAGTGTAGCCTATTGTATCGCTTTTTAATTATATATCGCACTTAATATATTATAGTGAATAGCTAAAAGTACACCATGATGTATTACATGTATTTAAAAACAATGAAAAAGTTGCAAAATTATACAATATGCTCCTATCGAAATATAGTATCGTTTTTTGACCTAGAGTAATTCCTTCTTTGATCTATGCTATAATAAATTATTTTTAAATTATGACGAACATAAAATTGTGTATAGCAATAAAATTAAACATTTATGCAAGTTTCTTTAAACGTTTATGCACCTTTATGCAACGGCAATATAATGCACTAAACATTTCGTTTCTTAAAGTGTTGATTCAAGTGTTCTTTTCTGTAATATATCAAATTAGTTTATACATGAAATGTTCCAATATTCATGCTAATTAAAAAGACTTTTTGAAAATACAAACATCCTCTTCTTAAGAAATACACAAAGAATCTCTAATACAAGTAAAATATACAGTAATTTTAAACATTTTAAGGACTTAATTAATCATAGTTTAATCATGGATTTTATTTGGCTCAATAATCATATAAATAAACTTTGTTTAAACTTAAAATCAATATTATGAACCTAATTCATAATATTATCTGTTCACCAACAACCCTAAAAAATTGTTTTTTTAAAATCTAAATTGAAAGGTTTATTGATAAATTTACGAACAAACACATCAAAGAGGTATTTGTTTATTCGAGTTCCATTATCTAGTACACTTCCCGCCTAAACATTTTATTATTTTTTAATTTAACTGAATTAAAAAATATAATATATGTATATATGTGCGTGTATGTGTATGTGTGTGTGTGTGTGTGTGTGTGTGTGTGTGTGTGTGTGTGTGTGTGTGTGTGTGTGTGTGTGTGTGTGTGTGTGTGTGTGTGTGTGTAACCGTATATGTCTGTATATATGTATAGGAAAATATTATCAGTAAATTGCTTACTGAGGAAATTAATTGTTTGAATTATAAAATTACAATTGTGATCATTTACCTTTCAAAAGTATTCTATATGTGGAAAACCTGGACTTAAATAAAAATGTTCAATTCATATAAATAGAAGTAATCGAAATAAAGCGTTACTAACAGATAGACGAAACACCACTTTCGTTGCTTGGTTACGAGTGGGTAATAAATTACATTAATGTACGCCCGTAAAGCTGTAATGTTGCAAGCCCAACAGTAATGTTGTAGACATGCAATTAACCATACTGATTTCCTGCCAGTAGAATCCAAGACGCATGCCAAAGTGTATTAAATTCCGGCGAGTGTGAAATTTATGTTAATATAGAAAGAGTGTTTTGTTATAAAAATCCTGTTGCTTTACTTTACAAATATATGTATAACAAAATAATAAATATACAGCTATAACGCATTTTCCTATAATTCAGGATTCACTGTCTACACTTTTAATTATTGCAATAAATTTTTGCTTTTTTTAAAAAAATGTTTTTATTTACGGTGGTTGAGAGTTTGTAAGAAATCCGGATTTTTTTAGTTGTTTCTTGACGTTTTAATTTAAACTACATTGTAAATGCGTGAAGCAAATTGCATTTTGCCATAAAAAATACCAAGTTAAAATAACTATTAGAAAACCGGAGCAATAAAAGCGCACAAACGTCCTATTGTTGGTTACCAGTATGTAAATTAATTGTTCATTAGTATGAATTCTAGTTGGTAGGAAGCAGATGATTAATGATATTTATGATTAAATTCTATATTTATCTTACCCATATTCGTGGTAAAGTTGAAAATCTTTGATTTTCTAACCATGCAGTTTGAATTTTATTGTAGTTAAACCACTGTATTTAAACTTTGAGCCACTGTATTTCAATCGTAAATATATAGTATTTGTATATTTTACAAATATATGCAATGTGTCTCTGGATTTTTTGTTATTTTTGTTCCTAATTTAGACTCTAATTTAATATTGGTTACCTTTCTACAGTTAAGACTTTAGAAGAGCAGAAGTTTTTGACTGGTCCAAAGAAGATGTAGTTAATTATTACTAGGTGTAATGCTAGGCAAGTGCACATGGGAATAAGCGAACTGGAAAAGTGAAGGGCAAAGTTTAATCACAAAGCATTTTTAACCTAATGGATTATTTTTCTTTCCCTAACTATTCCGTTAGCTTAATGAGTTAAATAAAATGTCAAATTACATTTCAATTAGTACACAATAAAAAGTTATAAAATGTAGTGTTATTTTCATCAGTAATATTTCTTTTTTCACTACTTCCTTGATTTAAAAAAATTGATAACCTAAACCACATTTTAAATTACGCATCTCTAGAAAAGATAATTTTTTTATATTTCAAAAATTCTTGTTCCGCGTGGTCAGTTTAGGAGAACACTTTTTAGAGTTATATTCTCTGATAGAAACGCAAACAATCCTGTGTACAAAAAAGGGAACAAATTATTTACCTTACTACTATTTACTGTTCTAACGAATAACCAACGTCTCTAATAAATTAAAAAATATTAATTAACTTTATTGAACAACAAGAAATATATCCTTTCACCAAAGATAATCGCATAAGATAATAAATACCAACTCAAATTGAAAACAAATTGTCATAAATTATATTTCTTTTAGATTATAGATGACGATTGTTAGAGAAGATAATCCGATTCCGGATTGTATAATTATTTGAATATTTCGTCTTCACCATGAATATCAATTATGTTTATGATTTTGCTTCATTACGTTAAATTTTGTTGATTCCGATGGAGCTTTATAAAAGAGTAAATTGTAAGGAACGGCATTGCGAGGAGCTGGCACATTGCTTTGGGCTGGCACATTGTGAGGTAATGGTACATTGCGAGGGGCTGGCATTGCGAGAGGCGGGCATTGCGAGAAGCTGGCACATTTGGAGCTGGCACATTTTGAGGGGGTGGCACATTGCGAGGGGCTGGACCATTGCTTTGAGCTGGCACATTGTGAGGTAATGGCACATTGCGAGAGGCTGAGATTGCGAGGAGCTGGCACTTTTGGAGGAGCTGGCACATTGGGTGGAGCTGGCAGATTACGAGGGGCTGGAACATTGCGAGGATCTGACTTGTGTTGCCTATGCGGATACGGTGTAACCAGTCATTAAACTGCGGAAACTAGTTCTATTTTAATATCGCGTGTAATTAGATTGACTATAATAAATATGATTATATTTTACCTCATAATTTCCCTATTAATTTAACACTTTCTTAAAGAAATACGAATAACAGATTAAGTAGATTCGACTAAGTAGACCATCCTGCTATTTTACAAGATGTTTCAATGACGGGTACTCATGTCTTCGTCTTAGGTCATTTAGATTGATGGGGTGCAATTAGTACTCACTAAATGTAAGTCCTAATAAATTGAGTTAATTTATGGCAAGCGAAATTCAGAAAGAATGCCACTTTCAGTTACTTTCAGCTGTGGTTATTGCGTATTTAGTTTAACAAGACTAAATGAAATTATTAACTGTACTTTTAGCTATTTTATTACAGTGCTCGTTGTACTGATGTATAGAGTGAGAAAATATTGTCGCCATCTAAAGAAAAGAACACTTTTGTCACTCTTTCTAGAATCGGTTTCTAAATAAATAAAAACGTTCAAGTTATAATTATAAAGAGTTCTTGTAAAAGACGTCATTGTTAGTTAAATAAAATAACTTAAAAATGGGACAATAAAATAAATAAATTGTCAACAAAATATATATTTAAAAAAATGTAATATCGGTATTATTAATACCCAGACAGAGTAGATATAGTTGAAACTATTACACAAAAAGTTACAATTTTACCAGGGGTAAAGTCGTTATGTTGATTTATTAATATACACAATTCCAGAATAACATCATTGGATATACAAATACCTATACACAAAGGTACACGTTGAACAAACACTTCACATATTACAAAACATAATCACAATACCTAAGACTCCACAAAAATTAAGGTGATTGGAGCAACTAAATTTAAAATAGAACAAATGAATTGTAACTTAAAAAAATAAATAATAATAATCAAAACAATAGAATATTGCCGTTACTTAAGATTACGCCAGTACAAGAAAACGAAGTAGCAATTTTCAAGGTTCAGTGTACTCACGTTCGATTCCGGACTGTAATCATGACACACAGACCATTACATTTCACTACATCTAGAAACGTATATCCTTGCTAAACGCCATTTAGAGTTGCAATTTTGTAACTACTACCTGTTGTGAGTAAAACGTTAGAAGTACAAGAAATATATTTTGTAAGTAGTTTCCATAGACATCAATTTATTTAAACTTACAAATATACATTGACACTTGAACAAAATTTTTATATTTCTAATATATTACCAAGAAAACATTTATGAAAAACCAGAATGTTAATTTTAATTATTATTGTACCTGTAAAACCATTTGACTTCAACTCAATACTTGATACTGTCAGGACCTAAAACCACATTTAACTATTTCTATGTAAAGGGATTTTGTAATTAAGCCTGTTTAGCTCATGTTATTTATATCGATTTAAAAATTAAAATTAATTTTATTTCTTATTTAAAGTACGTTTAATTGTGAACTTATATCAAAAATTAAATTAACCTTAATAAAAGTTAACTTTTAGTGCTACACTTTCTTACTTATCATAGACAGCAAAAACAATCGTACTAACTACGTTTACGAGATCTGAGATCAAGTTTAGGTTTATGTCAAACAAGTCTCAAGATATAACGAGGCTTCGTACAAGGATTCTTTTCCTCGTACAAAATCCAGTAGGACGCAAACTGCATAGCAGAATAGTATTGTTGTTTAAATTAAAGTAAAACAGACAATTTGTGTGATTTCAATATGAAACATCTTAACGATCTTTACATATTTGTGGTTAAATTAATGTACATTTTTTAATAAAAAAAATCAATTGCAAGTGTAATTTCTTGAAAACAATGTCACAATATTTTCTTTGTTGAATCGATCGTATTGAATCATTTCGCTTTTATACCTTTTCTGAAAATACAACTTGAAGCTGAATTGTAGACTGGGTTTTTTGATCTGGGTAAGAGGAGTGCCAATAACATTGTTTTAAGCTTACAAAGATATATTGATATTGAACGCTTATAAATAAAAGTTGCATAAAGAGTACAAAACATAAACGCGTGATGCCTACGCTAATTTAAATAACAGTGTAACTTTATAAATACTTATAAATATGCTCGTTGGCATATGTCTAATATGCAATGACGTAACTAAGGTGATATGTTATCGTATTCGGCTAGACATTATTATTCAGAAAAATAATAACATCTTAGAAATCATGGTTTCAGTTATTTTAATATAAAGTAAAATGGGTTTAAATAAAGGCTTAAACTAAAAAAAAGAGCTTCTATTGTTGTTAAGTAGCTCCCTTGTAGTTAAAGATGTGAACAAAGAGCTCAAACGTTCCAATAAATCGATTAAAAACGACTTAATCTCGAGAGAAGCAATCGAATGAGAGAATCGCTTCTTTAGAAAGAAAATAAATGTTGGAAGCATACACAGACCAACCTTCAAGTCACTGAATTTAATTTAAATTTTATTTTGATTTTACATTTTAACCAAACTGTACACAAACATTGTGCATTTCATAATTTATCAATTATTTAAACTTTCTATATATTTAGGTTTTATCTATATCAATAATACATAAATTCCAATGTAAATAGCTCGGTAAGAAAAGAGTCACATTTTAAACTCTTTAATTGGAAAGCATCGATTTAAGTTCCTTAAATCGGGATACAAATGTGTTAGACGCTTTCACCGGGAGTGTATCTATTAGCAAATTAAAATAGTGTTTTAAAAGAAATACTCTACTGGCTTTTAAAAGATAGGAAACAGTAACTATTTTTGTTTTTTCAACAAATTCCGGACAATGCTAGAAGCTATTGGTAAATATAACAAAATTGATATTTTCTATTCAGCCTAAGTCTCTTCCCCCGTCAACAGAAGTAAAATTAGTTTCTTTAAGTTTATTTTTATAAATGTTCATTTTTAAGTAAAAACCTTGATATGGTAAATGTGAGCATCCAGCAGAAAATGTATATACCCATTATAATTTTGATTTACCCTACTGGTTAAACTACTCTACGATTTTACTGCGTCATAATCAGTGTTTAAAAAATACTGTACTGAATTTAGAAACTATACTGACACAACTTTAGTTTAAGTACTGGAAGTTTTTCTATCCAAATCTTTGATAGCCTTTTAAAAATTTTTTTGCTATTTTTTTTTTTATATTTTAGGTAGCCGAAAGGTTTTATAAATAATGTAATGGTAACAAAAAATCCAAATAATTGGCTTCATTCACCCTTATTTCTTCGAAAGGTTTCGATTTTTACATAAATATACAAGGTTTGTTTATACATATTGAAATAATTACATATTAAAGTAATTTATCAAACAAGAGTTAACAAGCATTTGATTGTATCCTACGTCGAAATTTATCCTACGCACATTCTTACCATTTCATTATTTCTAATTTTACGTTTTGTAACGACATAGTTTTCAAAAGGGTCATTAGTATTTTATTTTTCTAGTTTTAGGGGATCCCCTTCATAATACTAAATGGCCCTATCGTTCTACGTGTCACTAGTTACATAAACTATCCGTCAGGTGGAAAAATTACTTGTTTGTTTATGTGTGTTGAATTTAAATAGGCGTTTAGTGCAATAAGGATTTCCTTAAGAGAATAAATATGACACTATTTGTGATCTGTTTAGTTTTCAAAAAACACAAATATAAACATTTAATTACAAAAAAAAAAAACAGAACGAGAAAATGTTAACTGACTCTCAACAGATTATACCAAGTAGTTAAAGCTTTGTAATTCGGTGAAATTATGCTACACGTGAAAACCATAATAAACTCTACTTTATTTATAAACCTATATCTATTCAAAATATATACCATTAAATATTTGTTTATAGACAAATGGTTTTCTCTCGTATATCTTTTAAATTCATTGAAATAAATTCTTGTGTTACTATATGAATAATATTACCTAAAAATCGAATTTGCTTTCTCCAACAACACATTTACTTTTATTGTGCGATAAATTTATGCTATCACTTTAAACGATTCTATACCTGGAAAAAATTGTATCTATTCATTTTACAGAAAAATATAAAACAATATTTATTGTAAAAAAACACGTAAAAAAGAAGGATAAAGGCGTATCAAGTATCACCTGCTTGGGCAGAGTCTGTCAACCATGATGATACCATTTAGGGGTTTGGCTAGAAATATTTGTTATGTAATGTATTAGAAACACCAACTCATTGCATTAAGACGATCTACGTTAACAATATAAGATAATAGATAGATCATACTTTTTCAGTGCCTCACTTAGTTGAACATGTTTTCTATTTAGCAAAATCTGTAAACTATTCATAATATTCAACATTTACACAATGAATTACATAAAATGATGATTTTAATAATTACTGTCACTGTAAAACAATTTCATTTTAACAAAATTTGCTTGATATTGTCAGGACTTAAAACAATATTACACTGTTTTCTGTCTAATATAGAAAACTAATATAGCAGGAAAGTGTTTTTTATTTCCTATTAAGGTACTTCAAATTATGAACTAATTCAAACATTAAATTCAAAGTCAACTGTTATTCCTATAACACTTACTTTTAACTGACTCTCTTACTTTTCATACACAGCAAAAACAATCGTACTAACTACGTTTACCAGAAGTGAGATCAAGCTCAGATTTATGTCAAAAAAGCCACAAGATATAATATTTTCCTCGTGCAGAATCCAGTTGCACATATACTGAAGCCTCTTTTGTAAACTTTTGTCTTTATTTGATTGAATTTTTTTTGAAAAATCATCTTTTGTATGTTGTATTTCGTAGTTTACAAGTATACAACCGAGAAGTGTCACAATTAATGGAATGGTTGATAGAAATACCATAGATGCCATTATGGTAATGCTCGTGACTCTCAAGTACTTCAAGGTCACGCCTAGTGAAAAACCTTCAGACACAACGTACAAAGTAAAAATAGCAATGTAGTGGTCTATAGTAAGACGCAAAGCGTGGAAGAGTTCGTTGAAAAGCTTCTTAATATTCCTCAGCTTTTGTGTTTTCAGGCCACTTTCGAGAGGTACACTGGTACATTCCACAGGCGGAAGTACATGAAGTATGGAAACGTTTGGTGAAGTGCTCTGCAGGCTTTCCGTTAGGGTTCTTATACATTCTCTAGATAGTTGCATGCGGTTACGAACCGCAAGAAGCAGAAACCCGAAGCCAAACATCATTGCCCATATCATCCCGACCATATGCAAAAGTTGTACATGCAACGCATAGGAAAGCAAAGTGCTGTCTAGAAAAGGTTCAATGTTTAATATTGTATAGGTTATGACCATGCAAGTAGTGAATGTTACAAGAAGAAGTATTGCATATGTTCTGTCTTTAAAGTGGTCAACGTCGTAGCCCAGATTTTGTATCCTTTTGTCAACCATGGCCACTGTTTCAAAGATTCGGAGGTGGAGAGAGTATTTCTTGAAGGATTTCCAGAGCGAAAGAAAACCACAGCAACGATATGTAAATTGAAAGCCTACCATAAACAGGTCCGTACTAACTCCTGAAGTAAGTATGAAAGTTGAGATAACAACTGCACTTGTGAAACACATTAGACACAATAATAACAAAGTGTACGTAGCATACAGATACTTTAGGCACTTGTCCTTGAACGACACTACTGAAATGCCGTAAAAACATGACAATACTGCAAGTGGAGCGTAACTCGATGCTAGGTCTTTCGCCATTTTAAAACAGAGCCTTTCTGAATTATGAATTAATTTATTGTAACTTGTAAAGCATTTGTTGTTTACCCGTTGCTATGGAAATGGCACACACAATGATGTAATTAATTTAATTGCTAGTTGTTGAACACTTATTTTCGCAGAATGATATAGTCAATATCACAATTAATTTTGTAACTTAATTTCATTTTTTAGAACATTTTTAATTAAAAAACTTAATACGTTTTCAGTGTAGTATTTATCATTGATTATATTTTGCAAACTTCAATAAAGACTTTTAAATAATTAATCAGGAAATGATTTGTTCAATAAACTATTTACAGCAATTACTTTATGATACTGTGGACTATTTCCTTTGTTTTCACTGTATTTGTAAATTCTAGATTTAGGTAGAACTCATTGTTTATAAAATATTTTCCAAGAAATAGCTGCAGCTAATAAGAGAGTCTAGTTTTTTGGTTAATCACTGCACTTGTGAGACACATTAGACAGACTAACAGCAGCTTGAACATTGCGTACAGATGCTTTTACCACTTTCCCTTAAACGACACGACTGAAATAACTTAAAACACAGACTTACTCTAAACGGAATATGATCAGGTCTGTCGGTGTTGTAAAATAAAGTAACTCTGCTACACTTTGGAGTCAATTACTCGTCACTTGTTTTAAATTGTTGCTATGGAAACAATACACACATTATTGTAATTGCCTCTTGATGACACAATTGTTGTCATGGTATGGTATAATCGATATCATAATTTTTTAAAAGTTTTTCTTTAAACCAATATCATATAAGATTTAGCCTACGGTATTTATTTGATATTTTCACCCTCAATTATATTTTGCAAGATCAATGGTTTTTTTCCAATTCATCAGGGCCCTAATGTGATACGTTCATTGAAAAATGCAGAACTTAAATTTCATTAGCTCCGATAATATATTTGTAATTTTTTTGTTGATGTAAAACTAATCGAATAAAATATATTTTCAATTATCAAAGACATATGTGCACCTGCTAAGTAACAATGGAGAATCATTTTATCATAAAAGCATATATAGGGTAGTGCACTAAAAGTAGCCACGTAACGTAGGCCGAATACAGGGAATCCCCCCTTACTTTTCCCTTCCCTTGTACAACCTGCAAATAAGGTCATAATGAATAGACGTGTTACATGGCACAATGGCATTCTATTCAGTGGTACAGTAGAGTGGAGTTTTTATTGTAGAGTAATATGTGCGAACCGATTCAGTTAATGAAATGCTTGAAAAGTGTCGTAAAAATGCCCAGAGAGCACTTGACTATTTCTGCAAAGAGGATGGTTGAATTGTTGTTATAAAAGTGGCTTAATATGGACACAGTTATTAGAAATCAAGAAATAATCCTAATTTATTCCGAACTCCTCAAGATGTCACTAAAAGTTCAGCTCGTATAGAACAAAGTCCTATTAAGTCCATTAATTTAAATTTTTTATTATTACTACTCAAATATTTTGGCTCCCAATTCAGAACTCACTCATAGTTGTAGTTGAAATATTTTTAAAGGAAATGCCTTATGATAATCAAGATATGTAAGAACCTATAATATGAAATATTTTAAAATGACGTTAGAGGACTACTGGTTTACATAAATATAGTCTGTGAGCATAAGGCATATCCATGTGGTTTATAGTACAAACGTAATAAATATTAGAAATAATATTTATTTTGTTTCAGAAAATATGTAGTTTTTTATTTATTTATTCAATTATTTTATTTATCTATAAAGGGATTTGTATACTGTAACAATTTATTCAGTGGAGTAACACTTTTATTACAGTATGATGGTGGTTTTTTTGTATTGATTCTAAAGTTTTTGTATAAATTATACGTAGGCAACATTTCATTCATTTTTATTTCAGATTTTCACACGGTAAGATTCTTTCCTCTAATAGTATAAGACATTTAAGAGTTTTTATAGAGAGGTGTTTAACTAAGAAAGACATAGTTTCAAATAGCAGTCGTTTATTGAATAATAAAAGTGTTATTATTCAAAATTACCATTACATATACGGCTAGCTTGCTTTCCTGAAGCGTGAATTGTCTGTCTGTCATTGTCGAAAACTTTTCAGATGAGTTTATGTGAATCCTATGAGTTTTCAAATCGGCCAGATTGAAGTGTATAACACTTTGTTCAGCAATTACACAGATGTGAAAATTCGGCTGATGACGAAATATACGCATCCCCTAATTCCGGTGCCCGGATGCTGTGGAAACTAACAGTAGTAATCAACGATTATACGTTATAATTAAATAATAAAAATATATACAACTCACAAATATACAATTTTTTATTTCAAACGCGTTTCGACGACTACTTTGTCGTCATCTTCAGTGAAAATACACATATTAAATTAACTAAAAAATATATATATATATATTAAACTAATATACATGTTTAATATATATATATATATTTTTTAGTTAATTTAATTTGTGTATTTTCACTGAAGATGACGACAAAGTAGTCGTCGAAACGCGTTTGAAATAAAAAATTGTATATTTGTGAGTTGTATATATTTTTATTATTTAATTATAACTTTCACTCACAAGCCAGCTCGAATATTAGATTATACGTTAGTTAATATTTCTCTACGCCAAAAGTGATGAGCGGTGACGGACCAAATTATTCAAATACTTGATAATAATAAATTATAGGCATTTTGTGAGTTTGATTTCCAAAAGTGTAATAATTGTTGAATTAAAATAAAAACTTCTTTCTATCATATTTAACACGATAACTATAAGGCTAGGCTAGAAATATCAAGTTAAAGTAAATACCGTCAAGTAAAAACCCTTTTGTTATGCAATATGAATATATAGGTATACTAAAATTGCATTTGAGTTTTTACATTTTATAAAAACCTAACATATTATGATTTACATTCAACATGGACACAACTAAAATACATTTTACATTTTATTGTTGGCAGACACAAGTTAACAAGTAGATTGGGAACACAATAATATATATTGTTTATACGTTCATATATATTTTACATATCCATTATTATTTGCTCATTTGTTATCAAGTTAATGTCATCTATTTACATTAGATTTTAGCCTAGATCTTTAACTGTTTGAATAAGACAATGAGTTAGAACAATATTTCATGGAATAATAAGAAAAATACTAATTGTTACAAATCGCTTAAGTTTCTTTAGGTGGAGATTCATCCACAATCAGATGGATATTGGTCATTTATCTTACCATCACTAATCGATACCTTAGGCTCGCATAAAATGCTCCAAGCACTCCGTCTTCTCACTCTCGACACTTTGTTTCCCTTTGTCTTTCTGTTTAGTCACTGGTTTAGAGGTAAGCAGATATGTAAAGAGGTCAACATCTTTAAAAGATTTAGTTATTTTTTAACTTTAATTTAGATATTTAGTTATCAAAAAGTATTGAACAGTTAAATCCCTTCATAAGCATTGTTTGTATCTAAAATCTATTTTTTTTTTTTTTTTAACATGACGAATTAATTTATTAGAAATTCTCTGACTCGTTGCTAGCCTTCACAACATGGATGATTACGTCATTGCGTTATACATCCAGGTAGCAATACACATTTACCAAAGTGGATATTTGGTATTGTTGTGTAGAACCATATCTGGAAGGCTGAGCTACCTCATTGCAACGACGATATGTTCACATTCCTACTTATAGATATAACAAATGTTCTTTTGATTAATAAATATTTTTTTTCAATAAAGTAGGCAATTTTATTTTCTAATTAGGTTCATTATAATAATGCCTAACTAAAGTGGTCAACGTCTCTGTAGCAAATTCATCAATATGATTGCCACTGCCAACATCACCATGAAATATTTTTTTTTAAATACATCGCCCGACCTGTATTTATTTAGTTATAAATAAAACAATGCATCATATGTGGATCAATCTATAAGCTTTAAATAATGAAAATAGTGTATAAACATCATTTCCCCTTTACCTATATTGTGTTGTTATTTAATAAATGTTTAGAAAATCTACGTACTGTTAAAGCGATAAAAAGTTGCGTTTGAAATTAAAAATGAATGAATTATTCGGTAAATTATGCAATAAAAAAAAGTTCGTTTTTAAACTTGTGTAGTTTATCGTTCATGAAGTGGGCAAAAGTATTTCATTTAGGATTAATAAATTACCGAGCTGATGAATCTATATTATAGACTACATGAACTGTCCTCCACAATATATATTGAAAAACGTCAAGTAAATATTTGTTTATGAGTATAAGTTCTAAATAGATATAATAAAATAGCTACCAGTGAAATTTTATTAAAAAGGTTAAAGAAATGTAGGACTTTTTTTCACAAGTCCGAAGGACGATAAACGTTTTCCTGTAATACATTTATACGGCTTACATCTCTAATTGTATACTGGATAGACTTTATTCTTATTAAACGACTTAATTTTCCTGAGAAAATGAAAATCTTTAAAACTCTACGTACCGTTAAAAAAGCGATAAAAAGTTGCGTTTGAAATTAAAATGAATGAAGTAATCGGTAAATTATTCAATAAAAAAAAAACTTTCGTTTCATTATTGGATAATGTTATAAGCTTTAAATAACCAAAATAGTATATATAAATAATAATGTCATAAAATCAACAACTTACACCCTACCATAAGTACAATATTCAAGAAGAAATAAACAATAAAATGATCTATCTAGACCTAACAATAACCAGACATACAACTAAAACACGAATACAAATAACATCGATAATGAGGACACGTAATTAAAATCTTCGGAAGTTAACTCGCATACATAACAAGTAAGAACCTTGTTTAAGTACATTATAGTGTAACTGATAAGTGAGTGCAAGATACTAGAAAATAGTGCTGCAAAGTTGTTGATACTTATTCTATATATGGACAAATATGATGGATTGTTACTATCCGGAGTACATACGTTTATTCTGCAGTTCATAAAAATGCTAATTTATGTTGGTTTTTGTTGCTATTATGGGTTGTTATTTAATAAATGTTTAAAATATCTACGTACTTTTAGAATGTAATGTATAGGTAAATTATTTAACTTAAAAACACTTGTTTTATAATTTGTTGAATTTATCGTTCATGACGTAGGCGTAAGTATTTCATTTAGGATTAATAAATTACTGAGCTGATGAATTTAAACTATACATGAACTGTGATGTATTAAGAAACATCAATATTGTATACAAATATTTGTATATGAGTATAAGTTCTAAATACATATCATAAAATAGCTACCAGTGAAATTTGGTTAAACCGGTATTTCGGTTAGGACTTTTTTGCACAAGTCCGAAAGACGATAAGTTTTCCTGCAACACATTTATACGGGTTACATCTTGGTTTTTAACTTGTGTAGTTTATCGTTCATGAAGTGGGTAAAAGTATTTCATTTAGGATTAATAAATTACCGAGCTGATGAATCTATACTATAGACTACATGAACTGTCCTCTACACTATATATTGAGAAATATCAAGGAAATATTTGTATATGAGTATAAGTTCTAAATAGATATAATAAAATAGCTACCAGTGAAATTTGATTAAAAAGGTTAAAGAAATGTAGCACTTTTTTCACAAGTCCGGAGGACGATAAACGTTTTCCTGTAATATATGGCTTACATCCCTAATTGTATACTGCATAGTCTTTATTCTTATAAAATCACTTAATTTTCCTGAGAAAGCAAAAAAATGTTCTTTAAAAATAGAGAAATTGCATTTAATTGTTTAAAAGCAATTTAATTTCAGTTTTATTCAAATGTCGATAGAGCTCGTTTATTTTAGTGACCTGTATTTAACTTCTGTTTAACCAGAAAATGAACTCGTACATTTACTTATGAATCAGTTAAATAAATTGGAAAATTCTCTACTCGGTTTCTAAACTTAAATAAATCGTTAAACAATTTAAACAACTAAACAGCTTATTGCTTTAATAGAGCATAATATTCTGTAATTCAAAACTGTGCCAACGCTCGTATTGATGTAGCAGGGGCATACATTTAACAGAATACCCCACTCGTTTGTATTTCTAGCTCTGAAAACCCCTTTAATTCTTCGGCACACTGTCCATTAGGAACCTGACCCTTACCTTCATTTCAGTTGTTTTTTAACAACTTCGCTCTTTTACTAGTTTTTTACATTGTTTCAGCAATCAATAAATTATTTACTCTACTTCTAATTTTTGTTGTCCTTCTACCAGATATTCAAGTCACAAATAATTTATTTCCCTGACCTCTACAAATACTTTGGTTCCACATTTGTTATGAATCTTGAGAGACTTAGTTTTTTGGATTAGAAATTCTAGTAATGTTTCTCTTAAGTGTATATAATTCTTGTTTTAGATTTGTAGATAGTTTGAACTTTTCATTATAGAGGTTGATTTTTTTAAACATTCTGTTTGATTTTCTTCGCTGTACTTTGTGTCATATTGTTTTATCTATTGTTGTTATTTCAAGCATCACAATACTAACAAGTATTGGCTCAAAGTATATTATTACTGTCTATTATGGTTATTAATACTCTTATAAAATATTCGTATTTTATTATATAATAATTTTCATATTAATCAATGTAAAAAAAATATTCCACGTTAAAGTTTCAACATTTGTCATATAATTATTTAATATTTACTTTTTGTGTTTACCTAATTCCCCTAGCTCTTGGAACACATCTGTTAATAATAATCTAAATAGTATATTTTTAACAGAACACATTCATTATAATTTAGTTCAGTTAACTCAGTAATTACCCCTTATACGTTAGTTAATATTTTCCCACGTTGTAAGTGATGAGCAGTGACGGACCAAATAATAAGTTATCAACATTTTGTGAATTTCATTTCCAAAAGTGTGAAAATTATTGAATTAAAATTAAAACCTCTTACTATCATATATAGAACAATAAATATAAGGCTAGCTAAAAATAATAATTGAGAGTAAATACCAAGAACTCAAAACCATTGGTTTTAATACATAGGTTTTTATTTAAGATGATTTAATACGTTGTAGGCCTGATAGGGATTAATGTTTAAATCGTCTGCCAATAAGGTATAAGGCACTTATATCGCATTCGCATTGCGATAAAAATGTTCAAAGAAGAAAAGATAATGGTTACATAAAAACCGACATAAATGACAAGAAGGAACAAGGTATGCCCATATAAAGACGTGCAATGAAGTAAAACAACATATAAAGATTTTCAAAAAGTGATAAGTTGTGGAGATGTCAGACAAATATTTTTCAGCACAATGTATTCAAGGCAGTCAATGTTAGAAAAAAATAAGAATAAGGATATACAATAAGGATTTGTTTATATATCGTTATTAAATAAATTTTTGAGAGGTTTTTATAGAATGTTTGAAATTTTCCTCTTCACGTTTGAAGGTATAACAGGTGAAAGAGCAAATTTATAATAGGGTTATATTTTATTTTTTATTATTTCATGGAGTGATTAAATATTTCTTTAACATGGATGTTGGCAAAATAAAATATTTTAACTTAATTTTTGCAGCTCTTATTTTAGTTATCATCCCAACATACACTTGAAATTTAATACATAAGTGACCATATTTCAAATTTATCAAATGTTTAATTTTGAAAAAGTATTACAAAAAATGTATTTAATTGTGAACATTATATGTTTACGTTTACTAAATTAAATGAACTGAATAACAAAAGAACATGAAAGTTTAACTATATCTGTAAAAGGATACTGTAAGGGATACAGTATTTACGCGGCGTAATTTATCTATTCGTGAAAATATAATTAATAATGAGAGGCTCCAGCAGTTGTGGAACATGATAACTCAACTAGGCCTTTGTGTAAAAACGTAGAGTTTCTGTTTACATATTTCAGCAATAATCCACTAAATAAGAACAATTAGTTTTACTCGGAACAAAGTTTATTTAAAATATTCTAGATAAAGTTTTCAGACTTGATAAAGGACTATTGTAACATTTCACAGTAATTAATTACTCCTCGTTATTGCTTGAGGATTTGCGTAATCATCTTTAACAATCTCTATATTACTTTTAATTATTTATTTAAACATAAGAGCTAAATAACAATGCTAAACTAACCCATTATGTTGGTGTTATTGTCGATCGTGAGCCTTCATTAAGGGGTAGATTTAGCAACAGTCTTAAATCAGCTACATTGACTAACTTTAGGTAAAACTGATTTACTTTATAATAGCTAAAATATTTTTCGTTAATATTTCAATTTAATAGGCCCAAGTGAAATGGAAGTCTATATTTATTATTTTACTGATGGTTCCTGTTCATGAATCAATCAATTGGATTAGGTTTGAAATATCATCAGATATTTTCTTCTTGAAAATACTCTAATTTTCTTTAAATATATACAAATAAAAACATCTTGACTAGAGTAAAAGTTTTAACCTCCCGTTTCAATTTGAAGAGGTATTCAAATTACATTTAAGACTACTTCACTTATATTCATTGACTGAGAATCGAGCACGTATGTATGTTTATTTTGTATTGGATTTTTCAGTTTCTAAAATTTAATCCTTTACTTGATGGAAATTTATATAGTAAATCTATATATTCATTTGGAGAGGCTGTTATGAAGTAAACGATTGATCATGTATAGAAAGGAATACAGTTTATCATGTTCGGTTGGACGGTCGGATATAAAACGAAGTATTTCATTGCAGAAGATTGTTTCTCGATTTGAGTGTTTGATTTATATGCAAAGGCTCTGTCTCTAACGTGAAGGGTCTTTTCGTTTTTTGCAGAAAAATACTAAATTTTGTAAAACAATGGTTGTTATGGCCCGATGGTATGTAGAGAGTTTAATACCTGTATTTAAAGTAATAAATCTATCACTCTTATTTTCTTGACTAAACGTAAATATAATTGATGTTTCTGATAACACTCACACACAAACACAGCCACTCCCACACACACACATACAACCACACAACCCCCCCCCCACACACATACACAACCCACACACACACACACACACAATCACACAACCGCTCCCACACACACACACACACATATAACCACACAACCACCCCCCACACTCACATACACAACCCACACACACACACATACACACACACACACACACACATACACACACTCACCCACACGAAACCACACAACCACCACCACACACAACCACACATACACATACACACACACACACACAAAACCACTCACTCCCCCCCACACACACACAAACACAAACACACATACATACATACACTAACATAACACTATCTCTCTCTCTCTCTCTCTCCCCCTCTCATACAAACACACAAACTCGAGCGCAAGCTAGCACGTACCCACTCACACACTGCAACGGACCCTTTTACACTCTCACCTAGCTAAAGCTACGTAAAACTCATTCTATTTGTTGATTTTCTTTTTTGATATCTTTAATAGTTTATTTATGTTCTGATATTTATCTCCCGATAAGTATGGGACATTCTTTTGGATTTATTTTGTCGATTTTGTGACCCTAATTCTAACTCCTGGACTTATCTTTTTTCATACTACTTTGGGATAGCTCCCTTGATGCCTTTGACATTCCGTATTAGAGATTAGAGGTGTTATTTACTTTAAAACCTTTTGGCTAACGAAACTGAGATATTATAAGATAATAACTTATGCAAAACTAATAACAGCTAATTGAAACTAAACCCCCTTTTTCCTTTTCATAATTTTCCTTACAAAATTTTCTGAATTAACCGAATTGTTTGGATTTGTGACCAACTAAAATTAAACCTGATTTTAATTCCTTACAATTTATCTAGGAATTTATTAATGTTATTAATATTATTTAAAAATTATTTCTCACGTTATTTTAAAACAACTTGTATAACTAGCTTTGTAACCTATGTATGTTCATAAACACATTCTTAGTAATACATTTTCACGTCTGAATTTAAATATAATATATACCCTAAAGAAATATTAAAATTAACATTTCCTAAGTAATTTAAAATTTTAATTTCAAAGCATGTGTATACCTTGATCCCTATTTTTATTTAATTTATTAAAAATTAACTTTTAGTTTTATTTATTTTTTACTCAATAAAATATTTATTCTCCGAAATTACAGCAAATTGTAAAACCGTGAATACTGAAACCGTTTCTACAAGGAAAGGGGGGTGGGTGGCGCTCCACATCACAAATAATAATATTAATTACTGATATATTTTACTCATAATATAGTATGGTATATTTACGTACTAGATACATATTTGTTTAGTTTATTTACGTTTTCGAACTGCAATCCTAACTAAACAGTTACACAAGTAGGCGCCACGTTTTCAAAACTAACAGACAAGACAATTGAATGTGACAACTGTTTAAGACCGACGGGAAAACAAAATCCGCGGTAGTTACGGCCATCAGATAAGATTATCGATGTTTGGATTTCCAAGCTATTAAATTAACAGTAAGTAAACAGAAGTGATGCTAAACTTATGAATAGAGCTGAATGCGGGCAACGTGTTAACTTATCGTTGTTTGTCAGTGACCAGTTGAGCTAGTATTGTACAGTATAACTGATATTTGGAGAATAACCAGATTTCTTGTTGATGAGTTACCACAGTGCTGTACAATATAAGACTAAATCACATGCTACAAACTGCTCATTAACTACAGCTACTGTTTTTCTTGTCTTTTTTTTATACTGTACATATATTAGCGATATATCCTGTAATCTTGCCAACCGATAATACCGAATCCCGGATAGAGTATATACATATACCTTTTACCCTGTACATATATTAGCGATATATCCTGTAATCTTGCCAACCGAGAATACCGAATCCGGGATAGTGTATATACATATACCTTTTACCCTGTACATATATTAGCGTTATATCCTGTAATCTTGCCAACCGAGAATACCGAACCCGGGATAGAGTATATACATATACCTTTTACCCTGTACATATATTAGCGTTATATCCTGTAATCTTGCCAACCGAGAATACCGAACCCGGGATAGAGTATATACATATACCTTTTACCCTGTACATATATTAGCGTTATATCCTGTAATCTTGCCAACCGAGAATACCGAATCCCGGATAGAGTATATACATATACCTTTTACCCTGTACATATATTAGCGATATATCCTGTAATCTTGCCAACCGAGAATACCGAACCCGGGATAGTGTATATACATATACATTTTACCCTGTACATATATTAGCGTTATATCCTGTAATCTTGCCAACCGAGAATACCGAACCCGGGATAGAGTATATACATATACCTTTTACCCTGTACATATATTAGCGTTATATCCTGTAATCTTGCCAACCGAGAATACCGAACCCGGGATAGTGTATATACATATATCTTTTACCCTGTACATATATTAGCGTTATATCCTGTAATCTTGCCAACCGAGAATACCGAACCCGGGATAGTGTATATACATATATCTTTTACCCTGTACATATATTAGCGTTATATCCTGTAATCTTGCCAACCGAGAATACCGAACCCGGGATAGAGTATATACATATACCTTTTACCCTGTACATATATTAGCGTTATATCCTGTAATCTTGCCAACCGAGAATACCGAACCCGGGATAGTGTATATACATATATCTTTTACCCTGTACACATATTAGCGTTATATCCTGTAATCTTGCCAACCGAGAATACCGAACCCGGGATAGTGTATATACATATATCTTTTACCCTGTACATATATTAGCGTTATATCCTGTAATCTTGCCAACCGAGAATACCGAACCCGGGATAGTGTATATACATATATCTTTTACCCTGTACATATATTAGCGTTATATCCTGTAATCTTGCCAACCGAGAATACCGAACCCGGGATAGTGTATATACATATACCTTTTACCCTGTACATATATTAGCGTTATATCCTGTAATCTTGCCAACCGATAATACCGAACCCGGGATAGTGTATATACATATACCTTTTACCCTGTACATATATTAGCGTTATATCCTGTAATCTTGCCAACCGAGAATACTGAACCCGGGATAGTTTATATACATATACCTTTTACCCTGTACATATATTAGCGTTATATCCTGTAATCTTGCCAACCGAGAATACCGAACCCGGGATAGTGTATATACATATATCTTTTACCCTGTACATGTATTAGCGTTATATCCTGTAGTCTTGCCAACCGAGAATACTGAACCCGGGATAGTGTATATACATATACCTTTTACCCTGTACATATATTAGCGTTATATCCTGTAATCTTGCCAACCGAGAATACCGAACCCGGGATAGTGTATATACATATATCTTTTACCCTGTACATATATTAGCGTTATATCCTGTAGTCTTGCCAACCGAGAATACTGAACCCGGGATAGTGTATATACATATACCTTTTACCCTGTACATATATTAGCGTTATATCCTGTAGTCTTGCCAACCGAGAATACTGAACCCGGGATAGTGTATATACATATACCTTTTACCCTGTACATATATTAGCGTTATATCCTGTAATCTTGCCAACCGATAATACCGAACCCGGGATAGTGTATATACATATACCTTTTACCCTGTACATATATTAGCGTTATATCCTGTAATCTTGCCAACCGAGAATACCGAACCCGGGATAGTGTATATACATATACCTTTTACCCTGTACATATATTAGCGTTATATCCTGTAATCTTGCCAACCGAGAATACCGAACCCGGGATAGTGTATATACATATACCTTTTACCCTGTACATATATTAGCGTTATATCCTGTAATCTTGCCAACCGAGAATACCGAACCCGGGATAGTGTTAATACATATACCTTTTACCCTGTACATATATTAGCGTTATATCCTGTAATCTTGCCAACCGATAATACCGAACCCGGGATAGTGTATATACATATACCTTTTACCCTGTACATATATTAGCGTTATATCCTGTAATCTTGCCAACCGAGAATACCGAACCCGGGATAGTGTATATACATATATCTTTTACCCTGTACATATATTAGCGTTATATCCTGTAATCTTGCCAACCGAGAATACCGAACCCGGGATATAGTATATACATATACCTTTTACCCTGTACATATATTAGCGTTATATCCTGTAATCTTGCCAACCGAGAATACCGAACCCGGGATAGAGTATATACATATACCTTTTACCCTGTACATATATTAGCGTTATATCCTGTAATCTTGCCAACCAAGAATACTGAACCCGGGATAGTGTATATACATATACCTTTTACCCTGTACATATATTAGCGTTATATCCTGTAATCTTGCCAACCGAGAATACCGAACCCGGGATAGTGTATATACATATATCTTTTACCCTGTACATATATTAGCGTTATATCCTGTAATCTTGCCAACCGAGAATACCGAACCCGGGATAGTGTATATACATATATCTTTTACCCTGTACATATATTAGCGTTATATCCTGTAGTCTTGCCAACCGAGAATACTGAACCCGGGATAGTGTATATACATATACCTTTTACCCTGTACATATATTAGCGTTATATCCTGTAATCTTGCCAACCGATAATACCGAACCCGGGATAGTGTATATACATATACCTTTTACCCTGTACATATATTAGCGTTATATCCTGTAATCTTGCCAACCGAGAATACTGAACCCGGGATAGTGTATATACATATACCTTTTACCCTGTACATATATTAGCGTTATATCCTGTAATCTTGCCAACCGATAATACCGAACCCGGGATAGTGTATATACATATACCTTTTACCCTGTACATATATTAGCGTTATATCCTGTAATCTTGCCAACCGATAATACCGAACCCGGGATAGTGTATATACATATACCTTTTACCCTGTACATATATTAGCGTTATATCCTGTAATCTTGCCAACCGAGAATACTGAACCCGGGATAGTGTATATACATATACCTTTTACCCTGTACATATATTAGCGTTATATCCTGTAATCTTGCCAACCGATAATACCGAACCCGGGATAGTGTATATACATATACCTTTTACCCTGTACATATATTAGCGTTATATCCTGTAATCTTGCCAACCGAGAATACCGAACCCGGGATAGTGTATATACATATATCTTTTACCCTGTACATATATTAGCGTTATATCCTGTAATCTTGCCAACCGAGAATACTGAACCCGGGATAGTGTATATACATATACCTTTTACCCTGTACATATATTAGCGTTATATCCTGTAATCTTGCCAACCGAGAATACTGAACCCGGGATAGTGTATATACATATATCTTTTACCCTGTACATATATTAGCGTTATATCCTGTAGTCTTGCCAACCGCGAATACCGAACCCGGGATAGTGTATATACATATATCTTTTACCCTGTACATATATTAGCGTTATATCCTGTAGTTTTGCCAACCGAGAATACTGAACCCGGGATAGTGTATATACATATATCTTTTACCCTGTACATATATTAGCGTTATATCCTGTAGTCTTGCCAACCGAGAATACTAAACCCGGGATAGTGTATATACATATACCTTTTACCCTGTACATATATTAGCGTTATATCCTGTAATCTTGCCAACCGATAATACCGAACCCGGGATAGTGTATATACATATACCTTTTACCCTGTACACATATTAGCGTTATATCCTGTAATCTTGCCAACCGAGAATACCGAACCCGGGAGTGTGTATATACATATACATTTTACCCTGTACATATATTAGCGTTATATCCTGTAATCTTGCCAACCGAGAATACCGAACCCGGGATAGTGTATATACATATACCTTTTACCCTGTACATATATTAGCGTTATATCCTGTAATCTTGCCAACCGAGAATACCGAACCCGGGATAGTGTATATACATATACCTTTTACCCTGTACATATATTAGCGTTATATCCTGTAATCTTGCCAACCGAGAATACCGAACCCGGGATAGTGTATATACATATACCTTTTACCCTGTACATATATTAGCGTTATATCCTGTAATCTTGCCAACCGAGAATACCGAACCCGGGATAGTGTATATACATATACCTTTTACCCTGTACATATATTAGCGTTATATCCTGTAATCTTGCCAACCGAGAATACCGAACCCGGGATAGTGTATATACATATACCTTTTACCCTGTACATATATTAGCGTTATATCCTGTAATCTTGCCAACCGAGAATACCGAACCCGGGATAGTGTATATACATATATCTTTTACCCTGTACATATATTAGCGTTATATCCTGTAATCTTGCCAACCGAGAATACCGAACCCGGGATATAGTATATACATATACCTTTTACCCTGTACATATATTAGCGTTATATCCTGTAATCTTGCCAACCGAGAATACCGAACCCGGGATAGAGTATATACATATACCTTTTACCCTGTACATATATTAGCGTTATATCCTGTAATCTTGCCAACCAAGAATACTGAACCCGGGATAGTGTATATACATATACCTTTTACCCTGTACATATATTAGCGTTATATCCTGTAATCTTGCCAACCGAGTATACCGAACCCGGGGTAGTGTATATACATATACCTTTTACCCTGTACATATATTAGCGTTACATCCTGTAATCTTGCCAACCGAGAATACCGAACCCGGGATAGTGTATATACATATACCATTTACCCTGTACATATATTAGCGTTATATCCTGTAATCTTGCCAACCGAGAATACCGAACCCGCGATAGTGTATATACATATATCTTTTACCCTGTACATATATTAGCGTTATATCCTGTAGTCTTGCCAACCGAGAATACCGAACCCGGGATAGTGTATATACATATATCTTTTACCATCAAGTTTTACACCTTTTATGCGAACCTAAATATTTTTTTAAATAACTATTTCTTGTCAAAACTAACATTTTTATAATTATTATTCTTTGATTAATTTAGGTTTCAATTTTACTTGTGACCCGGTGGAGGGTCTACACACACAAATGAGTCGTTCTATGCGTTTATAGTATTAATTTATTTTAGTGTAACTCTTTTCATACCAATAAGTTCATCCATGGTAGCTAACGGTGTCATTCTTGAATTCAGTACTCGATGAAGGCCATATATAGCCAGCACCATTCATCAATCGTTCTTTTTTTTCCTTAATAGCCTATTCATTTCACAATCTGAGTTGACCTGGAGGCTAGAAAGTCTGAGTGATTTAACTGCTAGACATCTCAGGCAGAGAAAGTTATGTTTGCATAAAATATAATTCCTTTTAAAATTGGTGAATAACATTAAAACCACTTCAAGTTTTCCTTTTATAAAAACACCCCTCACTTCCTTATTTGCTTCTGGTGCCAGTAACGGAAATACATTAGCGAGAATAAAACGCTGGTACCTCATTATAAAAAATCTAGACCTGTATTGCTTTAATGTTTGCCTTCATTTTATACATAAGCTTTTCGACTGTACTAATATAATTAGTTTTCTAATTCCAAAATTTTATTTTCACGTTGACAAACATTTAACCCTAGAGGCCTCGCGCTAATACCCGTTACAGCAGAGCTCGCGCGGGGTAATTTTTTACCCCAACTAGTTTTCAGGTCAATATGAGTTAAATATTTAATGTTACGAGTATAAATAAAGAAAAAGTATTTAAACATATTTTGTTATACTATAAAAGATATGAACAAACCCATGCAATATTATTTCCTTCTTTATACGTTAAAACACTCTTCACATACTTCAACTAAATGGTCTTTACAAACACTTTTCCCACAATGAGTACAGCATTTATTGTTTTTTTCTAAGTTCTTAGGGCACAATCACACCTGTAATTAAAATGTGTGTTTGTAATACTGCCAAATATAAAGCTATAGCATATATTGTAAATAAACGTTTGTTATTACAGTAATCATTAAAACAAAATATTTTATAAACAAGAATAGTTTACAAACACAGTATATATCAAAACGTAATCCTTGCAAGAGAAAATAGAACCTGTGTCTTGTCATTGTACACGTTACTATATGCAAACCAGTTCTGTCTGTTGTCCATATACCTCTAGAATTTTTGTACGAAGACATCATTGCTCCACAATTATACAATACCTAAAACAATGCTTTAATTCTTTCAAAAGAAGTTTCATTTGCGTCTCTTTTTCTTGAAAAGTTACAAATATAAATTTGTGATCTCTATTATAGCTATGACAAAATATATACGTAGATAATTTAAAATAGATTATTAAATTTATAATTTAAAACGAACTTCAGTGATAAATTCCTCCCAAAATACGAAACAAAGTAAAATTCACTCACAGCAATCTTGCAAAAAAATGAAAATAAATTTATGTGATAAAAAATTTGCAAAACACAATTTGAAATAATCTTCACTTATAAAAACCTCGTAAAATACAAATACAAATAGACTTCACTTATAAAAACCTCGCAAAATACAAATAGAAATAGACTTCACTTATAAAAACTTCGCAAAATACAAATAGAAATAGACTTCACTTAGAGGGACCAGTAAAAACTGGTAAAAACTTTCCAAACTGTTGCAACAATAACTTCAAACCATTATAAGTAAACAAAAACTGTCAAACTACTTGATGTAGGGATAGAAATAGATACAGGGCGAGTCAATTTAAAGGTAAGTAAGGGGTGGATGAATTTCAGGATTTGCAACTGTTTAATAATCGTTGTTGAAAACTCACTGAGAGAATAATTACCCCGCGCGAGTCCTCTAGGGTTAAAAAGGAAAAAGTGGTAAATTTATCAATCTTGAAGTAAACGTTTCAACAAAACGATAACGTAAAGCTATTAACCTGTTTCCAATTCTTACAAAGTGGAAGGAAAATTTTATGTTCTGACTATTAGCAAAATATGAAGCAGATACAACAGCTAAATTATAGCAAATCCTAGCCAGTGGCAAAGACAGGTCTAGTCAGTACCACATGAAGCTTAATAAGGGCGAGTCTGCTCATGTTATATTTACCAATAAGGCAGAGAGTAAAACTGACGTCAAAATTAATGGGAAACTCCTCCTTTTACAGCAAAGAAATGAAATCCCTAGGTCTGAACTAAACAGAAAATCCCACTTTAAAAAAATAGATGATCTGGATCTAGTACTGGCTCATAAGTCGGTATTCTGAGTTGAGCCGCTACAATAAATTGCTGGTGTACAACCAAGGGTCGACTCCGTACGGAAATACGGTTTGCTACTCTGGGAATTTACCACGAGCAGCAATCTGCAAGTCATAAAGTGTTTCCAATGTAAAATGTTGAGAACTATATTGAGGGCTATATGGTACGTCCGAAACTCTGCCATACACAGAAATCTGAAGATAAAGAGAGTGGGAGAGGACACAACCGCTGCACCAGTGGAAAACTTCTAGCTGCTCCAGCACCTCAAGAACCCTACAGCTCTACGGCTAGTGCATCGATTAAAGCGCACAAAGCCCTTAGACTTAGTTCCAAAACAATAACTGCATATCCTGCACCGTAACAAGCCTTAGGTTTTCAATCGCCCTCAAAAAGCAAAGTGCTAAATAGGACTTGACCTTATAGCAGCAAAAATTAAAAAAAATATGTTGGCACTTTTGTATTTTTAGTAACGTATCAATAGAAATATCTCCATGCTCATTTCGAATGATGAAGACATGTATGCAAACTTTCCATCACGTTCTCAGAAATATCTTGTTCTAATACAACTTTCCACCCGTGGCAATTTGCTACCTTACAACTAATTTCTTGACTACTTACTCATTTTTAGTTATATAATTGATTACATTTTCACTAACATTAATCAAATCTTCCCTTGAATTTTGTTTACCTCATTTCACTGTTCATTTTGTTTATTTGAATCACTAATTATTTCGTGAAAATAATAGCCATTTTTATTTAGCTTGTATTAATTTTTTCAGTTATTTCTTGCGCAATTTATCAAAAGGAGTGCACAAAATCGAAATTTATCGCCATCTCCCGTACAATTTTATTTTTCTGTATTTTATTGGATTTTAAATTATTCCTTTAACAGAAAATTCTATAGCATGAAAATAGAATAAATCTTAGAAATAACAAAACTTTTCTTTATTTACCAATTAAGTTTCAAAACTAATTTATGAATCATATTTCACCTTATTGTAGGACATTAGGCTCTACTGCTTTCAAAGTATCCTCTAGGGCTATTTGTGACAAATTGAGTAATAATGTAAGGTCCATGGGTTTATGAACTGGCAGTTTTGCCATGGGGAGCTACCGGCTCTATATTACTGTCTGGATCAACTAGTTTTAAAACCCAAATGACTGTTATATATATATATATATATATATATATATATATATATATATATATATAACATATATAAATATCATTTATTGTATATAAATGATGAATTGAATAAAATTCCATTTCTTTTCAGGTAAATGTGTAAGCGGTCTGTTTATGCAAAGCCTCAAAGATGGGTCGTTATATAAAAGGGTATTTCACAGGCATTTTTTTTCTTAAATGTTTTACCATGTAACCCAAAAAATACTTGGTCTTTCATACATACATGTTCAGGTAGCCTATCAATACTTAGTCCTAATGTTGTAAATTGCTTCATTTTAGCGGTTATTTGTTATGTCAATTAATCAGATTAAAATAAACTACAAAATGACTTTAATAAAAAATAATACGGTATTATTAAACAATTTCGTTTATAATGATATGGAAAAAATACGTATAAAATACGTTTATCATGATTTTTGAATAATTGTTAAATAACACCAACTGTTGCTTTGTTTATATTTTATGATTTCCCAAAGGGCAAGGATTCGTTGCGTACAAAATGGGCGTTGTATTTAACGCATTTAACAACATAATATTGTTGTTATTATTAGTAACCTTATTAACGCTAAACACTAATTATAAGGCCATTGTGGTCCTATAGAGGAAGTGTTTTATGAGATACAACTCTCACGCACCTGGGTTTAATTATAAGTATTATTTTTTCATAACGCTAGTGACGAAGTTCAATCATCACAAAAAAAAAACAATGTTGATTCACTTATGAATTTGTTAGATGTATGAGTGAACTTAATATTCCATTTTTTTATCTGCCCGGGCGTTATGTGTAATAAGAATTTTATAACTTGTTGTTTTATAGATTTCTAAATATTTTTCTTCATATTTTATTATATTACAAGTATAAAGTGGTTTATTTAAAGATTTGAAGAACCTACTTATTCAGGTAATTTCTTTTTTTTAATTGGTTATGGTAGAAATTACAAAAACATAATTTATATTTTTCTCAAAATAAGTTCAAGTGTGAACATAAAGAGATTCAAACTAATAAAACAGAATATGTAACTAATGACGTAATAAAATACTGCGTTCTCAGACGATAACAATGGATCTATAGGTTACGTGCGGTTTTATGTTTGTAATAAAATTGTCAGCTGTTCTAAATATGCTATAATTTGATTTCTATGAAAGTCTGCAATTTAATAGTTAATTTTACGATTTATGTTTGATTTGCAATATACATATTACAACCTGGTCAAAAAGTTATTTCAAATTATTTTTCACTAACTATGACAACAAAAGCGTGGGTCATTTAAAAATATATACCAACTATTCTTTGAGACTAAGTTATGAGGTTAAGTTAATGAAATCCGTAAACAAAACTAAAAAATTATAATTTTTTATCTACTCAGTCGTGTTTTAATGAGAAATTTATCATCAACGAGTGAAGCTACAACACACTTTAACTTAGATCTAAGGGGAAAGTAAGGTTACAATTTACATCTTTACCGTGGGCGTGGCTTTCTCATTGATTCACCTATGAATTTCTCAGATGTATGAGTGAACGTAATGTTCCATTAATTTATCTGCCCAGGGGTTATGTGTAATTAGAACTTTATAATGTTTAACCTACATATAAAAAGTTGTTTTAAAGATTTCTAAATAGCTTAGTTCATATTTTATTATAATAAAAGTACAAAGAGGTTTATTTAAAGATTTGATGAACCTTCTTATTCAGGGAATTTCCTATTTTTTTTTTTAATTGGTTATGTCAGTATAAATAGTTATTGAAATTACAAAAACATAATTTATATGTTTCTAAAAATATGTTCAAGTGTGACCATTAAGAGATTCAAACCAATAAAACAGAATGTGTAACTAATGACGTAATAAAATAGTGCGTTCTCAGACGATAACAATGGATCTATAGGATGGATCTATACGTGGGGCTTTATGTTCCTAATAAAAATGTCAGCTGTTCTAAATAAGCTATAATTTGATTTCTATGAAAGTCTGCAATTTAATAGTTAATTTTTCGATTTATCTTTGATTTGCAACAGACATACTACAACCTGGGCAAAAAGAGATATTTAAATTGTTTTTCCTTTAGTATGACAACAAAAGCGTGGATCATTAAATAAACTAATTTATGAGGTTATGTTAATAAAAGGCGTAAACAAAACTCAAAAATTATTAATTTATTTAATCAGTCGTTTTTTAATGACAAATTCATCATCAGTGAGGGAAGCTACAACAAACTTTAACTTAGATCTAAGGTGAAAGTAAGGTTACATTTTACATCTATACTGTGGGCGTGGCTTTCTCATTGGAACGCGTCTGAGTAAATAAATAAATAATTTGTGAGTTTTGTTGTGTAGGAAACTTCTTAAATCTGTTGTTAGATAGACTGTCGGATTTGTCAAAAGTAATCGTTTTTCTTCAACCAAATTGTTAATGCATCACGTGACATTAGGGATACTGGAAACAAGGGGAATCATTTTATTGTGAATACTTTTTATGTGTGAATTTTAAAACTATTATTCTTCATTGAAAACACTTTAATCATCTTCCTTTGATGGCTTCGGCTTTCCGTATAACGCCAATTAAATACTTGTTGCCTCTACCCTTATTCTATTGAATATGATTTAGGAATCATTCCCATTCTTCATGAGTGATTTATACTATTAAAAACAGGATTAAGAGATAGAAACAATCCTAATTTAAAAAAATGTTTTAGTGTAGCTTATTGTATCGATTTTTAATTATATATCACACTAATTATATAGCAAAAATATACAATGTGCTCCTACCAAAATACAGTCTCGTTTTTTGACCTAGAGTAATTACCTTTCTGATCCATGCTATTATAAAATATTTTAAAATATGATGAACATAAAGTTAAGTACAGGTGTAGAATTAAACCTCTAAGGACGTTTGTTTAAACGTTTATGCACCTTTATGCAACGGCAATATAATGCACTAAACATTTTTTTCTTAAAGTATTGATTCAAGTATTCACTTTTGTATAGCACGAAATTAGTTTATAAGTAGAATGTTCCATTATTCATGCTAATAAAAATATTATTTATGTAAATACAAACATCATCTCCTTAAAAACTGCTCAAAGAATCCCTAATATAAGTAAAACCTACGGTAATTTACTTTACCGTGATATAAATAAACTTTGTTTAAACTTAGAATCATTATTATGAACCTAATTAATAATATTATCTTTTCATCAACCATCTTAAATAAACAATATTTTTTTTTATTTAAATTTTTAAGTTTATTGATAACTTTTCCCTAGCAATAATTGTACAATATGGGTATTTGTATTTGATTATTTGAAAAGTCATTAAACAGATAGTTGTTAATTCTAGTATATATACACATATATATAAATATATCATAAAATATCATAAAAATATTATCATTAAATCGCCTGCTGAGAAAATTAATTGTTTGAATTATAAAATTATAATTGTGATCATTTACATTTCAAAAGTATTCTATATGTGGAAAACAAGGACTTAAATAAAAATGTTTAATTCATATAAATAGAAGTAATCGAAATAAAGCGTTACTGACAGATAGACGAAACACCCCTTTCGTTGCTTGGTTACGAGTGCGTAATAAATTACATTAATGTACGCCCGTAAAGCTGTAATGTTGCAAGCCCAACAGTAATGTTGTAGACATGCAATTAACCATCCTGATTTCCTGCCAGTAGAATCCAAGAAGCATACCAAAGTGTATTAAATGCCTGCGAGTGTAAAATTTATGCTATTATAGAAAGATTGTTTTTTTTTATAAATATCCTGTTGCTTTACTTTAAAAATATATATAACAAAATAAGAAATATCCAGCTATACCGCATTTTCTTGTAATTCAGAATTCACTGTCTACACTTTGAATTAGACATAAATTTGCAATAAATTGTTGCTTTAAAACATACGTATAACATTAGTTAATTAACAAAAATTTAAAACATATGAACATACATTCTAAGTACCATCTTCTGCCATTCGTAACAACAAAACAAAGTTCTTTGTTGACGCGTTTCGGATTGCCTCCATCATCAAAACTTTTCTCACACTCTTACATAATCAAAACTTCATACTTCTATTAGATTTGGTACAGAATACAGGTTTCGTGTAAGAGTGTAGTTAAAGTTTGGATAATGGAAAGATTCCGAAACCCGACATCATAGAACAATGTTTTAATATTAGGAAAGGCAGGAGAGGGCAGTTAAATGTATACCAAATAATCGTAACGATAACAAAGATGATTATATCAAGAATTTCAATTTGTGGATAACATACGTAATAAGATAAACCTATAATAATATGATTTAGATAATTGTTACTTTAATACTAAAAGTGGTTAGCTGTATCGTTTTATCTTTTCCCTTTAAAAATTTGCATTCTAAAACTTCCTAGTATAACACGACATAAATATAACCTCCAAAAATACGATGTAGGTTTGTGGAGGAGAATATTGAAAAGTAGTATTTCTATATTTTACATAAACATGCAGTGTGTGTTAAAATTTTTTAATATTTGTGTTCCTAATTTAGTCATATTTTTAGCCTCGTTGTGGCTTCTTTAAAGTTTGCCCATCGGTGGCTGTACGTCCTATTGTTTCTCTCCCAAAACCCGAATCTGAGTTTTTCTCTTCTAAACTGCATTGGCTCTGTTTCCAACAGTGCATCCATTGCTGCTATCGGGGTCGATTTTGGTGCACCAGTGATGACTCGGAGGACTGCATTTTGGGTTCTATCCAAGATTTGGGATGTGGTGTTTGACGCTGTGATTGTTGCTTCAGCTCCGTACTCGAGTAAGGGGCGTGTATATGTTTTGTACGCTGTGTTCAGTACATCCTGATTGTGTAATTACATTGACTCTAATAAATCTGGTTATATTAACCCAAATAATTTTTCTAATAATTTAACACTTTCTTAAAGAAATTCGAATAACATAATAAGTAGATTCGACTAAGTAGACTATCCTGCTATTTTACAAGATGTTTCAATGACGGGTACTCATGTCTTCGTCTTAGGTCACTTAGATTGATGGGGTGCTTTTAGTACTCACTAAATTTAAGTCCTAATAAATTGAGTTAATTTATGAAAAGTGAAATTCAGAAAGAATGTCACTTTCAGTTTTTAAAATAGCTGGGGTTATTGCGTATTTAGTTTAACAAAACTAAATAAATGAAATTATAACTGTACTTTTAGCTATTTTATTACAGTGCTCGTTGTACAGATGTATAAAGTGAGAAAATATTGTCGCCATCTAAAGAAAAGAACTATTTTTTCAGTTTTTCTAGAATCGGTTTCTAAATAAATAAAAACGTTCAAGTTATAATTATAAAAGACGTCAGAGTTAGTTAAATAAAATAACCTAAAATGAGACAACAAAATAAAGAAATTGTCAACAAAATATATATTTAAAAAATGTTATATCGGTATTAGTGATACCCAGACAGAGTAGATGTAGAAGAAAATATTACAAAAAAAGGTCTAATTAAAGACAAGTAAAGTAAAACAAGCACGTTAGAATAAATTCAACATCGTGATCCCAGAAGCAGAAAATCTCAGAAAATGTCAAAGTAATAAGTTGGTATGTACGACTTATAAGTTATTTTACTTAAAACCATCACGAATAAAAGTTAATGGTGTTATTTGAAAAGAAAATTTTACGTTTATAAACAATTAACGTGAATGATTACAGACAGAATCCTTGTCAGAATTTACATATATTTCTCCTAAACAAAAGAGGCTTGTTTTGAAAGGTTAAAACTACTCAAACTAAGAAGCGATAATTTTTAAAAAACTCACATTCCTGCACGCATTGAACTACTTATAACTTTAAAAAAAAATTTAGGAGGAAAATAAATTAAATATTGATTCTAAAATTAGGCACATTATGTTTGTGAATCAATAACTTGCCTTAACATTAGAAATACAAAAAAATAAATTTATTTCACTTTATATTTCAAAAACAATAGCACTACACCATTGAACGTTCAACATTTTTCCTCGTAATGACTTTTGGTTTCACACTTAACGTATTAAATGGATTATTTAGCAGATACAATGTGTTTAGAAACTTCAGAAACTTATGTTAACTCTTCAACCGTGAATAACGCTCTCTAGAGTTTAGTAATTAATCAAATTGTTATGTAAACAACAATCACTTTGTGGTAACATCAAGGCATTTCACTATGTAACTCAATGAATAAATCTAAATAACAATGTAATCACTGTAAACTTATTTCATAAAATAATCTCTCTCTCTCTCTCTCTCTCTATATATATATATATATATATATATATATATATATATATATATATATATATATATATATATATATATATATATATATATATATATATATATCACGCAGTAGAGTCTCGAAATTCCTAGTCCGATAACAGTAATTGGAGGTTACTATTTCTGTTGAGTCTATTTTATCTATTTGAAAGAAAATGATGTATCGGTCTACCTAAAACTGTTTGAACCAATACGATATGCAATGGAAATGATTCGGGCTTCCATAAAATGTATTTATAAATACGGTACGCAATGGAAATGAGTCGGGATTCAAAGAAATGTTCATATCAGTACGGTATGGAAAGAAAATGAATTGGGTTTCCAAGATATGTTTATATTAATACGGTATCTAAAGGAAATTGGTCGGGCTTCCAAAACATGTTTATATTAATACGTTATGCAAAGGATATGACTCGGGCTTAAAATAAATGCCCATATAAAGTTCTATTAACGGTTTTGTACATGCCTAACTGTAGTATTGCATTAGGGTTCATTAAACCCCTATTTCTAATGCACAGGAATGTATTTTTTTTTAACGCGGTTCGGTCCCATTTACCTCGAACTATCGAGACTCTACTGTATATTATTTACTCTTTTGTAAATACGACCGTCATGTTATACAATTTATTACTTTATATTTGTAATATGTGATGGTGTTTTATAATTCTAAAACGAAAAACCAGCGATAACATTTATTTGTAATAGTTATATTGCGGTAATTATTTAGATTATTGTCTTGAATTTTGTAGTCCATTACGTTTAGTGAAACTTAATCACTTTTACATTAGTTTATGATTATCCGAACTTTAAATTTTGTAAATTAAAAGCAGGTTTGTAAAAATTTATAAAATCTAAAGTTCGGATAGTTATAAAAAATGTAAACTTGATTTTTTAGATAATTGTATTATTAACCAGAGAATTAGTACAAATTTATATATATATATATATATATATATATATATATATATATACAAATATCGCAATATGTATTCTTGTGTATTAATAAAGAACATAAGTCAAAATATAAATATACAAGAATTATATTTGAAGTTTTTAAATCATTATATATATATATATATATATATATATATATATATATATACAAATATCGCAATATGTATTCTTGTGTATTAATAAAGAACATAAGTCAAAATATAAATACGAGAATTATATTTGAAGTTTTTAAATCATTATATATATATATATATATATATATATATATATATATATATATACAGCCTGCTAACAATACGGAGACCATACATTGGTCATTTTGCATTCAAACTGGCAGCCGGGTACTTGTGGCAACCTTATACGGCTGCCACATAGTAATCCATGATAATGTAACACCCTTTGACAATAATCGAAATAAAAATCATGTCAATAAGTGTAAAAAGAAGTGGTTTATTGGAGCTATACTGTATTTGGAAGTTCTATGGACGTTCTGAATTTTTAAAAATTAATTTGTAGTAACCAAACGGTACTCGTATTGATAGCAGAGTGAACGGGATTTGTATATCACAAGTTCGTAACATTTCCGCAACGGGCAGCGTGGTCGCTTCCTGTATATAAATTTACTGTATATTTCAACCATTCCCTAACATTATGGCAGCAACAAACTTGGCAACATTGCTGGCATCCACATAGATATCAATCGTACTACGTAATGTATATATTTGAATTGGACAAAGAATCGCGGGATAATGACCGTTCGGCGGTTTTTTGAGGATGCTAAATTCAATGGCGTCATCTAGAGTAACCGGGGATGAACCGCATGTAACTCTACGTAAGTACCAAAGGGATGATTTGGGGTAAAAAAGTCAAAAGTCATAAAATAACTATAAAATAACCACTCGGGGGTTTTTGGTAAGACAGAATTCAATGCCGTCACCGAAAGTCGCCGGGGATGCACTGATGTGGTTCCACGCGAGTACCAAAGGGGTGAATTGGGGGGAAAAAGTCAAAAGTTAAAAAATCTCTGGAACATAAACACTCGGGGGTTTTTGAGGATGCTGAATTCAATTCCGCCATCGAAAGTCACCGGGGATGGACAGATGATACTCTACGTGAGTGCCAAAGGGATGATTTGGGGTAGAAATGTCAAAAGTCAAAAAAATACTAGAAAATAAAAACTCGAGAAATTTTGATGAAGCGGAATTCAATGCCATCAGCGAATGACACCGGGAATGCATTGGTGTGGTTCAACGAGAGTACCAAAGGGGTGAATTGGGGTGAGAATGTTAGAGGTAAAAAAATCGCTGAAAATAACCGCTCGGGGGTTTTCGAGGATTCTGAATTCAATGCCGTCATCGGAAGTCTCCGGAGATGTACTTGTGAGGCTAAACCCATGTACCAAAGGGGTTGAATTAGGGTAAAAATGTCAGATGCCTAGGAATCGCGGGATAATGACCATGCGGGGGTTTTTGAGGATGCTAAATTCAATTGCATTATCTAGAGTCACCGGGGATGGACCGGATGTGACTACGTAAGTACCAAAGAGATGATTTGGGGTTAAAAGTCAAAAAATAACTAGAAAATATCCCCTCGGGGGTTTTTGGCAAGGCGGAATTTAATGCCGTCACCGAAAGTCGCCGAGGATGCACTGGTATGGTTACACGCGAGTAACAAATGGGTGAATTGGGGTGGAAAAGTCAAAAGTCAAAAAATCGCTGGAACATTACCACTCGGGGGTTTTTGAAGATGCTGAATTCAATTCCGCCATCGAATGTCAACGAGGATGGACGTATGTGACTCTACGTGAGTGCCAAAGGGATGATTTGGGGTAGAAATGTCAAAAGTAAAAAAAATACTAGAAAATATCAGCTCGGGGAATTATGATAAGGCGGAATTTAATGCAGTCACCGAAAGTCACCGGGAATGCATTGGTGTGGTTCCACGCGACTACCAAATTTGTGAATTGGTGTGAAAATGTCAGAAGTCAAAAAATCGCTGAAAAATATCAGCTCGGTGGTTTTTGAGGATGCTAAATTCAATGACGTAATCTACACGTGCGTGCTGAATTCAATGGCGTCATCGAAAGTCACCGGGGATGGACGTGTGTGACTCTACGTGAGTGCCAAAGGGATGATTTGGGGTAAAAATGTCAAAAGTCAAAAATTTACTTGAAATTTACCACTCGGAGGTTTTTGAGGAGGCTGAATTGAATGCCGTCGCCGGACATGTACTGCGATGGTTCTACACAAGTACCAAAGGGATAAATTGGGTTGAAATTGTCAGATAAATAACTGCCTTAGGGCTTTTGAGGATGCTGAATTCAATACCGTCATCGAAAGACACCAGGGCTAAACGTGTGTGGGGTTTACGGGAGTATCAAAGAGAGAATTGGGTTAAAAAGGTCAGAGGTTAAGAGATCGTTATAAAATTATCACTCGGGGTTTTTAATAATGCTGAGTCTAAGCTAGTACCGAAGTTGGCCATGCACAATCCGGAAAGGGACTGCGGGTGTCGCTGTGGGTGAATTGAGGTAAAACTGGCCAGAATCTAAAATATTGCCCAAAAATGCGCATTCGAAGGTTTTTGAAGGTCCTAGTCCCTTGTCATCAAAATTCGTCGGCGATGTACAGAGTTACCAAGGGGTGATTTGGGGTATATATCCCATTGACAATAAATCGCCCGAAATTGTCATGTTTCCAACTATGCAACATAGCCAAGAGAAAGAGTCGGGTTCGCGACCTTGTCTTGGACAGAAGTTATGCTACAACTATTTACAGAAATGTTTGTGATATGAAAACATAAACAGGCGGCACTCCGATAGCAGTTCTAGAACGTTTGTTTTACCTCATGTCTGTCAAACAAATCTTTATAACTTGGAGCAGTGTTTGAATGCAGCCTGTCCATGTGCTTTAAGAATTTTAAAGACTGTATGCTTGAACGATTCAACTTGATAAGATAACCGTTTGTTCCAAATTGATAATTTTAAACAAATTAAATTTTTATTTAATTTTTTTTTAAATGTATTTTGTTTACCTAATTGTCATATATTTTCTTTCCAATTTTACTTAGACTATCTAAACATTTATGTTTGTTTTCTCATTCTTCTTCGGGTAATTAATTTTCTTCTCTTTTCGTGTTATTTTCTTTTGTTCTTTTAAAAAGGATGGTATCGTTAGCGGGGGCAGAGGAATTACTTTTCAATCATCCGTTAATGAAAAAAATTGTACTATAACCGTAAATTAAAAAAAAATATAAATAAGTAGACCTTATATTTTTTTAACCTTTATACATCTTAGAATAAACGACAAAAAGAATTTGTTGACCCACATCATTTCATCGACTTATCTTTATCAGCTTATATATCCAGAAAACCTATTATGTCAATATCTGCAAATTCCAAGCTAAACCTTTAACTACCACCATCGTGCCTGACCATCAGCGACGGGTTAGCCGAAGAAGACAGTGATTCAGGCGCTGTATCTAATGACCAACAAAAAATAGAAAGACTAGTTACACTTTGTAAGATGTCTTTGTACAGCCAATATGTCTAGAATGTTCTGAGCCGCTGTGTAAATACTGCTGTAAGAATTGAGTTATTATTTTTAATGCCAGTTTCCACAAATAAAGCTTATATTATGTGAAATGATATCTTGTATATAAAGTTGAGTGTGTACAATCAGTGAACAAGAAATAATTAGTGTATGTTAATTATCGTGCGATTATTAGTCTTTTTAGCTAAACTGCGCTAACATCTGTAGGTTTTATTTACTACAGTTTTCAATTAGTAAATAAAATATGACTGCTCTCATAAAACTACGTTTACCCTACTAGTCACATGCAATCAGAATATTCAATAACAATTTTTATAAAGTAAATGCAAGATAAATTGTTAAACCACACAATAAATCACACTTAGTCATTTCGTGCCTGTGAGCTACAACGGCAGTAGTATTTTGACAGAAATTACAGGACGGTAGTTGAAGTAGTAGTTAATAAATACTGAATCATCTTTCGTTAATCTCTGTATTGTATACAAGAACCTAAATGACATCTGTGCGAGTGTTGTCAGTTTATATTACGATATCAGGCGGTCTGGTGTAAACAAACATAGGTCCAAGCCAAACAAAGATAAAGGCTCGCACTCCACAAGTACTCTCGTGGACGAAGGCCCGAAAAACTGACTTTCTGCATTCTATCTTTTCCATCCCTTTCTCTCATTTACATACGGCGTAAACGTAAATAATTTATGGTATTCTCCCAACGTCAAAATGGTCGTATAAAGACGGAAACATTTGTTTCTATCCTCGACTTTAGCCGCTGGTAGTCTATATTTTATTTTATTAATATGTTTATTGAATACATTGGTATTAACTTTTAGTGAATATTTATGGCGTAGGCCATATTAAATGTTACATCTGTTAATACATGTGTTGCAGACTTGTGGTAACATGTTGGAAATGTTACCAAATTGTAACAATATATAGCAAATAATAGTCACTTTTAGATTTTTAAAATTGGATAGAGATGCTATGACAATTAATTTGAAAAGCAAGTTAAGTTAAAAAATAAAAAAATTAATCGGTCCTATAGTATCTAAGAATCCTAAGGGAAAAGTATGAGATGCATTGACCGGAACATTAAGATAGGTTTGGTCTGCCATCAAGTAAACAAAAGCGTCAGAATGGGTTTCAGAGTGTCGGCTGTTTATGTTTCCATATCAGAATTACTCAAAAATAGTTTGATAAATATATAAATAATGTAGCAAAGATTGAACAGGTGGATATATATACACACATTCTATGACCATAAGGGCAAAACATTTTAAGAACTTATTTGAGGATACATGTATCATAGGTGTTAATATGCTAATTAAACTAGAGAGCAGTTCAGGCGGTTTAAGCAATAGTAAATATTTAAAATTCTTCATTTCTACATCTCTGAAGATTATATGTCAGGATATAGTTCTTCCCAATATATATTTCAGTGTAGCTAGGAATCAAAACGTTTTCAGTAAGCAATGTAATAAATCTATTATGTCTATCCTCGATATTCTAGTCCCAAGAGTAACTTTGATGTCTATGGGATTTTCACTCACTTTAGAGTTGCATGAAAAACTGTTTTAAGAACTGTGATAATTGGTAAGGTAACAAATACAGTAGTGCATGGATAATTCGAGGTAGATGGCACCGAGACACCGTCGGATTACCGACAACTTGGATTACACGGAAATAGCTTCCTGTACACTAGAAAAAAAACTGGATTTCCATTGAACCCTAATACTATAATTAAGAATGCACAAAATACGTATGTAGAAAACTATTGATTACAGTACATACATAAATTAATGTTGCTTGGCTCTTCAAGACTACTGTACTGATTCTTGCTTGCGGGGATACCATACGATATAAATACCATACTAAGTGTCGGCAATTATAGCTAAAAAAAAGCCGATGCCCGTTGTAATCTTTATCAGGACCCCCAATGTTTTGATCGTAGATAGTCTTTTTGTTCTCCTACCATAAAAATGAAACGAGATTATCAGTAAAATTTCAGTAAATCTAAAGTATAGTGTAAAATTACCGTGATCATCGGTAGTAAATATTTATGATTATCAACGTCTAAAGATTGACTACAAAACGTTTTATAAGCTCTTAGTTAGGGTTGATTAACTGAAGTAATTTTCTACCAACGAAGAATAGAGAATATTCAAATTGAAATATTAAGTTTGTAATTAGGAGTTATTACAAACTAGTGGTAGGATTCGTAAAATATATAAATAAAGGAGATAGTTTTGAGAAGTGATTGAGTATTAGCAGACTTTGTCTTGAGATTAGACACAACCGAACGAACTAAATTCATTCTGATACTAACTATAAAAATGTATGTAACATGTCGACCGAAGAACGGAGAGATTTTTTAAAGTGAAAAAAATCTAAAAAACAGTCATTTTTTACGTCTTGTTTTTTTAGCAAGAAATACCATCATAGTGACTAATTTCATTCTGTCACTCTGCATAACGCTATTTTACAGCTAGTTTTTGAAGACTGGATCCTCAGCTATATTCGCCAAAATATTTGTAAATTTTTTCACCGTAATAATAATAATAAATCATATTGTAGATATGCTAGCCAGGAGGGATACGGTTAAAGATATAATTAAAGAAGAAGATTAAAATATACTTAAATCTTAGCAGATATATTTTCAGGTGCATTCAACATGTCTTGATGAAAGGAGCATCACAATCAAGGTGAAATGTCATCCTTTAGGAACATATCTAAGAGAGGAATTAAGTCATTTTTTTAACCTGGCAACAACGACTACCAGGAAAATTTAATGAATGTAGTTAAAGAAGAACTTTTAGAAAAAATAGGTCTTTACTCAAACACAATTATACCTATAATAACTTATGACTAATCAAATATGGTGGATAAATAAAATAGATGTATTACATTGCTTACCGAAATCGTTTTTCACCGTGATGCCTAGCTACAATGCAATATACATTGGGAAGAACTATATCCTTACATAACATTATATTCTTTAGAGATGTAGAAGTAAAGAAGTATATTTACCATTGCTTAAACCGCCTGAACTGCTCTCTAGTTTTATTGGCACAAAGCCACCTATGATACATGAATCCTTGAATAAATACTTAAAATGTTTTGCCCTTATCTTGGTAAAATATTTATACTGATTGGTATTGGCACTAAAATGTCATATCTTCGTGAAAATTTTACTCCTTGTTAGAATACTATATGCACCCTTTTAAAGCATATGCTCACAGAGAAATAAAACAGTTTTTTTGTTACATTTGGCTGTCATAAGTACAGAAATACTATTATTTGAATGTTTAATTTTTTTAATCGAAAATGGTAATTTGTGCTCGTTTGAACCTATAAACTATAGACGTGTTCAATGGGCATACGTGAACAAGAAATTAACATTAGATGAGATTCGACCAAATAAAAGCCTTCTTTTATTTACAATGTACAATATAGGTAGATTTTTCTGGTTACCTACCTGAGGTAAAGGTGATACAATATTTGTTGTTTTTCTACTATAGGCCTAACTTTAAAAACTTACTGTAAATAAACTTTATGCCAACCCTTTACTTATCCTTTATTATTTTTTTACAAGCAGTAAAAACTTAAAATTGAAATTTTCATTTTTTTAATACACTGAAGAAGAAATGTTGAAGAAAATTCGATGAATTAGTCTAAAAATTCTGCAAAATCGTTCTTAAACTGAAAAAACTCTTAAAACATTGTAACACGAAAGAAATAGAGTTTAAAAATTGTGGCAGAAAGCTCAATGAGATAAAATAAATTTAACGAGAATAAATGTAACTTGTAAATGTACTTTCGTAAAGTAAGGATATAGGAAGAGTTAGTGTACTAACTCTAAGACTGATAATTAAATGAGAAATTCAGAAGGAAAAAAGCCTTTATCCCTTATCCCGTGCAGTGCACGCCTGGAAATCTAGATTGAATATTGGTAAAGATGAAACCGTTCATTTAGTTGCAGATCTATTGAGGGTTTTGAAAACATTTAACCAATCCAGAGGATCGATGGATACCGGTCTACACCTAACCTGCTAATTCACAATACAATCGTCTACTTGCACTCCCGTATTTTTGTTACTATGACACTATGTTTACTGACAGAACTGGAGAACTATTCCTAAAATTCGACAGAGCACTGAACACCTTCAATGGGGCGGGAAAATTTTAAAATAGGAACCTAGCGGCGGTGGATTTATTAATTTTAATTTTTTCCAAAGGCCTGGAAGAAACCGACACGAGGAACGCGACCCGTAAGGCATAGATTTAGCAAGTGTTTCCCTTTTTTTCTAAACATACGTAAAAGAGATTAATACCTTTTATAAGACAGTGCCGTGTGTACTAACCTAAATAAAGAAATGACTTAAATTGAGGGTTTAAATTTATTTGTGAACATTTGTTTTTATTAAAAACAATAAATTTGTTAAGTTTCATTTCGTTAATTCATATTAAAAATAACAAATAATAGAATTGTAACAATCAATGTGACAATTTCTAAGACAACTATGTACTATTGTAGCCGAAACGAAACTGATTGTAAAAAGACATCCCGTGTGGTTGTATGTTGAAAGTAGATGGAGAAACGGTGGTATAAATTTCACATTGTAACACGTGACCAATTAGCGCCTGGAATCGAACCCGTCATGAACGTGTTTGTGTAATGTTTATTTTCGATCTCTGAAGGATGACCACATCATTCAGTATTATCAGTTTTAATCGTGTGACAGGGACCATGATAGTTACTTCATGATAGTATCTATTTACTTCAGCTATTTCATTCCCTCCAAAAGATAAAAATACCAAAATAAAATCTTATTTGGTTGAACGTTTCACTTTACAAGCCATAATATTCTACCTTTATTTTACCTTCTGAAATTTTTACCCTAATTCACCAGTTGCTACTAGCATAGAACATCACCCGTGCATCCCCATTGACGTTCGATAACTGTAAAAGACAACAACATTAAAATACCCGAGTGTACATTTTTTCTTGTTATGTTGTCTTCTGCTAATGTTACCCCCAATCATACTTTTTCTAGTCCCGTAGAGGCACACCTTTGTATCCGCGTTTAATATTGAAGACGGTATTGGACTAAGCACCTTCCAAAACACTACGATTGATCATTTTCTAGCTTTGTTTTGCCTTCTCACATTTATACTCCAAATCATATTTTCCTACTCCCATAGAGGATCATCCGTGTATCTCCATGACGTTCGATAATGGTAAAAGACTCAGCACCATTAAAACCCCCCGAGTGATCATTTTCCATGTTTTTTTTGCCTTCTGACAATTTTACCCCAATTGACCCTTTTTCTACTCCCGTAGCGCCACACCTGTGCATCCCCTTATAATATTGAAGACGGTATTTTACTCAGCAACCTCCAAAATACTACGATTGGTCATTTTCTAACTTTGTTTTGCTTTCTCACAATTATACCAAAATTCATCGTTAGCTACTCCCATAGAGGTCACCCGTGTATCCCCATTGACGTTCGATAACGGTGAATGGCTCGGCGCCATTAAAACCTATCCGAATGATCATTTTTAATTGTTTTTTGCCTTCTGACAATTGGACCCCACTTCACTAATTTTCTACTCCCGTAGAGCCACATTCGTGCATTTCTGATTAATATGGGAGACGGTATTAGACTCAGCTACCTCCAAAACACTACGGTTGATCATATTCTAGCTTTGTTTTGCCTTCCCACATTTATACTCTAAATCATCTTTTCCTACTCCCATAGAGGATCACTCGTGTATCCCTATGAGGTTCGATAATGGATAAAGACGAAGCACCATTAAAACCCCCCGAGTGGTAATTTTCCATGTTTTTGTTGCCTTCTGACAATTTTATCCCAATTGACCCTTTTTCTACTCCCGTAGCGCCACACCCGTGCATACCCTTATATAATTAAATACGGTATTTTACTCAGCAACCTCCAAAACAATACGATTGATCATTTTCTAACTTTGTTTTGCTTTCTCACAATTATACCCCAATTCATCGTTAGCTACTCCCATAGAGGGTCACCCGTGTATCCCATTGACGTTCCATAACGGTGAATGACTCGGCGCCATTAAAACCTATCTGAATGATCATTTTCAATTGTTTTTTGCCTTCTGACAATTGTACCCCAATTCACTAATTTTCTACTCAAGTAGAGCCACATCCGTTCATTCCCGATTAATATGGAAGACGGTATTGGACTCAGTTACCTCCAAAACACTACAATTTATCATATTCTAGCTTTGTTTTGCCTTCTCACTTTTATACTCCAAATCATTATTTTCTACTCCCATAGAGGATCACCCATGTATCCCTATGACGTTCGTTAACAGTAAAAGACTCAGCACCGTTAAAACCCTCCGACTGATCATTTTCTAGTTTTTTTTTGCCTTCTTTCATTTTCTCCCCAAGTCACTCCTTTAAAACTCCCATAGAGCCCAACCCGTTCATCCCGTTTTATTTTGTTCACAATAGTGGACTCAGCATCCTTAAAAACACCCCAATTGATTATTTCCTAGCTTTTTTGGGGTTCTAATATTCTACCCTAATTGATCTTTTTGCTACTCCTGTAGAGGCACACACTTGTATCCCCGTCAGCTTTCGATAGTTGTACACGTTTATGAAAACTAACAACCAGGACTTATGTTAGTTGAGTAAATAATTGGCCAGCTGAAATGAAGAAGGGCCATACTAATGTTTATATTTTCACCGTGATTACACACACCCAGTGTCTTACAGTCTAAACATTTGACTAGTCAGACACAGTCGCACCATAGTGGCAACACTGTTGGTTCTCGTATCGTTAGTAGCGTGGGAATAATATACACAACGGCTGCCATATTGTTATTAGACTGAACGAAAATATACACTGGCTGCCATATTGATGCCTAAATAAAATGCTGCCGTATTGATAGTACTTCAGTCAATTTTGTATTTTTAAGATTTTATGAAATTAAAGTATATGGAGTAGTATAATGTTTATTAGATATAAATTATACACGACGAAAAACATATATACTTCACTCTTTCAAGTGGCTGCCATATGATTGCAAAATGAAATGCTGCCATATTGATAGCGGGAAGTATATATATATATATATATATATATATACAAATTTCGCAATATGTATTCTTGTGTATTAATAAAGAACATAAGTCAAAATATAAATACAAGAATTATATTTGAAGTTTTTAAATCATTATATATATATATATATATATATATATATATATATATATATATATATATATATATATATATATACATATATATATATATATATATATATATATATATATATATATATACAAATATCGCAATATGTATTCTTGTGTATTAATAAAGAACATAAGTCAAAATATAAATACGAGAATTATATTTGAAGTTTTTAAATCATTATATATATAATGAAAGAGAAAGGAAGAAAAAGAGAGAGGTTGATAACTACATCGTGATAAAGGTTTTCGAGAACATTAAACGCAAATATTCGTAATAATTAATTCGTTGAACAATCTTGACTAAAAAACTTCAATAATACTAAATATTTGTATTTTATATTTAAATATCGTATTATATTAACTGACGTAATCCAAAATATTTGACAGTTTTTGCAACCGCCTTTTTTGTGTCCACATTTTTCAACTATCCAGTCCAACTAACAACTCGTATATATTCATTCATATCAAGCCAAATGATCTAGCTTCATAGTGGTTTCAATTTGATATAACAGATTTTCATTTTGTGCCTCCCCTGAAGCGCCATCTCATTAAAATCAATTGTTTCTTGTACTGGTAGTATTCCTGCTTTGACCTTACCCTATGACTATAGTTAGGACGTAATTTAACTTTAAATTTACTTTAAAGTTTACTTTAAAACACCGACCTCTGAACTCATTTTCCATGGATGTTATTTTACCTTGACTTTTCTAGCTAATCACACTTCCTCTTGCTCCTTAGGTCAAATATATTCCACTGAAATATAAATCTCTGGAATGATAGGTCGGTAATACACTTTTGTCCTAAACCAGATCTAATGATTTTGATATAGGGCTTGATTCTCTGCGTTTATTGCAAATATACTATTACTTTTCTAGTATTTTACTGGGATTTGCTTTTTCAGTTTCTGCACAAAATACCTAATGACAAAAATTTTGGTTTTTAGAAACAAAGTTTTTTTCTGTAAATTATAGTACTCGTATTAATTTTATATTGTTTTTTTCGTTGAGTGTTTTTTTTATTTATTATTAACTATTTGTGTTAATATTATTGTTATGTAATTTGTATGTATATGTACTTAAACACAAATTTATAATATATATATATATATATATATATATATATTAAAGAGAGAGAGAGACAGAGAGAGAGAGAGAGAGAGAGATACAGAGAGAGACAGACAGAGAGACAGATAGAGGGATTGAAAATAAATAAATAGATATTTTCGTTTAATATATTATTTTTATAGTAATAAAATTGTTCCTATATAGTCAATTTTGTACTTATTTATTAAATATCCTTTTTTCCTGTTAATAGTAGTCTATATGTTTGTTTTTGATATCTTGTTTGCCTTAATTCGACTTATATTTTTTTTCTTAGTATAAGCCTTCTTAATTTTTTAATGTTTGGCCAATGCATAAGTTATTTCAATCTGGACAATATGTTTTATGGATTGCTTTACTAGTGTTTGGGATATCCTTTTCTGCTGATTATACTGCTTGTATTTGTATAAGTTATATTATTATTCTTATTTTACGACTTTTTGTTTTACGTTTTTTTACTGCCTATTGTGTATGTGAATGAGGGTTATTTTCTTGTTGTTTGTAGTTCTGGACACATTTATAGTAGTTATATCTGTATTTAATATTATCTTATGAACAATATTGTAACAAATTTCGTGTTTCATATAAACTAAAGGTGATTCAGTTTAATGGAATAAAATATACAATTTTTGAAACTCAATCATATATTATACTCCTTTCGGGTAATAGATAGACAGTTTCCCTTGAACAAAAATTCACTCGGTTACATTTATACATCCTACGTCGAAGGTTTTATTACTACGCATAATAGATAAACATGTTCACAATTAGACCTACAATTTTTAAACAGTACATTTTTGACGAAACATATTTTTCAGGTATTTTCTAATTACAAGTTCTTTATTTATTGTTGCTAAGCTAATAATGGAACAAATCACATATCATCTAAATCTACAATGGTAGACGTAAGGTGTACTTAACAGGTATAAAATAACATATTAACAAATTATAAATAATGGGAATGTGATAAACCTCCAATATGAAGGTTGAAACAGTTTATCCCTAAAAATATACTTTTATAATACATTTGCTGTATACAGGAGACAGGTTTTCCTATAAATATAAATAATTACAGTCTATGAATTTAAATAAATAGATTCTGTTTTCTTTGGTTACCTTTATAACTTACATTTATACGAAAATATTTATTTACAAAACAGTATGCACAGATTTATTAAGCAATTAGCTTCTGTTTTATTATAATGATTCTCTGTATATTTACATAGACGTAAACGTTTACTATTTTAGGATACAGAGCTTCACATCTACATATTACAAACACATAGTAGATCAAGCTATTGGTTTTCTTACAACTTTATATGTCTTTACTTGCAACTTGTATAAGATCAGATATAAAAATATGTGTGCATTAAAACATATACTTATACTCAAATAATGTAAGTGAATTATTTGCCTTAACATTATATTTCAAGGTGAGAAATACTTCTAATATACCAGCAATTAACCTGCAACACTTATTGCGAGAGTTGATGACAATATCTCGCCTGAAAGAGGGACCCCAAAACGTTATATTGTTGCGTGACTCGTGTCAAAGGCCGAGTTATCGTTAAGCTGAAACAGCTTAGACCTTCTAGCAGAGAGCAGTTTTGTTTATAATGAACTGAAGGTTTTAAAAATATACCAGAAGAAAATATCGTGGATATTAGAATTTTTTAAAAATATATTTCAAAACTAAAACTTAAAATGAATTATACTAGAAATCTCCTAACGAAGAAATGTTAAAAAAATAAAAGTTCATTTTTATAAATTTTCGATACTGGGATTATAAAGTAATTATAATGCAAATGTAAAACATTGTTTTTCTGGAAGCTTGAATTTCATCAGTACTAGAAACGTTGTGAACTATAAATAAAAATAAATGTGATTTTATATTTTGCTATTAAAATTTTAAACCATTTATGCCAGAAATGTATGAATGGTGTTCATAAAGGTAAAAATTAAACTTTCCAGAAAAATTGCTCTTCCCATATAAAGGAAAGTTTATAGTTTTTTTGAGTCTGGGTAACCAAAATTTATAAACAATAATTATTGTAAAAATGTGTAAAGTTCCTTTCCATTATGATAAAAACAAATAATTAATTAGTTGTTTTGCGATATATGAGTTATAAATAAAACTTACAAAAAAAAATTACAAATGTGTTTCAGTAAGATAAAAATTAGGTTTTGAATAGGGATATAACGTTTGACAATAAAATGAAACTTTACTTGGTTTTTATTTTCGTCGAGAACATTTAAAAATACGTATATTTATAGCGGAAAAGATTATGGATGGAAACGCCTTTAGAATTCAACTTTCTTAAAAAGTAATAAAACAATATAGAGGCATGTTTCACAAGTTTTTTTTCTGAAGTGTTTGAGGGCTCTACACAAGTGGGCTGTATAAATACTCATGAAATATTTTCCGAGAGAAGGGGTACAAATGTTAGAAGATTCCCCAAATCTTGAGTCAGCATTTCGCTCAATGTAAACGAATAGCAAAATTATTATGCAATTAGTTTTTCAAATTAATTTTTGTACAAGTATATCTTGAAAATCAAAGTACTGAAAAGAGTTGAGGGGTCTCTTGATTCCAGAGAGAGGTTTTAATGTTTTCCACCTGTTTTGGCCTCTACCCTTCTGTAACTGTTTAACAATGACATTATATTTATTCACAGATCTGAATGTACATACAGTACATAATAACCTGATTAATGTTATTTATTTCTAATAAAGTTTATCTTAATAAATAAAGTGAGTTCCACCAGGAACACAATTATTTCGAAACAACAACCACTTTTATAGCACCTTATGCTTACTGTACTCACACAAAAAATTAAATAATAAAACTAATCACAGCCCGTAAATAAATTATCGAACTAAAAACTCGACTTTATACAATTATTTTTCATAACAGTTTCTTAATTTTTGTACTTTGACTTAATCAATGTACAAAAATTAAACAAACCGTCAAGTCTTTTCATTGTGACTCATCGCATAGTGGCTGGTGATGACAGAGTTTTGGTGGCGATACGAGAAGCTGTTTACGTGAGTCAGACTAACATCGGACAGCTCTGTTTTAGTACGGAGACAGCAAAGTAGATAGCGGTTGAAATGCTTCCTAAAGGCTTTACTAATAAAGTACAACGCAATCGGGTTTATGCACGAGTTGATGAAACTCAGGCAGAACCCAATGATACGAAATGCATGCCAGTAATCATTGAAGTCATCATGTGAAGTCGGATAAAAGTGGAACCATAGCATAAATATGTGGTAAGGTAAGAAGCACACAATGAATATGATGACGAATGCCAGCACCATTTTTGCAACTTTTTTCCTCGCTTGTATTTGATTAGTCTGGCCTCTACCGTGCTCTCCAGGAAGTGTTCTAGTACTCAGAACCAGATGCCGAGCCATTAGAATGTAAAACCCTGCGATAACACACAGTGGCACTGCATAGTATGCTAGAAATTTAAAAAGTACCAAACTCTTTTCATACGTCGCACCCAATTCCACTGGGAAAGGCGTGCAGAACTGGATAGTATTGTTGTCTTGCAGTGTTGCCGCTTGTACGTTGGAAAACACCGCTGCTGGGAGAGCTAAGATCAAAGATACAACCCAGATAGATAAAGCTGTTACAATTGTCAGTGGCTTTGTCGAGATATGCCTCCGAATGGGATTTACAATTGCGCAGTATCTTTCAGCGCTTAATGCTGTGAGCGTGAACACAGATACGCCAATGGACACGTCCTTGGTTGCTTCTGACAGTTTGCAGATCAGCTCTCCCCAAGGCCATGACTCGATAGTGTACAGCGTCGAGGTGAACGGGACACAACTAACTATGACAAGAAGGTCTCCCAGGGCGAGGCTGAAGATGTACGTGTTGGGGATGTTCCTCATGGTCCTGTGTCGGGCGAATATGAATACCAGTGTGCCGTTCCCAAGAACACCTACCAGAAATATCAAAGCAAAGACTACGGGAACTATGTAGGTCTCTGGCCGTTCGGAGTAGGGGACGTAGCCACTCTCCGTGACGTTCGCCAATTCATGATGCTCACTTGCCATCTCCTCCATTTCTGTAATAACAACAGCATTTCAATAATTTCAAATGTTACACCTAATTTTGTGAGAATATGTTTGATATTTTTAATTAAAAAATTACAACCATCCAATACTTTTTTTATTGCCACAGTTGTATAGTTACAAACGTAGAAAACATGTTTTTTGTAAGTTAAATTGGGTTTACCTATGTTTTATAAATTAAAAATACAAATCAAATAAATCCCATAAAATATATGCATAATTATAATGCTAGAAATATTTACTCTTATTGTTGTTAAAAAAGTAAAAACATATATACAACTACAATCGAATAGTGCAGTTTGAACTAATTTTAATTAACGTTTTCAAAAATCAATTATTAAATAAAGAAATTTCTATCAAATTTCTTAAAAAAATAAGATTTTTCTTAATACAAAATTGAAACTACACGTTGGATTGTTTCTAAATTAATTTTTGTAAAATTTTCGGAAACTGAGTATAAATATTATTCTATAGTCTGGAAAAAATAGTAATATAGCTGGAAAATGTATATGAAAAACAATCAGAATAATATATACATATATATATATATATATATATATATATATATATATATATATATATATATATATATATATATATATATATATATATGTATATTATGTACATTTTTATATTATATAGAAACAAAAAAACATATTTTTTAATTAAAAAATCATTCATTACTACAAGAAATTACAGCTTTCTACTCATACGTTGAAGTTAAAAATATAAATAAAAAAAAAGAAATAAAGAAAAAAGAAACATACGTTTAGTTAAAAAAATGATGAAAACTAAACCTGTAAATAAATTGGAAAGTACAATAGAAGCCATTTTAACATTCAAATAAAAAAAAATATCATACTTGAAAATGATTTTCCTTCACATATAAACCGGTTACAGGCGAATAGTAAAGGAATTAGCAACGTTGTAAACAATAATATTACTATACACTTTAAATATTACCGGGAATAATGAACTCAAGTACAATGATAGGGTAATGGTAAATAATAAAGTATTACCACATTGTATTGATATATATATATATATATATATATATATATATATATATATATATATATATAAGGAAAACTACCAATAAATATTAAAACAAAATTAACAATATTAAAATTCTGTTTTCACAACAATTCATAAAAGTAAATAATTTATTTCTAGAACAGGATAATAAAACATATGTGTGTAAAACTGTAGAAGCCTAAGCAAAGTATCTTGAAAGTACGAAAGTCCTATAATACCAACAATAATTCGACGCTTTTATATTGTTGTTCTTCTCCGGTTTTACATTCTGTTAGTTTAAAATAGTCTTCTGTTTCAATTAAATGTTTGTTTCACCATTGTACAACCTTCCACGCATATTATGTTAAAGTTTATACATACTAAACATTCCTGGAATTCTGACCTGCATTTATGTCTTTGTCGGAACAAATGCCATGACTTTCAAGGTTTTCTTAGCCACAGTAACAATGTAGCATTGTTTACTTTTAACTGGATTGCTTTTATCGCTGGACCGTGAGAAAGCTTCATAGAGTGAGTGTTTCATTTAATCAAGCCAGTTACTAAAGGAGCAACATATACTGCTTCTCTTCAACACCCATTATAACAGGAAACAGTGAAAATACTGATCTCTATAACAACGATTGCTTTTACCAGGGTTGCTTTTATTGCTAGACCGTAAGAAGGCTTCATAGAGTGAGTGTTTCATTTAATCAAGTCAGTTACTAAAGGAGCAAAGTATACTGCTTCTCTTTAATACCCATTATAACAGGAAACAGTGAAAATACTGATCTCTATAACAATGATTGCTTTTACCAGGGTTGCTTTTATTGCTAGACCGTAAGAAGGCTTCATAGAGTGAGTGTTTCATTTAATCAAGTCAGTTACTAAAGGAGCAAAGTATACTGCTTCTCTTTAATACCCATTATAACAGGAAACAGTGAAAATACTGATCTCTATAACAATGATTGCTTTTACCAGGGTTGCTTTTATTGCTAGACCGTAAGAAGGCTTCATAGAGTGAGTGCTTCATTTAATCAAGTCAGTTACTAAAGGAGCAAAATATACTTCTTCTCTTCAACACCCATTATAACAGGAAACAGTGAAAATACTGATCTCTATAACAATGATTGCTTTTACCAGGGTTGCTTTTATTGCTAGACTGTAAGAAGGCTTCATAGAGTGAGTGTTTCATTTAATCAAGCCAGTTACTAAAGGAGCAACATATACTGCTTCTCTTCAACACCCATTATAACAGGAAACAGTGAAAATACTGATCTCTATAACAATGATTGCTTTTACCAGGGTTGCTTTTATTGCTAGACCGTAAGAAGGCTTCATAGAGTAAGTGTTTCATTTAATCAAGTCAGTTACTACTATTGGCACTAAAAAAGCAAAATATACTTCTTCTCTTTTACGTCCTTTATGTCAGGGGAAACAATGAAAATCCTTCGTTTTGCTAGACGTTGATCACTTTACACATGGTTTTGTAAAGGTAATGTTGCTTTGGCTGAAGAGTTTAGATTTATTAACACTCTAAAAGCAAGAGGACTCATTTTATGTTTATTACTAACATTATTAAATATTTGTCATGAAATAAACAAATAATTGTTCTCTCACTAAAACAATGGCCACATATACCTACCGACTACCAATAGGCCTTCACCTATCAATATCGGAGACTAAAAAAACAGTAAAAAACAGCTTAAGATGATGACTGTAAATAAATCTTAGTGTAATGGTTTATCTAGTAAATAAATAACTAGGTAAACTGTAAAAATAATTCTAAATTACTAAGTAACTTAATGAAAATAATAATTGAGACACTTTGTAATTGATTAGATTTTTCAATCTTAAACATAAATTCAATTCTGTCAAACATGGCCTACTAATTATTAACAGTTTCAAATATTTGTAATATTTTGTTATAACAACTAACGTAAATATCTTAGGTACACGATAAGAGTTCAAATTAGATGTATTTTGACTTTTAATAGTTTATCCAAACGTTTGTGAAATATTTTTTTACCCTTTTACGTCAGTAAGTGTAAGTTACAGTTCTAGACTCCTTACAAATTATATGATCATCTTTCACTTTATATTTCGACCTAAGTTGTTTCATAACTATCTATTGTTGTGATTAAACTTTTAAAAGTATTTTAAAATTCATGAATTTTCCCAGGTTGCGCAGCAAATTTTAGTAAATAATACGGTCCATCCCATATTAGTTAACGAACTGTTTCTTTAAACAAAGGTAAAAGTCAGAGTAGTGGACTCACAAAAATTAGTTTTTAATAAACACACAAAACAAACTAGTTTCAGCGACGAAGTCGCCTTCCTCAGTGCATTTTCTACTACTAGCTTTTGTGAGATTTTGAGAGACTTTTTTTTACCTTTGAGAATAGTTCTCACTAGCTAAGCTCTAAGTATCTAAATGTACCTTTAGAGTTTATTATTTGACCGGACATTACTTAGCCCTAGATAGACCGTCTTTAATTAGTAGAGCATGTAGAGAATAAATGTTGGACTTTTTTAATAATTTGATCAGATACCAAATATTTCTTAATTCGGTGTACTATGTTTAATAATAAACAAATAATAATAAAAATAAAAAGGTAACACTCAAATTTACATATTTCAACTAAATATTCCAAACCTATTATTCCTAATTCAGAACATAAAACAATATTTTGAAATATCGGGCAACAGGTCACTTGAAGAGTGTAATATAAATCTTAGAACTAGGCGTGGCGCCTCTCCAGTTTTTACGTGGCTTTACTGCATGTACCGAAGTTGTAAAAGTACTTGCTTAGTAATATATTACTGAGAAGGTTAGCGTGTAAGAGGGAAACTTGCAAATACGTTTATGCCTTTCCTCCTTGTAAACGTTCAAGTTTCGAAATAATTACACATTGATTTTTAGAGGTTTGTACTAGCATGTTGAAAAATACGAGCTTGATTGTTTCTGAAATAACGAATTATTATAAAGCATAATACTTTACCCATTTAAATCCGAATCCTTAAGAGTACTTTCTTAGTGAGAACCTGCATCACCTAGTTAAAATTCATAGCGTTAAACTCTTTCGATGTTTTCATTATTTGTTTGGACGTCGATTGATAATCAATAAGGACATTTTTGTTTTTAAAAGAAAAAGACGTTTGAATAAAAGTGCTGTACAAGCATTAAAAAGAACTTCTGTCTTTTATTTTGATGACAAGTGGTACAAGCACACATTTAGAAATAATAATAATGAAAGAAACCAAATAAAACAAGAAACAGTTGCAGCGTAGCAGAAGGAATGAGCTTCTCAATTAGACTTAATCTGTCGGGAAGTTAATGAATGGCATGAATGGCGTTAATGAATAGAATGATCTGAAGTGCATTCAATTGTTGGAGGATGTAAATCAATGACGAGGATTAAAGTCCGCTGTGTGGGTTTAGGCAAGTACGTAAGCCTAGGCAACTGACGTCAAATGGTGGGGGCACGAAGAAAATAGTCTATAACGTCTTTAGTTCGCCATGCTAGTTTCCAGGAAAAGAACGCGGAAATAGTAATTAAATACATTAATCGTAACACAAAAACAAAAGAAAATAAGAACTGAATTATGACTCTGGGAAACGCTGTCATATTAGAGCTGTTTACAAAATTAACACCTATATGTCGGTATAACAGCTGATACCATCCATACCTTAGCACAACCTGGTACACGAGGCTGAAAAATATTTAAGATAGTCAATTGTCTTATCTTTGGGATACGAAGTAATATGGATATTTTAGTCTAAGTTCAAACCTTATGCAAGACGTGTCTGTGCGCACAGAAGCATAACCGCATTTGTACAAATATAAATGTGGGACAACGTAGCTAAATGCAACCTTGGATAACTTTACAAATATTTTTGATATCCTGAAAAACCATAAATACGCGAAAAAAATTAACGTAATATCCGGTAAACAACTAAAGCCCCGATCACCCAACCTCTACCATTATTTTGCCCAACATTGGGCTACAACTTCTACAAAAGACCTATAATGGTTTGCCCATTTCCCCAAACGCATCCATTCACAAATATTTGTAAGCATTTTAGAAATATAGAATATTTTTGACTTAAATATTCCTACTAGTATCAAAGATGCTCCAGACCATTCTGTAGTCAATATTTACCCACCAAATAAATATTCAGACCTGAAATTCAGAATTTCCAAGACAATCGACATGTTCCTCCATCTATTCATGTCTACAGAGTTACTCTTCATGGCCAAGCACAATTCCCGAAAGACGCAATAAATGGCCGTTTGTCCTTAAGTTCGCCTCGTTGAGAAACATTCACATATCTATTTGAATGACGTTGACTACGTTTGTAAGCAATTTTTGATCAATTGTATCTTTACAGAGGATGTTTGTGTCATTACGGACCATTCTTAACCATGAAGAAGGTTAGCAAGGAAATTGATAAAAGCGGACGATATATAATGGTTTTGTTACACGTGAAGACAAACCGGTGATTTGTAATGTCATGTAGAGAGGAGAGTTTTAGTCAGAGAGTGACAGTTGTAGTGCGTGTTATATGTAAATAGACCATTAGCGAACTTAGTTCTTATTATTACACCTAATTAAAACAGTAATTATACGTTTTTATAAAATGTTATTTCAAGATAAATTATAATTCATGATTGACCATAAGTATATAATCTATTACAAAAAAAAACACACAGAATAAGAGCGAAATATAGTGTTTTCCATAGTTTCAGGATATTCAGAATTAAGGGATATTTTTATATATAGTATCCAATACTTTTTTTAAAAGATATTTATTGCTTTTAACACGAATAATAGAGAAGTAAATTCAATTTTTATTCCTTCACGAATGAAAAATATGATGAATAGTTCATATACGGAGTACATCCGGTAACTTTGTAGTGCATAAAATCACAGGTCCTACGTTTCACTAGAATCTCATCTAGCATTGACGAGGAGAACCTAACAACAGTTGAAGTGCGAATGAAGAACACAGACAATAGCCTATGTAGGGAAAAGAAGCCCTATATATATATATATATATATATATATATATATATATATATATATATATATCACTTTCACTTATGTACTTAAACAAGAATCTTACTTGGTATTTATGCGAGCTAACTTTCAACGGCTGGCTGTGCCGTCGTCCTCAGGCATACTGAACAGCCAGCCGTTGAAAGTTAGCTCGCATAAATACCAAGTAAGATTTTTCTTTAAGTACATAAGTGAAAGTGATAAGTGTATACAAGAAAACAGTGTTGCATAATCTACAAATATGGATATCGCCCTACAAGGTAATCAAGCAACCAAACTATTGAACAAATTTGAAAAACTTAGAAAACAAATCATAAATATTAAGCATAATATACATTTTAATAAACAATGCATTACGATAAATTATTCAATTTAATAGACAATATTAACCCCATAAACAAACGTTAAAAACTCGCACAGTGCAGTGAATCTAAAAGTAGAACATAATAGTACACCAAGGTCAACGGGAAATCAACTCAGCTCGCAGTCTACAACCCTGTTCAGTATGCCTGAGGACGATGGCACAGCCAGCCGTTGAAAGTTAGCTCGCATAAATACCAAGTAAGAATCTTGTTTAAGTACATAAGTGAAAGTGATAAGTGTATACAAGAAAACAGTGTTGCATAATCTACAAATATATATATATATATATATATATATATATATATATATATATATATATATATATATATATATACGGTAAATACTAGGGTTGCAAAGGCTTAAGCTATATTTATGAATTAAGTTCATTTACTATCAATTAATTAAAACAATTTTAGACGAAAGTTTTAAAATGTCTAAAGCAATAAACTATAAAATTTAAATTTATACATGTAAAGTCATACTAATAAAAATATTCATGGGAAATTCTGTGTTGAATGCGATGCTCCTTTTAATAGAGGAAAGTAGACCATACAATACATATTTATATTAACTTGAGCTATTTAAGACACGAAGTTCAGAAAATATTTAATAACTTTCTTATGGCTTGGATTAATATCCTTAATTATTAAACTGTTTGAAGTCACAATCTGTCTGTAATTCTAACAATTTCTTAGTTGTTTTTAAAAACAAATTTAAAGATTACTATTTTATACTTTACCTTTTGTTGAAGAGGGATACAATTTGTATTGTAGGCTGTTGCAACTAATTGGAATTTAATCTTCTCGGAGGGTTAATTTCGCAAATGCGGATTTCACCATCTTAGTGAGACCAATTAAATATCATTTTCTGTAAAAGATAATTTTAAAACAATATGAATTTTCAAATAAGAAATGTCTTTCAGTCATCAAAATTTAAACCTCTGTAATATCTTACAAATTATATTTATAGATTTTCTTAGGAATTTGCTTGTGTTTTCTACTTACCCGTAATTAGTATAATATTTTACTTGAATTACAAGAATGTACTATGAAGTGCTGTTATTTGCTTAATGTAGTATTTCTTTATTTAATTCTGTATTTAAATAAAAACAGCCCTGTATGCTACCTTTGTGTATTAGCTGTGTTCACTGTTTAAAACTACCAGCATTACCAAACATATTATTTTAACCATATTTTTGATTATTCTGGTATTAACAATCGGCGATAACATTTAACCAGTGAGTAATTTCATTCCTTATTGAGTACTTTAACAAAATAATAGACACATGTTTATAAATTCTACACCTTTTATTTTACGGAAAAATTATAAGAGCTTTCTTATACAAGTTTGCAAAATCCAAAATGTTCCATATTTAGTCACTTATAGAAAATTTATTAAAAAATTCTTGATAATTACCGAGATTTTTTTAATTTTTAAAATTATTTTCCAAGCAACAAGCCAGTGCTAACAAACGCTAACACTGACCAAATAATATTATTTAAAAACAAGAATGATAACACACACTCTTTGTCGTTAAATGGAAACCTTTTGCCTGGCGTATTTTTATTAAATACGAAATCATTACTTAAGAAACTACAGAGTTGTTGTAAATTGGAACGTTAAGACGGTCTTCAAAACTGAAATCACTTTTAGGGAGCTAATGGTGTACTTATACCTTGTGTTTACTCTCCAAAGCGGTTATTTATTTGCTTTATTATTTTAATGAATGTTGCTAACAGCTCATAAAATTTAGAGAGATTTATACTTTTCATTACGTACCTTTATACTGTATCGTTAATTAGGCCTGAATTTTTAGATTAAAATCTCTATTAGATCCGCCAATGTTATTGAAATTATTTTGTATAGAATGCCTGACTGGGTTTTTCTACGAAAAACAATTTCGACTACCGTGACTTTCACTAGAAACTCTAACACATCGATTTTTATACTGTATTGAGTGTGCAATATTTCATATAACAGCTGATTTTATATTATAGGGTATGTTGAAAAGTGAATGTTATACCAAGTAGGACACGTTACTTTATTTATTGTACATTATTCAGTTAGAATGGCATTATTAAATATTTGTATGAGTTATTAACTATAATAATTTATTTATATTTCGATAAGTATTACTATAACTTTTCAATACGATAATAATGAGTGAAATATTTTAAATAAAGTTTATTTTAATGAGTTTTTATTTAAATGAAAACCGTTTCAAACCACAGTAGCGAAAATTGACGCTGATGCCTTAATACAGTCAAAAACGTGAGGAACAGTTTCAGTCAGATTCACGACTCCCAATTTAAATTTCCTGGAAATTATACGCTTTTAGGTTTTTCAGTTGCGGAAGGTATGTGAAATATAATTATATGTTACATTCATAGCTATTATTTAGTGCTAATACAAAAATATGTTAGTTGTTCTGGTAACGTAGTCAGGTTAACCGAAAGTTAAGCATAGACAATGAACCCATATTTTATGTGAATTTTAAGGTTAATTATACCATGGATAAAATTCGTGATGCAAAATTAGTTGTAATAAACGTTTTAATCATATTTACCATTAACTTTTACCTGCTTTCTAAGCAAAAATAGCTAGCGTTGTCAGGCTACAATGTTATCCTGATTGCCTTTTAAAAAGGCACTTCTGAACCTTAAAAGCTAAACAAGATGTCCTGAGAATGTTTTATATTATAGGAGTTGGCTGTTTTATTTACCAAATTTAAATGTTACTTTCAATCGGTATCCCCTGTCCATTTCATATACTATTAGAAACACTAATAAGAAATATGTACTATATTATTAATAAATGTATATTATAAGAAATGATAAACATTTTAAACATAAAATAACCTCAGGTTATAAAAAAAGGTTTTGGATAGTTGAAAACGTCCAGACATTACACAATTTTAAAGATTTATATAAATATTAGGAAAATGTTAAGTGGGAACATGAAATGAGCCAGCAAACTTAGTCATAATAGTGTGTCAGGTGACACACGTTCCAATAACGAAACTATTTGCAAAACAGGGGAATTTTTACAAAAAGGAACACACTACAACTAAAATCATTCCTTACTTACTTGATGTACATTTCGGATGTATAGCGACTATCCTTACAAGGATAATAACTACTAACTTATTGTTAACAATTATCGTACGGGCTAAATTGTTAGAACAAATTTTTTTAATTTCCTTTTTATTATTTTAATAAAATAAACCATTTTTTCGAAACTATAAAATAAAATGTATATCAAGTTATTGAGGAGTAATTGTGGCAAGTAGATATTTTATTTCCTTATTTGAACGTGATTGTATACAATGGTCTATGCTGAATCTTCACCTAGTAGTTCGAAAAAATTATGTTGGGCAGTGATGTGGCCTATAGTTTCTTTTATATTAAGACGGTGCAACACAATGACCATTTATAAATATACTCCTATCACGTTTGTTCTAAAGAGATCTTTTTTTCAACTTTAAAGTTTCTTCATGTATTCATCATGAATTCACTGATTAAACTAATTTTACACTACTTAACTAAGTGAATGAGTAATTGCTTACTTGCTGACGCGTTTCAAAACGATCGTTCCTTTTTCGTAGTAGAAGGTTAGCTTCGAAAAAGAAACTATCGTTTTGAAACGAGCCAGCAAGTAAGCAATTACGTATTCACTAAGTTAAGTAGTGTAAAAGTAGTATAATATATTAAGATAAAAATTGTCTAAAATTTGTGTGTCATATTTCTACGTCTTAAAATTTAGAATTTTAAAATGTGTTTATTTCATAAATCTAACATTTTTTTCCTTGAAGAATATCGAGTAGAAATGTTCGTATAACTATAGGTATTTTAAATTAGAAGGGCATGAAAAAATGTTATTACACTTGAACGTCGATGAAGCGTCCCATCGGGAGCGAACATATTGAATGGATGTACTCCGGAAATAAACGCTTTATATTTTTCCATCCGTAAAGGAATATGCATATATATAGTTCCAATAAAATAAAAAGAGAATTTAATAAGATCAAAATATATGAAACGATCAGCTACCTACTCTTGTTGAATTAATAACACTTTATTAATTATATGTCTATATACGTGGGTAGTTTATATTTCATCCTTTTATTTATATTTAATATAAAATAAAGCACTGTTTATTGAGCCTTTAAACGGAAAATGTTAAATATGTTTTTAATAAATTTAACACATTTCTACATAAAACTACCGCCCTGTATTGGAAGAAACAGAAACCTTGCGGGTAGCGTGAGGGACCTTTCTTCACTCAGGTTTAGAGTCGTTCTATTCCACGTAAACTATCTTGTCTTGTCTTCGGTGTCGTAGTTTTCCCCTCTCGCTCCTACTAAGGGATCATTATGTTCTTTTCTTACTCCTACCTCATTTCTCCTTCCTTAACCTTAACTTTCTACATACTTGTGAGTGTAATGGCAAATCTCCTAATTCACCCGTGTTTAGAAAAGTAACTCTGCCATACGATGCCTTTATACCCCCTATCTCTTTTGCAAAGTTTTCATATTGATAACGTAATTATAATTATTCCCAACCTTTTTCTGCCCTTTATAGGGTATATTAGTCATTCTTCCTGGGCGTTTTAAACCACAATATATTATTTCATTTGCGGTTTATTTTTGATCCATTAAGGAGCTCCAAGATTTTTATAGGTTCATCCCCGACTATTTGTTTTTATTTTGTAATGTGGGAAGAGGTACAGTTTAAAAAAAAAACTATGATCAATCATTAAGGAAAATAGATTATTATAAAATAGATGGCGCTAATGTTAGTTAATTCGGTCTTAGGAGGATAGGTGAATGACAAAGACACACAAGTTTTCACGAACAAGTATCACCGGCAGACTCTAATAAACTGTCAGTATTGTGTGCTGGAAGCAATATCTGGCCTTACAAATTTAACAATGGAATGCTTTTTAGAAATGACAGGTTATTTGTTATAATCGATATTTGATATGACCTCTTGCTCACTGCATTTATTGTCAAAATACAAAGGAATATTTAATATTCGTGTATAAATCCTAGATATATTAAGTATAATATGAAGAATGGATTTTATTAAATTATACATTCGACACTTAAAATAAAAGTGTCAAAATGTACGTAAATTTAATAAAAACGCCATAATTTTAGAGGAAATCTGTCAATGTTTATTAAAAATCTAAGTAAAGAAAATTTTTTGGGTGAAATGTTTCCTTCTTCTCTTTCATCTCTAAGAATCGTAAAAACAAAAGAAAAAACTGATTTTATATATGAAACATTCACACACGAGTATGAAAGAAAATGACAGGGTGATATTTAGTTATTTATGAACAAGTGAGAGAGAGAAGAGAAAATGGGAGATAGAAAGAGAGCGATTTGTATCCGTACATTCTTCCTAATAACAAGGTCATGGAGTTAAAAATGTAAACCATTTTACATTTACTAGATTTTTTTTCCAACTAACCAATGCAGAAACTAAAGATTTTTTTCCAGATTAAAAACATATTAACCTATTTCTAAATCCTGTTATTTACATTTTGTTTATGAAAACAAACTTTTCTCTAATCTTTGTCTTTTTGTAGTTACATTTCAAGAATGGTTTTAGTGGCACAGATAATAATAAATGTCCAAGTTTTATTAAACTACATTTACTACTCACATTTCAAGAATTGTTTTAATGGCACAGATAAAGGTAATGTCCGAATTTTATCAAACTATATTTACCTCTAACGTTTCAAGAATTATTTTAGAGCCACAGATGAAGGTATGTCCGAATTTTATTAAACTATTTTTACCACTTACATTCTAAGAATTGTTTTAGTAGCACAGATAAAGTTAATGTCCGAATCTATTAAAATATATTTATCACTCACATTTCAAGAATTGTATTAGCTGCACAGATAAAGGCGAGATTTTTGGTCTTCTGTTAGATTTTAGTTATTTCATAATTTTGAAAAGAATATTTCCCACTTACACGTCAGTTATTGAACACCTTACAATTATTTATTTGCATTTGATAAGTTGCTGAGTTTTTTGATTAGATGATATAGTCTAAACGTTTTATGGTTTCAACTGGAATAACCAATTTTCCAACCCAGGTGTGTTTCATCAACCAACGATTGAAAAAGATGAATATAAATTGCTTGTTGAATTTCAATAGAACAAATCTGGCCTAAGGTTTTGAATATCTTTAAAACAGCCAATTTAAATAATTACACATTCACCAAGCATGGAATATAATTTCAAGTGTGTTTTAAACATATTTTATTGAATGTATTGTATAAAATTAAATTTCTCGTAATAACTCACGCTTACACTTATTCACACACACACACACACACACACACACACATCAGGGGTAAATAAAACCAACGTGTCAATCAGATCTGTTTAAAACATTTATATCATTACAAGTATTCTCCTAGAAGTATAGGAGAAGTAAAATTTATTGATTTCTAATTGTCAAAACCAAGATTTCTCATAGTGTATTTAAACTCAATATAAAACATACAACCACTGGATAAAAGTTATTCAATAGCAAACTGTGTATAGACTTTCACTTTCACACAAACACCGAGACGAGCAATAGCAAGAGTACAATACATAGACAGTAGTTCAATCAATCACATGAAGCATCGCTATTATAAATATTTGATTAATTTTAGAAAGTTATTAAATACTCTTTTCAAATTATCAGTATCTGAAACTCTATTACTTTTAAACTTAGTTATATAAATCATTTCTGACAATTACCTTTTTTTTGCTTTCTATATCCAAAATTTTAACCCTGTCAAAATCAAAGCTAAGACCGGTTTCTCTCTAAAGTTGACTAATGCAGATCTTTCTCTATAATTTATGCAATCAGACTCATGTTCCTTGATTGTCTGTTTTAAAATTCTACCAGATTGGCCTATATAACTGCAATCACAGTCAGTACAAGGAGTATTATATACAATATTAGGACTTCCCAACTGGAATATAGGATCTTTCCCCAACTGATTACATGACTGGATTCTGTCAACAGATTTGAAAAACACGTCAATATTATGACTCTTTGCAAGAAGGACACAGGTGACTTAGGGCTTCTTCTCCGTCTTTTTGGGCAAGAGTACGGCCTGCATGTCCGCCTTGCGCTATCGTATCGCCGGGCAACAGCTTGTTCAGTGCCTCGTCGTTACGTATGGCCAGCTACAGGTGACGAAATAATCCTGGTCTTCTTGTTGTCGCCAGTAGTAATGACGGATCGCTATTGACTAACTTTTACCCAGGACTTGTATGTTAGAAATTGTGTTTAAAGTTGTTGAACTTGCGATGTATTGTGAATGTAACGTTTAAATTATCACGATTATTGTTTTAAGCTTGAAAAGGGCCACCTATTATGTGACCGATAATTCCCCTGAGCAACTATGACGGGGAAATAGCGGTTGTATATGAAGCCGCTCGAAAACTAATTTCATTGAGAGATTACCGAAAAACTGTGTTCTTTGTTGCCTCTCAATCTGCAATCACGGCCCTCTCCACCAGCACTTAGACCAATTGCAAGCGAACTTTCAACTGTCGCGCTCTCTTAAGTGATCTCTCTGAAAGGGGTTAGGAACTTACTCTGCAGTGGATTCCAAGCCACGTTTAAATTCCAGGGAATGAAAAGGCGGACGAAATAGCGAAATCAGGCCTGTCCCTCACTCAGCCAATGATGCCTTTGTCCCTGACCTCCTCCAAGACAAGGATTGATCAAGCGGTAAGGGCAAGAATATCTGCCAGACACAGAGAAGAGTTAAGAATCTATCGTCAAGGACAACCCACTTAACCGAAAGCTGTCACGTCCAGTTGGTGTTGCCGCCTTTCGAACTCTGACAGGACACGATTACCTCCCTGCCCATCTGACCAGAATAGGAGTACTCTCCTCCGCAGGCTGCCCACTCTGCACAGCCCCTGAAGCAATTTCGAACGCCCAACATCTGTTCGAATGCCAAGGACTGCGGGACGTCCGCGATGAAGCTTATGGCTCCGACTTAGAGCATCTCGCCTCCCTCTTTTGGACTGCCCGGCACCGAATGGCTGAAATGCCAAGAATTTGCGTTGGATAAAGTAAGTAAGTAAAGTAAGTACAGTGTGACCGAAACGTTGCTTGATTGATATTAAAATAATAAACTCGGCATTGATCATCGTTTGAGATTAATTCATTTTTAAAATTGAGTTAATTTAGAAGCTAAACCCATTTAATGAAGGATTTTATTTTAGTTTCTTTCTATGTTATAATTTGAATTAATATAAATATGTGTATACATATGTCAGAACAAAATATTAAATGCCAAAGTAGAAAGAAACTTTCCTTGCTATTTTCCATTTTCTTTTTTTATGTCTGATGTTGAACTGTTATTTTTATTTGTTATTATTTATACACTTCTTTTTTTCGCTTTCATTGTGTTGTATTTTCTTTTTACATTCCTTTCAGGTTTTTCTTTTTTTTTTTATCAAGATTCGACAACAATAATCTAGATTTTTGTTAATTTTATTCTTTTTTCATTCATTTTAATCCTAGAGCATTATTTATGATATTTTGGTTTAACCACGGCCACAATTTAAGGTTATACAATGGAGGCTTTTCATATAGATCTTTGAGGTGCTCATTTCTAACTATGGAAAGTTGGCTCGGTGCCTAAAAGCTCTAGACTTCGAACCTGAAGATACTCAGTTCAAGACTGACCTACACCTACCACATGTTTATAATTTAATTATTGAATGAATATTTGAAAAACAAATGTGTTAACATCAATTGTTAAAAGGTTAAAAAAATTTATTTGAGCTTGATTGGATGAATAAAAACGTATTTTTATTAAAGATTGAAAATTTGTACAAAATGTTTATCAGTACAAGGAGAGTGTGAGCTAATAAAAGGAATCTAAAAACACTTAATTTTTCGTTATATTTTCCTCTCTTAACTTTAAAGTTTAAGTGATAACTTTTGTTTCAACCTTAGTTCATTCTGTCTGAAAACTGAAAATGAAACATTGGATGTAAAATCATTTAGATATTTGAAAGCGTATTTTAAAATGTTTTTATTTTATTGAAAGCACAGCAAGAAAATAGGTAGGAAGTAATAATAGAATCTCTTTAAATAAAAGACATTTATTTCTTTAAATGCATTAGTGCAATACAAAGTGATTTATAGAGACTTTTAGGTGACGAGAGCAAGTTTGCGCCATTAGTCAATCCTTCCGCCATTAAATAAATCAAGTTCCGTGTTGCACGTGATAAAAATACATCGTATATATTGCTACTTCGTATACAGTCAGAACATAAAAAATGGGCATTAGTACATTTCATATCATTTAAGTGTTAGTAAATATCTTTACATTTTCGAATGCATGTTTTCGAATTATATTTAATTAATTAATGTTTCGAACAATGATAAATTTAATGTTAAGTTAGGGTCTTAAAATTGTTGCAATATCTAGATAGAAACACAATTTTTAAAATCATCACATTTTTTTTGTTTAAATACAAAATAATAACATCACTCCTAAAATTTGAATTACATAACACAATTTTCTGTATCTGTATTACGTAATAAACAACTTATTTTAAAAAAAATCTATGTTAAGTTGTTGCATTTGTGAAGATTATAATGTTTACTGTTCATTTCTTTAGAGCATACTCATCACATGTATGTTGGTTCACACAAAAAAAGAGTATATAATATATACGTTACGTGGAAAATAAAATTTGTACACAAATTTATTCAGAAATGTTTTTCGTTTTTTTCAGAATATAAGGCCCTATATAAAAACTGTATAAACTATTATAAACATCTATCGATTCCTTGGATATCAACTCCACTGTGGATATTAATAGATTTACTCAAGTCAGTTGATTAGGAGCAAATGGTAGTACATTTTATCCTCTTGCCATTAATTAATACAAAATTATATTTTTTGAGTGTGCAATGGTAAAACTTTTAATTTCGTAATGTCAAGTAAACAAAAAGTAGAGTAAAGGTAATATACTCTATTATATTTCGATTTTGATAAATATAAAAATTTAAAAAGTTGTATTTATATAAATGCTGTGGACAGTTTTTTTTTTAACTTCTACTTATATTTTAACACCAAAGCGTTCTTCGTATAAATATGATTAAATTCATTTTTAATATGAAAGTGCTATTTTATTTTAGTTTAAAAATATTTGTTTATCAAACAAATTTACCACTGTCGCGTTAGTAGGAGGGTTACCAGCTCTTATTCGATGATTATTGAATATAACTCGCACTCTAATCTAGCATACTTGACCTGTCATATTACTTTTGTTTTTTTTCTGCAAAACGTAGTAGTGGGTAAGTAGAAGATTCTATTATTCAAATACTGAGGAGATCCTCCTTACGTATTGGGATTTTAGGAGGTGGAAACTGATATGGCTGAGATTAGACAGGTACGTTACCCCTTAGTTCTATATCGTGCTATATTACTATTAAATAATTGGTAAGTAATCGTAGCATATCAATTAATAAGGCCTAAGAGTTTACTCAACAAGTACAAATACTATTGAATCAAAATCGAGATCTGGACACGTACTCGGAGCCGAGATACCTCACATAGGGTACTTGCGAATGGTACGTTGGATTATCGATATTGTAAGTCAAATTAGAGTTGAGTAAGATACTAAGAAATAAGCTGAGTAAGAATACATTTTCTGGGAAAAAAATAAAGGTGATAGATGGCCAATGGAGATAGATGGCCAATGGATATAGATGGCCAATGAAGATAGATGGCCAATGGAGATAGATGGCCAAATGAGGTAGATGACCAATGGAGATAGATTGCCAATGGAGATAGATGGCGAATGGAGATAGATGGACAATGGAGATAGATGGCCAATGGATATAGATGGCCAATGGGGATAGATGGCCAATGGAGATAGATGAACAATGGAGATAGATGGCCAATGGAGATAGATGGCCAATGGAGATAGATGGCCAATGGAGATAGATGGCCAATGGAGATAGATGGACAATGGAGATAGATGGTCAATGGATATAGATGGGCAATGGGGATAGATGGCCAATGAGGATAGATGGCCAATGGAGATAGATGGCCAATGGAGATAGATGGCCAATGGGGATAGATGGCCAATGGAGATAGATAGATGTGTTAAACCAATTAGGTCAACGTCCAAAGTGGGATTACAGGTTAACTGAAGACCAACTATAAATTTCATTCCCAGGTAAATCGTTCAATTTTAACACGGCACACGACTTCAGTCAAGATTAGTAAGCGTTGGTTCGAGGCAGTAGCAATTTAGTAAGGCACTATCCGTAATTTGAACTCTATTCCGTAAGAATATTTTAGGCAACAAAGGGCAGCTGCTTCGAAACCATCGCTAGATATTTGAATAAGCAGTAGTCTCTCATCGAGCTCAGAAGAAAGACTTTTTATTCCCTGGCTGAAACTATTTTTCTGACTCAGAGCTGATAACCTGTTACATATTGCTCCTATATGGGTTCGAGCTTTGGTAAATGACCCATTAGGGTTTTCATGAGATTTGGTTTACTTCTGGAATTTCCGCAACTAAAAACGCAGTGTCTGGGTTTCTTAGAGTCTGCGCTTACTGGAATAGGAGACTAAACCCTTGGGGTGACGCTTGCCTTGGTTCCGATTTTAGGGTATGATATAATGTTTGATCGATAGGCTTTTTATGACGCTAAATGCGTTTAAATTTCCCCTGGTACTGCTTTGTTGCTTAGTAAAAAGCCGAACCGGTTTAGGCAAATAACTGTCGTTCTGTACTGTAGAGAACAACCTATATACTGATTCCGATAGTCTTTAAAATGATTAAGACCAAGATCTTAACGAAGAGCATGATTGGAAAGGAACGAGAGTTTGGTTTTGACCCTCTTGGTGACAGATTTTTTTGTATCGTAAATAATCATTATATTTGACATTTTTTAAATTGATAAATAAGTCATCAAGATCTTCAAAACTAACTTCAAGGTTCCAAACGTTTCTAACATCATTGGATAACCCTTCGACTATAGATTCAGTAAACTTTGCTTCCGTCTAGTCAAGCTTCAGGAGTTCTGTCACTTCTTTTACTTCTATGGTATAAGTATTTAAATTTTGTTGAGACCTTAAGCTCTATATTAAAGATCTAAATGAAAGGCATAACTATGGATGGAGTATAAGAGATCTATTAACGTCGTGTGGGACTGAATGGATGTGGGTAGAGATATTAACGTCGAAATGAAATTGTGAAATAGTCGCATTTTTATAACTTTCTACTGTAAGGGCACCTTCTCTAAGAATACTATGTTTAATGTCGCGAAAAAGCTTACATACTTTGATACAACTTTAAAAGATAAAGCACCATTACAGCTACTTCCAACCCATCTGGGATTGATAGGATGTTTGCAATTTTCTGCTGGGAGTTGCAGTCTAGAGAAAATAGGGTTTAGAAAAAGACGGGGGAATTATACTATTTCCAGTTCTTTAGGATTTAACCGCAGATGCTAATCTCAAATTTCAGTTTTTCGCTTCTCGAGTAGATCTAGAAGATTCGTCGTTTTTAGGGCCTCGACACCGGCCGACTAGGAATGATGGCATACTTTGAGTAATGTTATAGCTACTTGACTTTAGCTTAGACTGGTTCTATCATTTATCTGCATAAAGAGGGCTAAATTCGAACTTGGCACTCGTGTTAGCTCATCCACCCAAAGTTAAGGAAATTGACCACGATCCTCTAACAACTGTAATTTGAAATGTAATCTATCGAGCCTAACCTTGTCCGGAGGATTTTTATTTCTCCTTCAAGTACCAATCTCATAACTAACATGGGACTTCGTCGATAATTGGCACCTCTAAATTTTGTATAGGCCTATGTGAAACAACATTATATTTTAAGTTAAACTCCTAGTTCCATTCTCATATCCTGAACGCTAGGCTGAGGAGGCTCCCTATAAGCATTTTAACTGATCCCAGAAGGCGAAGCAATGTAAGCAAATACTGCCTTTTGATTGGTCTGTGTAACTCCTTCCACTCCACCAACAACAGCTGTCAACCTTGTGAATCGTTGAAACATTGTGAAACCTTGCACTCCAGGTTTTGGGTTGAATGAATGTACAAAACCACCTAGTTTTTTATCTTTAATAAATCTGGAGATTTTTTTAAAACGTTTTAGCTACCTATATATTATATTCTATATACGCATATATATATATATATATATATATATATATATATTTCTTATATTCCATTTTTTTGTAATGGAGCGGAGTCAAGTTTTATTATTTTAGAGAAAAGTGGTAATTTTTGTATTTGTTAATGTAAAACATATGATATGTTTCACATTATATTATAATATATCATAGGTATATATTATAGGTATGGCAGTTATTGTTTAATTACTTAGTTCAATTTCCGGGTAAAATAGGTAATTACTTATTTAATTTGAAGATCTTAATTACCAAAGTATTTTATAAAATACCTACCCTGTCAGCTAAATGTTAATAATTCTATCACATGATATAGTTGAAATCATAAACATTTGATGTTTACGTACAAGTACATGATATATTATTTTGGCGTAAATTAAACGCTCTAATTTTTAACTGTAATACTGTAATAATATAAACATTTCATTATTTGAGACCCATGTAATTTATTTTAAGGCTTCCATGACTGAGGCCGAAATAATTTTTTCTAAAGGCTCTACAAATTTGACAGTTGTTATTGGTGGAGTGGGAGGAGTTACAGACCAATCAAAAGGCAGTTTTTGCCTTAAATTGCTTCGCCTTCTGGGATCAGTTAATATGCTCCCTAGTAGGATGTTGAAATTAAATTTCAGGTGTCCACGATTGATCTACATACTTATTAGAGAAATTAGTTTTTGTTACTAAATGAATTTCGTTCTAGCTAATTACATTCTTATATTATGGGGAAACAATCTAAAGTAGTAAGTTACCATTTAAGAAAACACTTGAGTAGGTAAGAATTCAATAGACGAGAGTTGCACCACTTTATAACAAATTTCTTAGAATAAAAAAGCTTGGCATTAGATGCAAACACAAGAATTTATGAAGTAAATAATTTTAAAATCTCAAAATAACTTTCACTTCACGGAACGATTTAATCCGTTTACTCAAGAGTCGTTGAGATAAGTTTAACTCCTAACTCGTTCTTTGAGCGGTAACTAACTTATAATTACTTGCCTTAACCTTAATAACTATAACTTAGGCAAATATTTCAAACAACCTTACCCGGGTGTTGAGTGCCATATCTCTGTGTTGATAAATATAATTACCAAACTATTTAATTTTAGCATACACCCTAACCAACTTTAAGACTTATATATTACAAAGGTAAAAGTCAAAATAGTTAACTAAAAATCTCACCAAAAATATTTTGTGGAATTTTGAGTTCCCTATTTTGACTTTTACCGTTGTAAATAGTTCTCACTAGCTAAGCTCCAATTAACTGAAGGCGTACATATCGTTTGGCTAAATTCACATATTCAATAATCGATGCCCCCTCTGTTACAGTTCTGGAGGACTAACCCTGATAGGAGGGTCAATTTCCGAAACTTTCTCTGAAATAAGAATTTTTATATTCCTCTTAAAACGGCCATGAACCGATTACAAAGCTATAAGGAAATAAGTACATCGATTAATTTGCTGTTAATTAACATAATGCAATTACCTGGGGTTCTTCAGTGTTTGCCAATAACTATAATAAGATCATGAAAGATCTCAGGTCAAACAGTTTTTACATATTTACATTGAACAATAGTTTACAATTTTGTTTTACATTGCTGGTAAAAGAATTACAACGGCATATGTTTATCTAACACTTGAGTACAAATAAAAAACTTTGGTAATGATTTATGCCTTAAATACGAAAGTTTCAAAATACATTACCTAGTTAAGAAGTTTACTATAAACGAAGGAAAGGTAATTGGTAGATCGTCCTCAATCCAAATGGTCTGTAAGAACTTTGCAAAAGGTTTTTGTAACAACCCGACCCAAAACAAAATTGTAGGTTATTGTATTTGTTATATTTTATATCCCTTAGTGAAATAATAATAACAAGCTCAACTATAACAATAACTAAAAATTCTGGAGTTGTACAGCATGGATTGCTATCTCGAATCCAATTAATTTCAAATCTTGCCGTCTGAATTATAGCCTTATACTTGAAGCTACAGCCCCATACTCGAAGTAATCTTCTCCCCATACTCGAAGATACAGTCCCATATTCGAAGTTACCCCCCCCCCCTCATACATAAAGTTTCCTCCCTCCCATACTTGAAATTACAGCCACATATATGAAACTTTACCACCCACAGTCGAAATTGCCCCATCCTTTAAGTTACAGACCTATAATCTTAGTTACCCCCCCCCATTCTTGAAGTTACAGCCCCATACTCATACATACTGCTATTAAGCTACCAGGTAAAAAACAACAATAATGACCTGTATTACCTAAGTCAGAACTAAAGTAGGATTTTTGAGGGTATATTACAAGAGAGTAAATCTAAACAGGCTGTTTACGTAATGAATATTCAGGGCAAATTAAGTTAATCAAGATTATTGAAGTAATAATTTATTTTACAATTGTTCTACAATTGTATATTACTTTATTTTAGTTTTTAATTGGTCTCGTGCCTGTATAGTTAACAGGTGCAAGAGATCTAAATTTAATTACTACAATACAAAGAAAATTTCCTGAGACGTGATTCCATGTACGATCGATCTGGTAGCTTGTTCGTGTTGTTGTAAGATAACGAGATATTAGTTTAATACTCTTCACGGTTTGGAAAAATAACCATTTAACATATAGTAATTGTAAAGGTTAATACTGTTCAACATTATTTCCAAGGTTGTTTTTTAACTTAATTAAAAAAACGTACATAAGTAAAAGAACAAAATACAATAAATAAATTAAAATGCGACTGTTTTGTTTGAGCTATTTCAAATTATAAGTTAGAATAAAATTTATATAAAAGTAGTCGGTGGGATTGGGACAAAGCCCAGTAGGTGATTAATTGTCACCGGCCGGCCTACGGAGCTGGTCAGGAGTACAAGTCGAGTTCCTAGAAGCTTATTTATCCTCCGAGTAACATGGAGGAGATAAAATACCCACTCTCTTTCTCTCTCTCTCTCTCTCTCTCTCTCTCTATATATATATATATATATATATATATATATATATATATATATATATATACACACAAACAGGGGAATAGTGAAAGAGTTTCTAAACTAATAAAGGTATAGTATAGTTCTTTCAGTTATATTAATATTTGTATTTTACACTTGTAATTTCATTTATATAATTTTGTAATCATTTATATTTTTCAATGGGTGCTTAAAACATGTTACGATAGTTATTCAGTAGAAACAGATCCAGCGAATGTTTCAAAATGTAACATCTGTGGTTTATATTTTATAATAGCTCTTTCGATATTCTAATGAGAAAGACATTGCACCTAACATCGTGATAAACTTAATTCGAAAGCAAACTTGAACATATCACACTAGTAGTGAACATTTGTTTTATGAAATGAAGTAGTATGACGATATTTTATATAAAATGTTTTTAACATTTTTTAGACGGTGGTATTTTGATTCTGTGCTAAGTACCCTAAAGTTTATTTTACATCGCAGTGTTTTTACTAAATAATTTGCCACACAATAATGAAATACAACAAACAATGAACCATGGAAGTATGTAGGCGTATATAAAAGTACATTTAACAAATGACACAAGCTACGTAGAGAAAACAGCCGAAGTGGTTCATTGCAATCCCTCCGCTGAGTACAATGAACACGTAAAAGTCATAAAAACCTCCTAACACACTCAAACCTCATTACACGTTAACGGTACACTACAATTACATATAACAATAAATGTAGAAACATACTAGCTCTACAATAATGAATACAATGATGGTAAGAATCCTTTATCCAGTCGTAATAGATATTACTAACAAAAATATCCTAAAAGAAACCGAAGGTAGAAAAAAAATTACTTAGCTTAAAGGGCCCAAGACTTGAGATATTTAAACATAGCAAAATAATTTCACAAGAAACACATAAGTCTATACGATATAGGTTATTTTATATTGTTATTATTACAATTTAGTAATAATTAAATTAACTTAATTACAATTTAGCTACAACGTATTTTTTAGGATGGATTTATTTGTAGCACCACTAATAGTTTCCTATCACAGGCGAACCTCTTGACTAGTTGAGGGGTCCGCATATCCGTATACGCTTTTACTAAGCCGTATGGGACAAGGAGACTGTGTTTTACTTCACGTGTAAACTGTACACCTCACACATAAGTACACCTTATTTTTAAAAATTACCTATGTGTCCTACGAAGATACTAAGGCTTTATTGAAGTACAAATATAGTGTAACAGAGTTTAATTACACTAGACTAAATTATACCTCTTTTTAACACAATCATTTAAACGTTTTGTGGTAAAAGTGTGGTAAATGTCCTTTACTTGTAAAATGATACAAATTATATAACAAAAGGCTATATTTTCATGTTTGTATAATGTACTCGTATGTATATAAGTATATACATAACCTATATATATATATATATATATATATATATATATACGGATGTACTCCAGATAGTAACAATTCATCATATTTTTCCATCCGTGAAGGAATACGTATCAGCATATATATATATATATATATATATATATATATATATATATATATATATATATATATATACATATATATATATATATATATATATATATATATATATATATATTTTAAAACAACACAGGTTATTCAAATACAAGAATATTTATTATTTTATATCCAAAGCTTTTCGTTGGCAAACAGTACCAACATCATCAGGAATGAAAATTACAATAATATTGTAATAATTATTGTAATTATTGTTAAGCAACTGTATCGTAACTGTTTATATTAAATAAAAACAACCACTTACCACAAATTCAACAAGTTTTATTTTAACCTAAATTGTACAACTATTTGTACACGATATATATATATATATATATATATATATATATATATATATATATACAAGAAGAGTGTGAGCTAATAGAAGGAATTGAATAAAGACCTACAATTCATGTCTCCAAGCCAACTGATTCATCACCACTGGGTTAATTTATGTTAATAATTATTGTAATTTTCATTCCTGATGATGTTGGTACTGTATGCCAACGAAAAGCTTTGGATATAAAATAATAAATATTCTTGCATTTGAATAACCTGTGTTGTTTTAAATTATTAAACACGAAAACGTATTATATATATATATATATATATATATATAAATATATATATTTAGCTTTGCAAAACTGTTTTCTTGTATTCACTTATCACTTTCACAATATGTACTTAAACAAGAATCTTACTTGGTATTTATGCGAGTTAACTTTCAAAGATTGGTAGTATCTCTATCATCAAACATCACTGACCGGGGCTGTAGAAGACGTGAGAGTCTACTATAACCCCCGATTAGTGATGCTTGATGATGAAGAAACTACCAATATTTGATAGTTAACTCGCATAAATACCAAGTAAGATTCTTGTTTAAGTACATATAGTGAACGTGATATATATACATATATGTATATATATATATATATATATATATATATATTTATTTATTTATTTATATATATATATATATATATATATATATATATATATATATATATATACTACTGTAAAGTTGGCTCAATGCCTAAGTGAGACTTCAACACATAGTTATTCATAACAACTTTAAGCAACTGTATCGTAACTGTTTATATTAAATAAAAACAACCACTTACCACAAATTCAACAAGTTTTATTTTAACCTAAATTGTACAACTATTTGTACATGATATATATATATATATATATATATATACAAGAAGAGTGTGAGCTAATAGAAGGAATTGAATAAAGACCTACAATTCATGTCTCCAAGCCAACTGATTCATCACCACTGGGTTAATTTATGTTAGGTCACACTATGGACAAAGTGTTATACGTTAGAACATAAGGGGTTTGAGAAACAGAAATGGAAGAAATTCAAATACTTTCACACAAATCTATTCTCTTTTTGCTATTTCATGATTTTACAATAAGATAACTTTTTGCAAGACCGCGAAAAGGAAGTAGATACTTAATATGTTATAATGTTGTGAGCTTAGTAAACCCCACAAACTCTATTATTATTAATTAATAAAATATTTGCGTTTTACACATTTTTAAACACAATATAAATTATTATAACTATGTTTATGTTAATTTATTTCTTCAAACTTAAATTTGGGTTCCTAGTTTAAAAGTTTAATATTTTAAATATGAAATAGTAAACTACAGTTTTAATAAAACATTTTCTTTTATAAATTACCTTTAACAAGTAATTTGTTTCATTAAATTGATGTAATTTAATTTTAATTTTTTAATATAAATTATGGAGTTTAAAATGTAATAGTTCTTGTTACATTCTCCAAAATCAGTGCAATTTATTTTATAAGAAACCCTTGACTTAGTACTATTTTTATTATAATTTATAATAATAATTTAGGCAAAGAATAGTTTCATATAATTCAATAATCGAGAAGAGTGTTGAAATATTTATAGAAATGTATTATTGAAACGAGCAAGCAAGATACACAAGAACATGGGGTAAAGTTGGAATGTGTTTTGCCTAAAGTGCTTCCATGAATTGATGTTTGCTGCTATGAATAAGGCAGAATAGAATTTGCAAGGAGCGTTTGTAAAATTACATTACAATTTTATTTACGAAAGCACCTGTAACTTTAGACTTTTCTGAAGTGGATTAATTTTTAGCTATGTAATGAACTGTTTAAGTTTTCCTTCAAGAGTAACATTTAAAATATTCAATTCCATATTTTTATGACATTAAATGAATGCTCTAAGTCTGTCATTGTAATCTTTAAACGATAACAGTTGTTATTTAATTGGATAAAATTATTACATACATATATTGTGATTATTATTATAACATATGCTCTAATATAAAATAATACACTTTTGGTATTACTTGCGACCACACGTTTTGTTAACTAAAGATTGTTAAATTGTAAACTTACACTTGGAGGAACTGTTTTCGTCTTACGACTTCTTCAGCCACCTGGTCGTAAGGCGAAAACGTTTCCTCCAAGTAAAAGTTAACAATTTAACAACCATTAGTTAACAAAACGTCTGGTCACAAGTAATAGCAAAAGTGTAATAAGTAATTAACAACCAGCTCGTCATGAAGAGCAAAAAGATTTCGATGTAAAATATTATTATAATAATGCAATTACTATTTATATTATACAATTTAATATGTTATATATTAATAAAACTGGTAGAATTACATTCACTTATTTATTATTTGTTTACGTTTATTTTATATTAATTTATCTTATTTTTTTTGTTTTAAATTATAAACATAATTTATTTAATATCAGTAATTTATAATTATATGTGGTTTTTTATATTTATTTTTATGGTATAAAATTTTAAATCAATTTATCCACCATATGTTTTTTAGCCCGTATTACATTTATATTAAAAATTTATAAAGATGCTTAAGGCTAATTTTGCTGAAAAACAAGTTGAATAGTTGTAATCACTTTAAACCTGTAACGAAAGACAAAAATACCCTTATTTCTACAGTGTTCAGTATGTGTAGTTAATACTGCTAACAGACAAAAGCCTGTGTACCATAATCTAGTTAACATCTTTGTAAATTATCAAAAAGATGTTAGAGAATTCTGGAATTACTTTATTGCTTATTTGACATTAACGTACATAGAATGTAAATATGGAATGGAATAAAGTTTTTAAAACCTGACTTCCTGTCAAGACATTCCTATACATTGTATCTTCATATCAAACATCAAAGCACCCTCAAAAATTGATATTGTGTTTTGTTGATAAATCACATTTGTGACATCTAGCAACGTATAAGGTACTTTGAGACGATATTGCGATTTTAAACTTTTTAACTAAGAAGTTTCATAATAATGGATTACATTCCTAATTGTTTTGTTCCAGACCTTCAATAAACCATAAGCAAATACAAAAAAATATTTTATGCAATTTAATATATCGTCTTTCAAAAATTCATATGTATAAAGAAAATTCGTATAAAGATTGTTATAATTCTAAATTATATAAACACTTTTATATAATAAAGGAAACTCAAAATCCTAGGTGGAGCAGGTGGGTAACATATGGCTTCAAACAAGCTGAGAATTAAATGAACAGTTCCCTGACTGAAATGAAAAGACCTAACAATACCCTTGTGTATTTTCTACCCTTCGAGTTATTGAGGGGAGGGTTAATCAAACGTCTTTTATTGTACATGGAATCTAAGATACTAAAAAAACGCAATTATGATAATATTGTTGTAGAACAATACGTAAACCTTGCGTATTAATTTACAACAATTGAAAGGAGTTATATCAATAAAATAATTTCCTATTTGAAACTGGTCAACATTAGATTTATACATCCAGGTTTTCTATAAACTAAAGTAATAAGAGTGGGCAGAAATTCTGGCGTCACACATATAGCGTAAACATTATGAGTTTCATTTTTTCAACCAATGAAAACACCTTCAAAGAATAAAATTATAAAAGCCTTTGAACCATATTGGTATTAAATTAAACTAAGAGAAATTTCAGTGAAATAATTTCGTCATTAAAAGATATTGCGCAATGATGTAATTAAAGATCAAGTAAGATGTCATTGTTTGGTAAATCTATAAACAAAAAAAGAAAATTATTCACATAATGAAAACAAGAAGATATTTATATTCTTAGATCTCTATAACATTCTATATTTCTAAATTTACTCTTCAGTTATCGTTTGTTTCAGACTAAAGAATTTTGAGTTTCAGGAAAATATGTCAACCCCATTAAACTTTGTGAATCTACTGGGAACAATCATTTATCTATAGTCATTGTAGTAAGTGTTATCTTCATACTTGAGACCTTACGTTATATAATAGCTTACAATAATTCCATTCCAGCTGCGTGTCCATCGTGATATAGGAACGAATTATTTAATCGCATAGTAAATTCCCCCCTATCTACCCCTATAGTTCGACCTAAATTCCACATTAACTTAAAGATTTTTCCATACATTTCTTTGTTAACTTTACGATAGTGTCTATTTCAGGGATTGTAGGTTAGAACCAGAGGCGAAGTGGGATACATTCTAATCATTTTTGATACAGACGGCTATGAAAATGATTATTCTGACATTCGATAACAATGACTGCTATCTGTATGTGTTTAACTAAGTTTATATTTTATGTACACAGTATTTGATTAAAGCATTTTTTTTCATTTTTAATTTAGAAATAAAAACAAATTTAAACTACATTTAATTTTAAACTATAAAATAAAACAAAACATAACTTATTTGTAGAGTGTACAAACTCGATCTTTCGATTTTTCAAAGCAAACCTCCTCTCAAAGTATTACAAAAATGTTCTTCAGTTTAATTTTTCCAAGAAGTAAAATTTAATGTCAGATTAAACATCATCTCTTCTCCTTGTTTGTATCTCTTGTACCAGCAGTGTGTGCATACATGCTCAAGTAATTGGAACACTTCATGAAAAGCATTTTTGTGTGAAAACTATGACAACTTCCAAAGTTATTCCATCTTAAAAATATCAGTTTTATAAATAACACTGAATGATTCTGAACTTCTTTTTGGTCAAGAAGGTTGAAATAAATTCTCAGGGAAGAATTTGGTACCAGAAAAAACCCTAATTTTTCATGGATTTTAAGGTTCAAAAAGCTTTAAATTTTCTATTGACGAGAAGTGTCATTTTATGTGGCCTAAAAGATAGTCGAAATTTCTGAATAGGATGTTCTACTAGATGCTACCAGACGTGACCGATGCCGACCGCCGACAACAACCAAAACGATCCTAACGTACAATATGTGCAACAAACTGAGAGATGACGAATAATACAACGAGAGAAGTTGCTGGTAAGTGTGGAAGTGGGGTATTCAGTGAAGGAGCTGACAACATAGAACACATTGCTTACTCTTTGTTACTTCCCATTTTTCTTCTACCAATTATCAGCAATTTTATGTTATTAGTTGATTATTTTTTCATAAAATGTACTAATTTTTTAAAACCTATTACTTTCAATTTTCACATCTTTTGTAGCCATCGGCGCAACTGAAAATGATCGAACCCCTCGACATTGATTAGAACCCCAAATAAGACTTTTTCCGGCAGAAACCCCTGCTAAAATATCAATAATCAAACATCACAATGAATATACTATTTATTTCAGTCAACAACTTTTTCGAAAAGGGCTGTGAAATAAATGCTTGTCCCCGTAAAGGTAAACAATACCAAGCCACTACCCACGCGAGTCATAATTTTATTCGACTATTACCAGAAGACAGGTATATTATTTTGTCTGTTTGTTACAATGCCGCTTACTTTTTATTATCCTTCTTTCTATTGCAAGGTTACTCATGGAGACCTCTCTCTGTAATAGTGATAGAACTTCTTTTTCTTTGGAGTTTATCCTTTGCTACATACTTGAACATAGCGAAGATTTTATCACCTACTTTTATTATCCATATTCACAATTATTTTTCATATACTTTGATATGCGATAGTATCCACATTGAGCCTGACTTATAATAATATCACAATAATCATACACACGCGCGCACTCGCGCGGTTCAAATATATACCTTAGGAGTGAATATTATACTTTGATTGTTATTAAATTTGTTACCTTTCTTCTTAAAATATATTACCTAAGCTAATCTTTACATTTATCATGCTTGAAAAGCGCTACATATTTTTTATAATAAATAGTTTTTAGAAGCCCTTTCGAAACTATACACAAACTACTCAACGATCCACACACTAATTGAAGAGGATAACCTTACAATAATTATTTCGGATACTGCTGCATTATAGTTCATATTAAAATCTTTAGAAAACGTTTTTTTGCTATGCCTATGTTTTTGAAATTTTATTGGGATATATTTTATTGCAGAACATTTTTAACTAGATTAGATAAGTAAGGATTGTTGATGGGTTATTGTATTTTTCTCATTTATGTATTTTTTTTTTAAATTTGGGAATCTTTTTATGTTTAAATGATATAATTGCAGTCAATTCCTATACTGGTGATGTGGATGATGGTCCTGGATAAACCGCAAAATAAATTAATATATACTGACGGCCAAATTGTTGTTAGCGTTGTAATAAAATGAACAAAATAACCATATTTGAATAGGAAATAAAGTCAGGTTTGAATAAACATTACAGTGAAATGGATTTCTCGGTTCGGATTAAAGGGCTGACTAGAGATGTCAACGTAACAGCTGCTAACGAGACGAGACACGCATCGTATCAATTTGCCAGCAGATATTCTGAGCATTTTGTAATATTTTTTTGTAGTTATTAAAATGTCAGGTCTTACAAAGTTGTGCGTTCTATGAATTCCACAGCAAAGCAACTTAATTCCAACTTTGATAATATAATAAAAAATTTTAGATAATGTTCATGTGTTTTTAAGTGTATAATATTTATGTTTTGTTAAATTTATTTTGGATGTTAAAGTCATTTAATACATTTCAATACAAAAATGTTACTTTATAAAGTACATAATTAGCAATGTCTCATATCTATAAAGCTATTTGAATGGTTAACCTGGTGAAGATATAAAACCCATTGCCCCCAATCATCTACTTAGGGGGGGGGGAATTAGACTAGGTCTATAAAAGTTTCAAGAAGTATGTATTTTATGTTAAAAAAAATGAAAAAGAAAATCTGTAATCCAAAACACTACCTCCCCGAAACAAAGATTATACCGACAACAGATATAAAACACAAACAGAAAATTATTAGAAAATTTAACGCAGAATCGTTAAAATAAATAAATAAAGTATAAATACTAGAACAAGTACAAAACTCTGAGAACCTCTACTGAAATAAATATATATATATATATATATATATATGTGTGTGTGTGTGTGTGTGTGTGTGTGTGTATACACCCAGGCGAGGAAACAATAGAATTACACTCTCCTTTTTTTACTTAATTAATTTTTTTATATAAAATCAATCATTAAATCTGTTTTTAAATTCATTAACTCAGCCGTTAGCTATTGAAGTAAAACAGAATATATCAAAAATACAATTGCATTTAATACGTAAGAAAGCAAACACCAAAGACTCTTAGTGAATATTTACACAGATTTGTATTCGATGTAAAATTCCAAGGATGCATTTCATCTGAAGATACGGAAGGAAAACCGTTTGATGTGATAAGAATAAATTAAAGGCTTGTGCTAAATATTCTCGATTGAACCAGCGTTGAATTGAAGCTGATGAAATCAAAAATTTCCTGGAACGGAAATATGCTAATCGACACAGGCCCTCCCACAACAAAGATTTGTGATTGATTAATTACATCCATGGAACGCACAAAACCAACAACTTTAAAACAATCGCCACGAAAATCGACCTGTACATGAAGAAGCACGCAAATAAATAATCATTTATAACGGTAATTATACATTGTCTCTTGAAAACAGAGATAATTCCTAAATACCGTATGTATATAAATCAGCTCTAACTGACCATTATTATAACAAAACATTTATTTAATGAATTTACCCATGTAAAAAAACAGATTATGCAAATTAGCCCTTAGAGTTGAGGGAGCTAAATTTTCCCTATATTCCCATTCCAAATTCTGTATGTAAAGTGAAATACAGGTCTGCAGTTTCTGGACACTTTACATACAAATAAGGTTTAGACAAGGGGATGAACTCTCAACTATTCTCTTCTACCGCGGTATATTTCTCCCTCGATGTATGCTATTTGGGTGTAATTTATGGGACTAAACCATAGGTCAAGTAAAAACACGGGTGTAAAGATCTACCGCCTTTCACTGGGATTGCTTTTTAAATCGGTATATTCCTAAGTACAAACATGTATTTGCTAAAATAAAGGTTTATATAAATGAATATACAAAAATGCCACTTTTCTTCAAAAATAAGTTTGATGTATTAATACATTTCAAATTAACAGTGCTACATAACGGTATATAAATATATATACAGTAAACTCCCTATAGCCCGGCAAAGCCGGATGAAGAATTCCCCGGATAATCGGCTATGAACAAAGAATACGCAAAACGATCGATTATTATACCATAAGTTACACAAATAATGACCCCGGTTATTGCAATTCACAAATAATCTTCAGAGGACAAAATAAATACAGAAAATAATTTAAAATGTCGATGTATTCGTTCGTTAACGGATTATAACATGTACATTTATATGTCTAACTATTTACAATACGTACATAAGTATATGTCAAAAGTAAGTATGTATGTACATATGTAATTTCCTTTACACATAATACAAACACTTTTTAAGAAAAAAATCTGTCACTTTCGTTTGTTTTTTGTGAGCATTGATTTAGCTTTAATGTGCAATCTAAGTTTCTTAAGAACCATTTTGTCGCACAGTGTCTACTTCTGTCACAAAGCCATAAAGATCGATAATGTATATGACAGACATGGATAATGCATATGTCACGTCCTAGACTATTTATAGCCGAGATTAGCTGACATTTGTTTACAATCTTATGATACACGTTAAATTTTCGGGCGTCTAAGCATTTTGTCATTGTCTCTTATATACAGTAGTCTACTCGCCCCTTTTATTTCGCCGGCCCACATCAGGATGCTTCCCTTTTAATTTAAAAATTAGTACGTACATATTTACATACCTATTCCCTTCATCTTAACTTCTATTAGGCCTTATATGTATTTACGTCGTAAATCACCGTTTGGAAATTTAAACACATGATTGGAATAAAAATTGGATATTTGTAAAACAATGGCAGACCCCGTATAATCCGCAAACCGGTTAATCCGCCCACGGATAATAGGGAGTTTACTGTATATATATATATATATATATATATATATATATATATATATATATATATATATATATATATATAATACGTTTTCTTGTTTAATAATTTAAAACAACACAGGTTATTCAAATACAAGGATATTTATTATTTTATATCCAAAGCTTTTCGTTGGCAAACAGTACCAACATCATCAGGAATCAACATCAGCATTCCTGATGATGTTGGTACAGTTTGCCAACGAAAAGCTTTATATATAAAATAATAAATATTCCTGTATTTGAATAACCTGTGTTGTTTAAAATATATATATATATATATATATATATATATATATATATATATATATATATATATGTGTGTGTGTGTGTGTGTGTGTGTGTGTGTGTGTGTGTGTGTGTGTATGTGTGTGTATGTGTGTGTGTATGTGTGTGTGTGAATGTGTGTGTGTGTTTCCAAGCGCGCGTGAGCGTGCGTGTGTTTGTTCGGTGGTCCTTATCTAAGGACTGGACCCTCAGACTAGGGAATTGGTTCTAGGAGGACAGATCCATCCTCTTAGATCTCGACTGTGAATGATAGGAATACAGTCAAGGAAAGAGTACGATAAGTGTCGAGTGAAGAGAGGTTGAAAAGCCCTGTAAGAAACCTTGTCAGAACAAATCCCGAATATACGGTTTTGATTTATTTCAATTAAGGTTTGAATAGATGCCGAACCGGTTGAATATCGAATCAAAAGTTTACTTATTTAGTGTACCAAATAAATGAACTTTTTACTCGATATTCAACCGGCTCGTCTTTTATTCAATACTTATCTCGGGTGCTCAAAGAAACATGAATATCAATTGAGTATTATTCTTAAGACTCCAATGTTATGACTGCCAAGCTATTATATCACATTTCAATGTGTATACGTCGTATGATTCTTTGGAGGCCAATACGTATGAATTACTGTACACGGAAAGTTTGGTTTCTTGAATTACAATTTGTTGTTAAAAATATGACAAAAATAATAGAAATTTTAGATTTCTATTTTGCTTAAAATATAAACAGAGCTGTAGTAGCCATCAGTTTTTTATATTATTTTCTGCATTTAGGCTTAAATAAGGAATTAATGAATTTATAAGCAACAGAAATAAATTATTGCATTATAATTTTGTAAAACCAAATTTATTATATTGAATATGTATTTCCTCAAATATACCTTCATCTAAATCTATATTTTAATACATAAATAAATCTATATTCATTTAATGTACATGTGAAATAAAAACTTGGCACAACTGTGGTGTAATTTTTTATTTTAAATAAATAAAACCTCTTTATCCCAAAAACGTTTCATTTGAATACGTATGTACAATTCAATTCCAAATTATTAATACTCAGAGTAAATTATTACAAGCAAAATTACTCAGTTATAACTAAGCGTAAATAATTAAAACGTGACGTTAAACGTTATCAACCGACAATTAGAAAACAATTGTAAATTTTCATTTATTATCTTCAAATGTTTCATTTTTGTCAGTACTTCCGATTGTAGTTCTATAGATGTTATGAAATCTGTATTCTATAGGTAGATACTAAATCATTTTTTTTTTAACGGCAAATATATATAATAAAGTAAATAGTTACCTCTAATATAATACACCTCCAACAACCAATAAAAAGTGATTTTTACATAATAAAATTAGTACAATTAAACATTTTTAATGAAATTAAAACAAACTTTAATGAAGTGATAAAACAAACTTAACACGATTTCTACTGTTACAGAGATATCATGTCACGGATAGAGAATGTCAGATGCTCAAGCAGGTCGTGAGTCACCGTGATGTTATTGTGGGCTCGTCTCTTTATGCAGAATGCTGATTAGCTGAGTAATCGTTAAGGAGATTATTCTCCACTTGTGGTTGGTTTAAGCTGTCGTGACTGATAGGACTATGTGTTTTTCAATGAGGTTGAGTGTGCTTTCTATATTGACGTACGCTGTTATTTTGTTTTATCGTATTCAATCAACGATTTGAGACAATAAAATTAGCAAATCTACACTTTTAACCTTAGTGTAAGTGTTTGAAAATTAAAATGAAAGTTCTTCAAAATAATCAATGAAGGGTTACTGCAACAGCTTTCCATGGGAAAAGAAATATTGCGGGTCCAATTCTTTGTAAAACCGCTCAGAAGCATATCAATATATATAAGACAATAAGAAAAATAATATATTTTTCTATTTGTAATATACATGTAGTAAATAATTAAACCTGACACTATTTCGAAAAATATCCAATCATCCGAATTTGGGGTTTTCTAAATGAGGCCAGGTCCCAATTGATTCAGATGTAGGATACTTTTATTTGTGTACAAAACGTATTTTGATTGATACAATATCACTGGTTGAGTACCAGTGAAGTCCGTGCTCATATCCCGGGGAAAGGTATGTGTACCAGTGAAGTCCGTGCTCATATCTAGTAGGACGGATTGTGTAACAGTGAAGTCAGTGCTCATATCCCGGGGAAAGAGATGTGTACCAGTGAAGTCTGTGCTCATATCCCGTGGGACGGGTTGTGTACCAGTGACGTCTGTGCTCATATCCCGGGGAAAGAGATGTGTACCAGTGAAGTCTGTGCTCATATCCCGTGGGACGGGTTGTGTACCAGTGAAGTCCGTGCTCATATCCCGGGGAAAGGGATGTGTACCAGTGAAGTCCGTGCTCATATCCCGTGGGAGGGTTGTGTACCAGTGAAGTCCTTGCTCATATCCCGGGGAAAGAGATTTGTACCAGTGAAGTCTGTGCTCATATCCCGTGGGACGGGTTGTGTAACAGTGAAGTCCGTGCTCATATCCCGGGGAAAGAGATGTGTACCAGTGAAGTCTGTGCTCATATCCCGTGGGACGGGTTGTGTACCAGTGACGTCTGTGCTCATATCCCGGGGAAAGAGATGTGTACCAGTGAAGTCTGTGCTCATATCCCGTGGGACGGGTTGTGTACCAGTGAAGTCGATGCTCAAATAGTTGACTAACGTCTTACGCTTTATAATAAATGAAATTATTTAAATACAAAACTTCTAGTTCGTACATCTTTCTAATTCTCTAAACGGATATATAACAAAATTTTAACTTACAAAAGTAATTATATTTAAGCTTCTGAAAAAATGTTTAACTTTATGTTCATCAGCAAACAGTTGTGCATTTAATTGTCAAGGCTTAATCATTTTTAAATTACTAAGAAGTTTATAGGGAAGAGAGGTTTGCATAAACTACTTAATTGGCTAAAACCGCTGCTGTTTACTTCCTTGCATCAAAGAAAGACTCTAATCGGGAATTCCCTCTAAATACCTGTAAATTTATAGCGTAATTCGCTATCCGTGTTACAATTAGGCTTATAAAAGATATTAAGAAAGACATTATTAAATATTTCATAAATTTTCTTCAAAGGTTAATTAACATTTAATTACACTTTTATATTAGTTTTTTCGCGACGTTTATAATAAAACATGCGGCGATAAAATGATAAAACTCTTCTCTAAGGAAAAGTTTTTATTGGAAATAACTTGTTATTAGTTTTTACATTTAATGATTTATTGTAAGGGGCGTGAGAGGTCTAGAGTGTTTAATTACTAACGTGAAATTACAGGGTTCAATTCTTGGTAGCACCAGAGAATTTTGTGTCCCTTTCCAGCTTGTGAGTATATAGAGTAATATCGGGGCTATAATTAGTTGTGTTCACGATATTTTACTTTTCAATTAACCACAAATTCAATATTCAAACTACCGTACATAACTTTACAAAACCGACATGCAGATGGTAATTTTAGAATTACAGAATACAAACATTAATTCAGAGGTTATTGGAGACAATATTTGACTGCAACTTATTCTTATTTGAAGGCAATTTCTCACAGACAAGAGAGACTTACTGAGGTGTTTATAGCCTATCCCACTATCATATTTATTCCGAAAGCTATTGAAAAGTAAAAAATAGAGGCGCAAGTTTGACAAAAATATAATTTTCTTATACTGTATTTCATTTGGTTTTAGTTATGAAATTATATGAAGTTGTTATTCGTAGTTGATCATTATTCGATGAATTAACAAAGTTATGTATTTTTATTTTAAAGTACCAAAAGTACGTTAGATATAGACGAATACAGCGATAGTACAAATTATCCTATGTTCAGGTAAATTTAAAGAAATAACTACGAATTTTATCGAAACCAGTAAAAGTTCGAATGTTTTTATACACGGTCATTATTTAGGCTTGTGTTAATGCATGGTTACCGAAGCCGAGTCTCTTTTACATATTAATATAGAATATTCCACTCATTGTATACTAAATTGCCTAACCAAAAATTGGATCAATTTTTATATCTTGCTTCCGTGGGAAATTTTAAAAAAGATTGAAATTTGTAAAAAGTTCAAATTGGTCTTGCTTGAGTTGTAGGATTATACAAGCCGTTAATTTACCCATTCCTCTCAGCTCTGAACACATGTTTAATGAAACAATGGATACTATAAGCCAAATTAGAATGAATCATCTCAAAACTTCTCTTCTTACTGCACTTGCTACATTTATTGAACGGTCGATTCTGTAATGAAGATCATTTCTCAGTCTAGACTGGCAGTTCTATTGTATACTACTGAAACTTAGTTTTTATGTAGGCTATGGATACATTACTTTATCTCACAATATTCCAGTAATTCATTTTCTTGAGATGTTTTAACTGCATTTACTTCTGTTTTTATCCATTTACGTCCTTATTTTTCATTATTACATATCCCTTAATGTTTTATTTCAGCTTCTATTGTTACAACTCTTTTCAGAAAATTATCCATATTTGTACTATAGTGTATTATAATATTAAATTTATAAATATTAAAAAAAAAATAATAATAATAATAATAAAAACTAAACATTAACAGTAAAAAATACTTCCAAAAGTTGACTTAGTAAAAGCCGACAAAGGAATACATTAAAAAAAAAAAAAAAAAAGTTTGAAAAAAAAAATATTTAAGGCTATAAACAATTTGTAAAACCCTTAGAGAACTAGGGTAGAGTTTTTGTTAGGTTTTAGAAAGTTGAAAGGGACGGGAGAGAACGACAGATGTGTCACGTACACTTTCAAAAATAACGGATAGTTAAAAAAAAAAAGTATAACGTACGAATTTCAAATTTGATTGGTGGAAGCCAAGATAGATGTTTTTCATTGGGTAGAAAATGAACGAGAAGGGGAAATACGCGGTAAACAAATTCAAGTGCAGAAAAAGAGGGCAGTCTTCTTGCGACCAAAAAAGTAGATGGACGTGTGTGGATGTTCCTAAAGAAAGTGTGTGAAGTTGTTAAAAAAAAAAATATAAGTAAATTAATTATCGATAAATGTGGTGAAGTGAAGTGTTATAAAAAAAAAAATCGTCCAACTAATACCAAGGGTTAACGGAATAAAGGAAAGAACGTCACTGCACTTAAGTAAAAACTTTAATTAAAAACTAATTTAAAAAAAATAAATTTCTGGTCAATAAAACAATTTTTCTAATATACAAGTAACTCTAAATTTCAAAAAAAAAAAGTAATTTCATAAGGCAAGAACCTAAACACGCCCCAAAAGTCTTTAATTTATTAGCTGGTCAAATTTAAATAATAATAAATAAAATGAATGAAATAAATAACAGGTTGTTTACCGTATAAGATTTTGGTTCGACATTATAGTCTGAAATAATTTGTAATTAAATGTAGATTTAACATGTATACTTTGTATTTAACTGGCAACAGGAATTAATAATGTTCTAAAATATTAAAGCAATTGTTATAACTAAAAAGTCTTGTATTTCTTTGTAAGGCCTACTCTAATTAAGAAATTTGGTTGAAATCTTATAAAGAAAAAGGAATCAAAATAATTAAAATAAAGGTAGGTCATAGTAATAAGAAGCATAATTTAAAATTATACAATATAAGCAAAATGTTTAATTAGAACTTCAGTCGAACAATAGGTAAACTGGCGCCCAACACTTTAAAACAAATTAATTAATCTATAACAATTAAATTAACAAACTTGAAATAACATAGATAAAGCCCAAGGGAATTTATGTTATAGTATAAAGGATAAATTTAAAGCACTAATAGGTTAAATGTTGTGGTTTGTGTGTGTGTTTGTGTGTGCATGATTGTTGTGTGTGTGTTTGTGTGTATATGTGTGTGCGAGTGTGTGTGTGTGTGTGTGTGTGTGTGTGTGTGTGTGTGTGTGTGTGTGTGAGTGAGTGTGAGTGTGTGTGTGTGTGTGTGTGTGTGTGTGTGTGTGTGTGTGTGTATGAGTGTGTGTGTGTGTGTGTGTGTGAGTGTGTGAGTGTGTGTGTGTGTGTGTGTGTGTGTGTGTGTGTGTGTGTGTGTGTGTGTGTATGTGTGTGTGTGTGTGTGTGTGTGTGTGTGTGTGTGTGTGTGTGTGTGTGTGTGTGTGTGTGTGTGTGTGTGTGTGTGTGTGTGTGTGTGGGCGTGCGGGAAAGAGAGAGAGAAAGGTTTGAGAGTCAATTTGAAATGAAACCATGGAAAATGTTCGGTGCTAAATAGGTTTTAATATCAGGGTTTTAATACCAATACCTTCATTCAGCTTAGCCAGGTCCAAATAGCACTATAGTATCTAGTAGTAATACAACAATATTGCTTTATATGAAATAATTGTATATATTTTTTCAGGAAAAAATTAATGTAATAAATTAAAGTACATATATATTAAAATATTTTTAGTTTGTCAAGCGCAGACGTCAAAAGTGAAAAGAGAGAGAGAGAGAGTGTGTGTGTTTGTGTGTGTGTGTGTGTGTGTGTGTGTGTGTGTGTGTGTGTGTGTGTGTGTGTGTGTGTGTGTGTGTGTGTATGTACATAAGTTACGTTGGTTTGTGTACGCTTCAAAAACTCAAAACATTCTGCAGTGATTCAGGTCAACCTTTGACATGACATACATCCCACTTCAAAGATTGTTTTCTGTATTGTTTGAATTGGCATATCCATGTCAGCGATAAAAAAAAGATTTTTTTACTTTCAGCTGTGACCGCTTCATTTAATATGGGTTTACTCCGTTAAAAGATTTAAAATACTGGTGATCTCCAGTCATATGTCTAATTAAGCATGTCTAAAATGACGCGTGAACTAAAGACATTTAGGAAAACATAATGTAAATGATAAATGACAGAATTGGGGGAATTTCTTTTTGCACGCCCCAGTGTGAACTGAGAAAACATTTCTTACCGGATTGATTCTGACCACTCTTCGATCCCAATATGGTCTTAGCCTTTGAAGTATTGTAAAACTAAACTTCCATGAAACGTTTATTTCGTTTTGTCTTTCATTTCTTATTCTTGTCCTCAGCAAAGCTTAGCATTGTACATCCAGTATAGTTTATAATTATATAATACAACACAATATATAATATATATGAGAAAGATAAATCCTTTTATATATCTGCACAATAGAATAATGCAATATAGAATAATTGTTAGAGTTTATATGTAAAATAACAATTCTGCAGAATTGATTCTGCAAAATGAAAAAATATAGGAGAAAAATTTTTGTATGCACCACATGCCGTACTGTTACCTAGCTCCCCCTCTTGTCAAGCGTACTCTTTAACCTCAAGGAATCATCGTTTGAAATAAAACCCTGCCTTTAATTGCAACCCCATTCATCCGTAACATGATAAATGAAACTGCGTTGAATAATCCAGAACAGTTCTTTTCTTCACGCCTGACTGTCAAAGTTATTAATGTAGTTTGAAAATAATTAATTCCAACTGCATGAATAAACATAATTTTGGGTTATAGATAGAAGCAACGGGTGTTGGGAACATTTGCATCCATATAATTTGGTAAGATCTCTATATAATATAAACATATAATTCAGAAAAAACTACACGTTTTTGATATTGCTTTTCTCTATAACAAGTGTAGGAATGAAAATATGCACATATGCTATTTAAGATTTTTTTACCACAAAATTTTCAAGTCAAGATTAACCTAGAAGAGGTCTATTATATTTGTGTAGCAATCCAGTAAGTTACTTTTTTAAAAGATTCCTGATTATATTTAAAACAAAATGTGATGCAATTTCTCAGCTATATTTTATTAATAAATAAAATGGCTTTTGAAGAATGAAGTCAAATCAATCTCTGATACTGGCAACGAAATAAATATCTGTTGAAATGTCCACTCTACAGAAGAGTAGCCAGAAATGCAAATATTGGATTAAACGGGCTACTATAGCCCGAGAAAGGGAACATTTTTTTAAACAATTTGCAATTAGAGGTAATGGATGGGTGTGTAAAGCAAATTACACATCCAGAAGTTCTGAGTTAAAACTAACATTTTGGTTTAGAAAATCAATTCGATAAAACGGTATTTAGGTAAATGTAAGATCATATTATTTGCAAAACGTAGCTATTAAGAATAAATTCTCTAACACATTTTTCTTATCACGAGTACAAAATTTGATAACGAAAACATACAACTGCTGCGATCTTGTGCATGAATATTAAAAACTAGGCAATCATAAATATTACTGGCTACCCAAAAACAAATGTCTAAGTATTTTGAGTTTCATAGTAATTCAATAACACGCTTTTGAGAAAAATTAACCTCTTTTTTTAAAAAAAAGAAAACAACTAGATTCTACAAAATGCAGTTATTTTTTTGTTCAACTTACAAAACATGATTTAAAAAAATCGATACACAAAACACATATTAAAATAGTTGTTCTATATACAATAATTACATTCCTTTTGCGATATAATTAGTTTCTTGGGTAAGTAAACTATAAAGTAGCATTATTATTATTATTATTATGTAGAGGACATATGTAACAACTAGATACTTGTGGGGTATTTTATTCAATTATTATTATTAGTTCACTTTTTCCCGACATATCATTATTTATATTTCTTGTTCATACTTTCAAATATTAAATAGTTAAGAAAATACTATTAATTTATCCATTCATATTCAAATAACTTTTTTCAAAGTTTTAGCCGATGACACTTGATTTTAATACAGTTTTTTTTTCCAAATGTTATTTCATTAAAAAAATTTCATTTATTAATTCTTAATAATTAATCTCGCTTTCTATTTCCCACTTAATATTGTGAATATATATACCTAAACATATTTATAATAATTGTAATTATTTAATAAAGTTAAATCCAATAAGATTTTTCTTAGTTGACCAAAAACGAAAATGTCTTAAAAAGAAAAACTTTTTACCATTACTTTTAGTACAGTTCATTCATATAAAAAAATAAATTATTGATACGTATTAAGGGGAAAGAATTGATAACAAAATCCTTAGACAT
>JBAIZL010000001.1:102985349-103002849 GCA_036971475.1 Prosapia bicincta | reverse complement strand
GAAAGTAATTATTTTAGGTATCCATATTGATCCAATAAACGTTCGGTTTACAGAATAATGGAATTAGGTGCTGCATGTTTTAGTTTATCTTTTCTACATTCTCTGCAACAAGATCTATCTGACAAAATATTTTGAAGAAAAATTTGTAATATATTTTTTACCATCGAAAAATTAATATTTCAATCTTTCATTTTTGTAAATCTAATTAGGTTTATGTCAATTTAAATAGAATTATGTTAGCTGACTTAATCAAATACAAATTTTAATATTAGCCAACTGTTAATTTTTAAAGTTCAATTTTAAATCTTCGCTTTGTTTAACTAACAAATTTCCTTTATTACAATCTATATTATTTATGAGTATATAGCCTACTACTCACCATCAACGCAATACACTTCTTTGGGGGAGTAACTATTTTAATTTCAAGAGACATTCAAGAGGATATAGCAACATATAAGTATATGCAGAGCATGTCCTTGATTACGTGAGAAACACGCAATGTTTCCTTAAGCCAGTAGCGTAGGCTTTAATTTACCTTATACAAAACCCTCTTAAGTCCCGCTCTCTTCATCACCGAGATAAATAAAATGTTTGGCAAACATACTCTGTACTAATATTTGGATACTGTTTTTGAGTTCACTCACTATTTCGCTCTAATTTTTACAAATATAAAAATAACATTTACTCATTTATTGACTGATTGTTAATAAACTAACAAAAATGCTAATGTTTTTGGTAGAAACTAGTCAATGTTTTAGGTTGCTTTTCAAAGTCGTTTGTTTTAGAATTTTAAAAAATAGGTTTTTTCGAAATTGACTATTTAAAACATAAAATAACAGTCGTGTATAAAACGTAATAGCAAACAAGTAATAAAAGACTAATTGAGTAATTAACAAATAAAAAATGTATCAGAGGTAAAACATTATTTAGTTTTAAAATTAAGAAGCAACCTAAACTTGAACAAACATGTAACACTAACTTACGTAAAGTAATTTAACTTACTAGTAATTAACTACTAGAAAGAAAAATGTGAAACCATTTATAAAAATAACCTAATAATAGATTGAGTGAAAATTGAGTTGAATAAATGTTTAAATAAAGTATTTTAAAAGGCGAAATCTGTAATTATGTATCATATTACAAATTATTAACAACATTTTAGTAAATCAAAACATAGCTATAATATAAAACAACATTAAAATTTTAAAATGTAGATTCTTATTCTGTAATAGCAAGAGGTTGTGATAAACTAATTTCCATTCCATTATATCTACATCTAATAAAGGAAATATTCATTATGTGTGATCGGTTTCAGGCAGTTGGACTATCGATACTCGACAGATTTTTATAGTACCTTATAAGTCATCAAAAAGGTTTGCTAAAGTTATTTTTACTCCCTTATTATTTACGCTTATATTCCGATTCTCCCAAATCTTTGTAACAAAAAGATTTACCAAATACAAATTTTATAAAACATTTAAAATACATTGATAATTTTAAAAGAGTAAAATTTGGACATATGGAAAGATAGTATAATTTTGACATAGTACAAATATTCGCTAGTGTAAGGATAATGAAACGTTTAATATAAATAAACATAAAACAAATAAATATTTTGAATTTAATAGAGCTCGGTAAGCGAACTCTAGAGTTTATTACATGAAGTTGCCTTCTTTTCTATCATGGACACAACTTATTTTAGAAATTTGAATATTCCATGTCACATATTAAAACATAATTTCAATTAAAGATATACTAAAAAAATGTAATTCACGTATAACGTACAATGGTCCTTTTCGTACTGTTTAATTCTTTTCCCACAGAAAGAATGTTTATAATTTTACCAAGCAAAATAGATACTAGTTGATTTAAAAGTAGTTTTCTGCTCAATAACGTAAATTCTTTTCCAATTCCTCTCCTCTGTTATTAGGCATCACTTCAACTATCGTGAACTGGATTTCATTTAGATGACTAATTATGTATTGTAAAATGTAGACCTACTTGACATGGTTACAGTCAATTAAAAAGAGAATGAGTTATACAAAATCCCTAATGCATCTATTGCTTGTTCAAAGAACAAAAAATTATCTATATAGTATTATATCGAATCCAGATTGCAGTTGATATGTATATTACACGACAAGAAAGTCGTAACAATTGGTTTTAATTTTAGGAATATATTTTATTTTTATTTTTCTACTTTATTAGTGTTTTAAGTCAGGTAATCAATAACAATTCCAGTTTTTATTATTTGTGTTATCTTTTAACCTGAAAAATCATGTCGAGTTTACATTTATTTGAAAATATTATATTTAAATTTTAAAATTATGTTATAATTTATTAATTTCAACTAATTAGTTAATTTCATGAAGTAGATTAAAATTAAACTAAGTTTCTAATTTATGTAATTGAAGAAGTGATATATATATATATATATATATATATATATATAAATATATATATATATATATATATATATATATATATATATATATATATATGTTACGTTTTATTAAAAGAACTGTGTTACTAGAAATGTCTTTTTTTGTAGAAAATACTTTTCTTTAGGCTTGGATTTCCTTTTACCATTTCAACTTCAAAATTAACATGACAACAGAAGGTACTCGGAATTCCCCAATTTCTTTTTTCCAATTCACTAATATCTCTTTATTAGATAAGGACCTATGTAACGTTATCGTAAGATAACCTCATAAATCGCCTTGTGTCATCCTTCCTAAGTGATATCATTACAGAGGTAATGTCTACAAGGCATTTGTTTTTCTTATACTCACCAACTTATCACTGCCCGAACGTCTCCGTTTTCTCGACATTCATTTTCTTGACGACAATCATGGAATGCTTATCTGAACCAATCATTTCATGCTCTGTAACGAGTGTCACGGTTATATTTTCTTTTTACAAACGTCAACGGTTGACTATTATTGAAGATTAAATTAGATATTCCTTAAAAATTAAGTTTTAATTTTAATATTTGCAGTTTTGTGTTGTACATCTTCAGTTTGTTTTAAGATTACTACTATTGGTATCACTTGGAAAAAAACCACTACTTACTCATATTTTTCAGCAGTTATGTGTCGCACTAGGTCAGTGCATTGTTCAATGCTGAGAGTTCCGCCAAGAGTAAAGGGGTGTCTGTGACACACAGCATTGAACAATGCACTGACCTAGTGCAAATCGTAACTGATGAAAAATATCAGCAAATAGTATTTTTGTGCCAAGTGATACCAATAGTAGTAATTGTAATTATAATGTGTTGCAGTAGTCTGTGTTATTTTTAAACGCACAATCACATATAGTAATTTAATGAATCTTACAATAACAATTTTATCCAAGAAGAGGATTACGATTTCAGAAACAACGCTTAATATTTAACTAAAATTTAAAATTGTAGTTAGTTAATCTCATATGTTCTTAACACTAATACATTACTGTATTACCATTCGCAATAACATTTTCTTGCGAGTATGGTATTAGAATTAATTCTCAGATTATTATCTATAAATAATTATAAATCTTTGTAAAAACTAATACAATTAATAATACATGTTTTTCAATATATATATATATATATATATATATATATATATATATATATATATATATATATATATATATATGTATATATACATATATATGTATGTGTATACATATATATATATATATATATATATATATATATGTATACATATATATATATATATATATATATATATATATATATATATATATATATACCGTTGTTTTATTTTGCAAATATCTTTGAAAATATATTCAATATTGGTGTAAATTGAGATACCTTAAGTTGTGTTCCAGTATTTGTAGGATACAATTAAGTTTTTTTTAATATATATAAGCCTACGTTTTATTGAAGCATATAAGAATTTTTATTTCTAATTATTAAATTACACGAAAACGATAATACGTCCGTATTCTACAGAGTTATTTATTTTCATTTTTATTCATTCACTACACTTTGTACCGTTTGATAAAAACCTATCACTCTCCGAAAACTCCATTTCTTTTATTATCAAGCACGTTACTAAATTAATGAAGCAGAAAGCAGTTAAAGAGAAATGTAACGTAACTATAAATGTAAAGAAACCAGTTATAAGTAAAACATAAATTCGTGGATATACAGTATAGCTACATTTAACGAAATACCTATTCACTTATCATATTATCAGGTAGTTGGTATATTTTGGTGCTCATTATAAGAGACATTATAAGAGAAAAATAATAGGTTTTTTTTAAGACTGATTTAAGAAAATAATTCCAATTCCAAATATTAGTTTATGAAATTGCTAACCCTACTAATAACGTTTCAGCTCCCTTCGTGATCTTCTCAAGATCCCCTCAAAACGCTTTTAAAGCATTAGATTATCTAATATTTTTTAATACCTCTATCTTTATCATAAAAAAACCAATTGAAAATAGTCATTTTATTCATGAATTATTTATTTATTACATCACCATTTTAGTAAAACTTAATTATTTATAATTCAAATAATATTTCACAAAATAATTATAATTGTTCTTCTAAGAAAGGTTGGAATAATGGCTACAAAATTTCCTAAAATCATAAAATATTAAACACTTTTAACGTTTTAAACTTGCCTATATTAGTAGTACTTACTTTGCTTTTTGAGGACGGCCGTTACTTAACGTTGCTTAACTCAGGCAGTTACGGTCTGAGTTGACAAAGGGACACATCTCCCGAAACGGCCGTCCTCAACAAGCAAAGTAAGTGCTACTAAAGGCAAGTTTAAAACATTTAAAAGTGTTTATTGATTACTAGTTGCTCACGCGAAGATGGAATCAACAAATATGCATAAAATATTATTGTAGTACTAATTTAAAATAACTTCTAAAGATAATATAACGATAATGACCACACAAACGAATTAAAAACAATTTTATTTACGAAAATAAAGTAATAGAAAATAATAGTGTTAAAATAACACCTATGTCATAAATAAATATTATATAACCGAAGGATACTAATTTTGCGTACCATAATTATTAAATACGCTAAATAATATTTTTTAGTAGTTACTTATTATTGTTTATTGTACTATCGTATAGTAATTATTATATAGTAGATCGATGTGTTTACAGATGAATCAAAAAATCAATATAGTAGATTTTTATGCCAACGTGTGAATATTGGGACTACAAATGCGTTAAGTATAAAATAATCAGTCTCTACCAGAAAAAAAGGAAACCTATTCTTTAAAATTGAAACAATAAGCGAGTATAACAATAAAAGACGTGTGTACACTGCTCATAAGTTAATATCTTCTAAAGTCAAAATATCTGTTTGAAAAAGTGAATACTGGATATACTCCTAACGGGGTAAATCGTCAAGAACGGGATGTTTTAAAATTGTCTCGTTAAACATTTCTAGCAAGACTTTTAAATGTAAAGAAATTATTCAGTGATAAGTATATAAGGCTAGGTAATTATTTATGTTGAATTTTGGTTTGTGTTGTCATTTAAGTTTGATATTTAAATACCAACTGTGATTTAAAGTAATAATTTATTTTTATAACAACAATGTCGAATTTGTAAAGTCAATATTTTGTGTATCGTGACATCTTCAAAACAAAATACACAATGTATTTAGTTTACATGTATATAACATAAATATGTATGTGTATAATTGAGATTAAATGTTTCTCCAGATGTAAGTTTTTAATGATTGATGAAAAAACTTTTTTAATGGGTAATTTTTTATGACACTTGGTTACCCTTTCCTTATAGTTTTTGTTATGCGTTAAATTATTATATAAATATAAAGGTTGAAATATTGGGATATTAGATTATAAAAACGATGCGGCACTTGAGAGATAGAGTTTTTAAATTACTGTAATCTTGTAAAAAGGTAAATTAGAGTAATTAAACACGACAACATTTGGTTCTTTTGTGATTACAGACTCGCTCTCCATTTTCCACCAACGGCCAGAGGAAGCATAAACTGTACAAAGTGCTTTATTCTACTCTAGTAACTTTTTCAATTTAACTTTTTGATTTACACAGTTATAAACCCTAGTCGTGTTTTGCATTTCCCTTTTGACATTGCGACAACTTTTTTAAGATTCAATTACTTTCCAAATAGAAATAAATTGTATATCTGAAGAAGACAACCTGAAATCGACAAAGACGTAGAAATTATTGCGAATTAGTAACAACTATGAGATATTGACAACTTAATTACGTCACAATTACTATTCGCACGGGCAATTTCTGCGATATAATTAATAACACTTGTGTGTTACTATTGTGTTGCAATTTGTAGTGGCGCCCTAGTTGTAATTAAATACAGCTGGCTTCATTCGGAATGCGAGTATGAGCAAGCGGCTATAAAATTGTTAATGGATAAGTGAGATTTAGATACATAGATTATTTTTCGTTTATGAGTGATTTTTGTGAAATTATATACCTACTACATTCAAGCACCAAAGGAATAATTTTATAAAGGATTTATTCTCTTCATTATTGCAATGCTGTGTTTGCAAAGATTACTTGGATATTATTAAAGAGAAAGATTATGCTAAACTAAGAGGGATAAAAAGTCAGTCTCGATTACATCATATCAGTAGATCTCGTGTGGCTTATCCATAGAACTATACTTTCTTGGTTCGAAAACTGTTTTTACTTACTTTAAGTTAAAACGTTCTATAGATAATTTAGCATATGTGTCAGTTTAACTGTTCCCTGCTGAAAGAGTGTAAACTGATCCCGCAGAATGTACATCCTCCATTTGTCTTCTACCGTAATGGAGTAGTTCCCGGACAACTAGAATCGCCAGTTCTAATTCTTTACATACCATAAAGTAATTCAACATACATTAGCTGGACTAATTTCTTAACCATTGAAACAAATAAATGTAAATAGATAAAGAAAACTGCACAAAGATTATATATATATATATATATATATATATATATATATATATATATACATATATGTGTGTGTGTGTGTGTGTGTGTGTGTGTTTGTGTGTGTGTGTGTGTTTGTGCGTGTGAGTGTGTGTGTGTGCGTGTGTGTTTGCGCGCGCGCGCGTGTGTGTGTGTGTGTGTGTGTGTGTGTGTGTGTGTGTGTGAGTGTGTGTTTGTGTGTATGAGTGTGTGTGTGTGTGTGTTTGTGTGTGTGAGTGTGTGTGCGTGTGTGTTTGCGTGTTTGTTTGTGTGTGTGTGTGTGTGTGTGTGTGTGTGTGTTTGTTCTGATTTACGATACCGAATCTATTTCAGAGTGGTTTTATATTAAAATACACAATATACTAGAACTACACAATATACTAGAACTAGGCAATAAACCTGAGCTAATATCATTCTTAATTAACTTTAGAAAATCAAGAGAGAAAACGCCATAATACTTCAGTGTACAACGGAGTCCCGGTATAGTTCGATAAGATACTTCAATAAAACCATCATATTTCAAAAAGGAGTATACTGTCATGACTGCTTATATTATTGCATAACATCACAAAATGACAAATATAGAATACTTTTGTGTTTATATCTCTAGATACAAGTGGGGTCTGTATCGTTAAATAAGTACTTGACTCCAATTGTGCCCAACGCTCCGTCGTAAGTTTCCACGAGCCAGCGTATATCGCCAAACCCCAGTTTTTATTTTAGTTTATGACTACATTTAATGAAACTAAATTAAATTGATAATTTCATTTAGTATTCTGAATGGAATATTTTTTTTGTTGTTAACAAGCACTACGCCTTTTTTACATTTCTGGAAGTCAGTAATACTGTAGTTACACGTGTAATTCATGTAGGCTATAAAAGTCCTTTATGTAAAAAAGACTTAATCTTTCAATATACTTTGTATATAAAAGTGGGAAATTGTTTTACTCGAGATGTACCCTAGGCGATTCGTTTTATGATAATAATTTTTAATAATTAAATAAAGTTTGCTTATTCATAATATCTACCTCACCGACACCCGGACGCGGTAATTTCCTTCAGGATAAATTCTAGGCTCTTGTTTAGAGGGTGCACCGGTAATTAACACTCTCACCGGCGAGGTACACCAAACCTCTTATATTATAACTACATTCAATATTTACAAATTTTTCTACAGTCCTATTCGTGTTCACTTAAACTGAAAATAAGAAAGACAAATGAAAGGTTGGGCGTTTTACGGGCAGTCATTAGCGGCAATTAGTTCTTTGCGTGGAAGATGTAATTAATCAATGCTTAAGAAAACTCTCCGGTACAGAACAAAGATCCAGAATTTATTGAAAAACATCTCAGTTTTCAACTGTCTCCCAAAATATGTACTAAATCTAAATAAATTCTTATTTATTTCTTGAATATTTTGGTTAAATACATCCGATTGTATTTAAAACTAAAACGTATGGATAAAACTTACACTCAAACCTAGAAAAGATTCAATTGGTCACAAAAACGTACATATATATATATATATATATATATATATATATATATATATATGTATTTAGTAACAAATTTTGTATCAACGAAAGGGTAGAAATAAACAAACAATGCAGAGAAATATTATTGATTATGTATAGATTTAAAAGCATATTAAAATCTGTGTTTAGTTATAGTATTTATAAATATTTAATCAAAATTACTAAACTTTTGTAATAAGTAATGAATTTTGAACTAACCAAAACTATGCCGACGACAGGTGTTTTTCCAGATATAATTGTATATAGGCAATAGTACAAAAAAAAATAATATTAGAAAATAATAGTTGTTGAACTTATAAAAGCTAATTTTAATACTCTAATAACAGGAGTGTTAAATCAGTCTGAAGCCAAAGGTTTGAAGCTAAACACTGTAGTAGAAGGGGAGCATTTGAATTGCGAATTAGACGAGTGACTACTTCTGTTACATTTTATTTTATCATAGATTGAATGTATTTGTAGCTGTCAGCCATTTTATATGGCCTATGTGTGTGTTTTTTAAGATTGTATTTTATCATTACTAACTACGTCTGTTCCTGATATTTTACTTAAATTAACACTTGATGTAATTTAGTCTATGTTTGTAATATTAATTAGAGTAAAACTAAATTACATTTAAGAAACTTTAACATTAAATTTTCTAACTTTTTTTTTATATATTACCGCCAAACTAGTATTTTACCGCCAAATTGTTCTTAGAGCAAACAGTTCTAATTGTCGCCGAGAGAAAACCGACATAAAACAGCTGATCGGGTAAAGCTCGATATTTCCGGTATATTTTTAATAGGAAATAAAGGCAGTGGTTGAGAGAGACCCGGACCAACGAGTCGAAAGACATCTTCCTGGCCGACTACATCTGGACGGACTACATCCGGCCGAATGCTAGCTTCCTGAGGAAACCAGTAGGAGGAAACGCGTAAGTCCTAGTAACGACTCACAACAGGTAAACTACTCATTTAATATTCTTTTATATTTGTTAATAACTCGTACGTTTATTTGAACGCACTGTCCACGGCCCATAGAGGATTTTATGTCCGTTAATTGTACTCGGTAATTCTACAACGGTATTTTAGAATTAATATCAATGGCTTCCCGTTTTGTTAAATCCTCCGGCGGCAGTAGCATGTCAATTTAAATATATTAGTTGCATGGATACAAATAACTTTCGAGATGGGTTACATTTCTCGAACACATTATGTATAATACATAAATAAATTATTATTTACTAACTACTATCTACTAAGTTCAACTTTCCATCATTATCGAATTGAAAATCAAAGTAAAAAAATAAGGAATAAAAAAATTCAGGCCTTTAAGATGTGTATTTTTTTACTAACGAAACGTATTGTTAAAGGAAGTATTGCTTTATATTCGAAGTAAATAAAAGAAAAGTTTGATTCAAAAAAAAAAAATTACCTAAGTTGAGCGACAAGTGTCCCATGTGATTTATTCAATGTTCTCTTATAGTATGGTGCAGGGTCAGATACAGCACAAATAGAGGAACTGTCTGATTAAACTAATAAGTTGCAAAACTAAATCATTTGTCGAGTAATCACTCTAGTGTTAAATTTTATCTTAAGGTATTTGTTATTTTTGAAATTTTCTAATCCCTCTATACCTTTTCAGTAGTGACTCGAATTGTATTCTCTAATAGAATATGGAATTTTTTTGTATCTGTAGCTAATAATTGGCTTATGCCATGGCAAGTATCTGTCTCATGTTTTAACTAGTAATTGTCTCATGCAATACCTAGTAATTGGCTCTTGCCGTAGCTAGTAATTGTCTCACGCTATAGTTATTAATGTTCTAATTTCATAGCTAGTAATTGCCTCATGCAATAACTAGTAATTGTGTAATGACATTGCTAGTAATTGTTTAATTCCATAGCGAGTAATTTGCTCATGCCACAGCTAGTAATTGGTTCATGTCATAGATAGTAATTGTATAATGACATTGCTAGTAATTGTTTAATTCCATAGCGAGTAATTGGCTCATGCTACAGCTATTAATTGGCTCATGCCACAGCTAGTAATTGTATAATGACATTGCTAGTAATTGTTTAATTCCATAGCGAGTAATTGGCTCATGCCACAGCTAGTAATTGACTCATGCCACAGCTAGTAATTGTATAATGACATTGCTAGTAATTGTTTAATTCCATAGCGAATAATTGGCTCATGCCACAGCTAGTAATTGGTTCATGTCATAGATAGTAATTGGCTCCTTTCAAAACTGGTAATTGGATCATGTCGTAGCTAGTAATTGCCCAATGCCATAACTAGTAATTCGCCCATGCCATAACTAATAGTAGTTTCATGCAACTAGTGACTTTTTCGTCGCAATCAGTAATCTATCATTCTTTTACGCTTCCTTACAATATATATTGTAGCAAATACGACTACTCAATGTTTTCAGCAGCTCCAATAATCACGAATATTGAAGCCCTACAGGATATCAGTGTTAGAATATCACGTGCAATATTTAATTTCATATTCTGAGAAGTTTTAAAACAGGAAATAGAGGCTACGACGTTAAACAACATATATCTATTACATTTCCAATCGTGGATGAGTTGCATTTATGAGAAGTAGAATGGAATGGAATTTGGTGACGATGCTAGAGAATAAAATATAAACGTGAAAATTGGACTTTTATTAAAATTAGTACATGGATTTTTATGGAACACTTTTAGGTGCAATGATATCCGTGAGATGAGATTATTCAAAATAATATCATATTTTAGTCAGTATACGATCGTATTTTGAGGAATAACAACACAAATCGTATATTTAGTTAGATAGTTGATGCTGTCAGTTTTACAACCAAAAGCGAATTTTAGCCTTAGCATATACAAGCATGTAATTAACTTGAAGTATTTAATTAGGTTTGAAGGTAAAGTATGGGCTTTTACTGTATTTTTATTCTCGATTTATTTCGTATTGTAATAGCTCACAACGCGAGAAGTTGATATCTTATTTCACACTAAGCCAAGTCAGCTTGTTTCCCAATTTAAAAATTCATAGCAAACATTCAATTATCGAATGATAGATGTGTTCAGTAGGTTTGCCAGGACACAAACAGAATTACTCACCTGTGGAGTGTTTTATAAGACTTTACCCTTTCTAAAGTTTTACAAAAGTTTCGAGTTCTAAATCCGGAGCCTTGTTTCTCTTCTTTGTGGAAACCATTCGATTAATAATTTACAACTAAATAAGAAATGTACAGCTTTTATTTTCTTTATATTCTCTGAATGACTTTCTAATTATATCTATCTTAAAAACAATTTATAGGTTGCTATTTTGTCTCATCGACTACAGTCGGTTTTATATCTAGTTTAAAACAAAAACGTTTAGTTGTTCTATAGGAAGTGAAAAATATATTTTGGGAAGTATTTTGGTAAAAAAAAAGTTATATTTATAGTTCTTATTTTATTTAAGTAATTAAATCTATTGAGAGTTCAAAATTATTAATAAATATTTAGGTTCTGGCACTTGGGGGATTGCCGACAGTAGTGAAAACGTTTATAGCCACGTCTACAAAAGTTAAATTTAGAGAAACATTTAATATTACGTAACGAGAAATTGCCTGAACATTTATTGGTTATCAGACGAGCCTAACAATGTTTTCATTTCAGAAAATAGATTAAAATTACATAACTTATCGTTATATTCAATTATTTGTATTTATATTTATCTAAATTTAAATAAGTTATTACATTTATTACCTGATCAAAACTATTTAATACAAACCTCTTTCCTTTTTAAAGGTCAATAAATAGTATAATATAACCTATGTGTTGAGGTAGTTGCTTTACAACTTAACGTGTAACATGACACACAATATCAAGAGCACAATGTATCACTCTAGTTTGTAACATCTTGTTTGCTAGATTGTAATTTTGTAATAAGACCCTCTGATGATGATGACATGGTCATCGAAATGTACATAAGGGTTTAATCTTAAGTAACCTATTTTATTTTTAATTTTTGATTATTTTTGTGGTATTGGGGTTCTTTCCAATATTTTAATGGTAGTGTAACATGACATTAGTTGATATATGAAATAATATGCTATCATTTAATTCACTTTGAGGTGGCTTATGAAATATATACTGACACAATTAATCTGATGGAAGTTATGCTGACGCAAAAGTGTAAGTTTTTCACTATCTAATAAGTTTTTATAGGCGCCACTATAAACATTTTCTCTTCAAAAGTTAATAAATTTCAACCTTGTCAATTACAGAATTCGACTAACACCATTCTCTATTACAATTAGAATCTAAGTTCAAGAATTCAAATCCAAGAACGTCTGAACGTAACGATGTTGATTAGTGGGTACAAAATATTTCACAGTGATTAGGCCTACATTATTGATCATTTTATTCAGATTATAGTCACGTGATCTTCTAAAAATGTGAAGCATACGTTATCTACAAATAATGTGTTAGAATAACTGAATGATTATATTCCGGTCAATACGAAAGTCGCATTCAACTCAATTAAAGACACAAAGTATGCATTTACAACCATTAAAATTAATTGTGTAATAAATTGAGGCCAACCAACATCTACAGCAATGTAAGTGGCACTTTTGTAAATTAAGACCCCTTTACATAATCTTTCCAATACCGTGATACCCTATGTATAAAGAACACATTAGAGCTATTATTTTAATTTTGAACTAAATAACTTTTTAAAAAATTGAATATAAAATGCAATTTTTTGGCTTGTAAAAAGGTAGCCCAATGGGTTACTTACGAATTTATTGCTTTATTAGCTGAATTATTGAGGTAGGAGGTAATACGAAATGTTTGCTAATCTGTAGTAAAACTTATACCTTAATTTTTCGTTATGCAAATTTATTTTTGTATGCCTCATTGTGCTAATCTATAAAGCCAAAATATTTTTTTAAATCAGATCCTATGCCAGTACTAAGTTTAAAAACAATTTTCACTAAATTTGATTGTATAAATTTACAAGGGATAATTTATATGTATGGATTTCTTCAGAGTAAAGTAAATTCCTTCTCCTAGATTTTAACATCTGATTATATTGAAAAAATACTCGGCCTCCAGCTCTTTTTCTAGATTTGATATTTTCCCCCTACAAAGAGGAAAGTAAAGAAGGTTGTACTGTAAATCTTACTTTATCTAAGCAGTTCAAAGAGAAGTGATTACAAAACGCATGCTAATGATGCCAATAACCCTCTAAGATTTTCTTTGTCTGACTACAAAAGATTACGAAATTAATGGATCATTTTAAATGGAATCTGTAAACATTTCTATCCACATCATTATAAAAGTTGAAACAAATATTCACTCCATATAAAATCGAAGTTTTGAGAAAGAGTCTACAACTTCTTTATAATGTAAAGCAAGAGTGATTATTTTATTACCTCAAATATTTTAAATCAGAGATTTTAAAATTATCTAACATGAAACAACTGTAAATTTATATAAACAATTTTTTCATTCTAAATATTGTAAAATAAAAATTAATTCAATTGATTTTTGAAGAAAATTTACATTTGATATAATAGATATTACACTTTCTTTTAATTTGAAAGTGCCAAATATTAAACATGTATTTATTAAATGAGGTAGCAGCAGCAAATAATTAAATATAGTTGTATATTTTATAAATTTTATTATAAATTATTATAGTATAATAATAGACTAATATATTATATTATAATACATTATAATCATATTATATTATAAATTATTTACAAATATGTACAGCAAATTGTTTAGATGTATTCCTAAGTGTATATAAAGATTTCAGTTATGTAGAAATAAATCCTTAATTTGGTTTAAATTTCCTTTAATTTCGGTTTAGTAAAAAAACGTTTTTATTTTGCTCTACTTAAAATAATTTTTGGTAATTTTTTCAATTATATTAGTCCATTTACGTCGTTGCAAAGTTTAGGTATATTCGAAGTAAAGAGATAACTAATGCTCGGTTACCTTTTAGAAACTCTAACTCAGTAATAGCTTAAAGTATTTAATAAAGTAAATATTACATTAATAAAGTAAATAAAGTAAGTATAATAAATTAAATAATATTAAAATTAGAGTTCCAATAAAAAATACTTACATGCAAAAACTCTCTGCATTCTAGTTGTAACTACTTTCAGATAAACTTAATGACACCACGTCAGATAATTGCTCGATGTTCCCAAAAGATTACCTAAGCAATAAATATACGATAAACAACTTGTCTCCAGTTTGGGATTTAATTAAATTTAAAACGAAAATAGTTTTAATAAAGTAGGGATTACATACAAGTAAATAATCTTGCAGTTAAAATATACGCTTTCTCATTTGAATTTTGATTGGTAATAGCCGTGGGTGGACTAGTTACATTTCAATTACTTCCTGCTACATTTAAACAGGTTTAACCAATTATTTTTATTAATGTTCCTAATTTAAATTTAAATTACGCTAAATTTGTTTTAATGATATTAGAGCTACCGCGTTAATACAATATTTTTCGGTAATTGCTTAAAATAAGAGCAGAATAAAAAAAAACGGCTGAGTTAATTAATTATTCTTTTCGTGTTTAATTGTTTATTGATCATTTTTTATTCAGTAAGGCTGTTGCGTTTTGTATTACATGGACTGAGATCCTTATTGACTTAAACAATAAACATTTTATTAACTTTTCTACAATCGTCTTGCCTCCGACAATTCTTTAGATGGAAACAAAATTTTTTAGATGGAAGTAAATGGTTTTGTATATTATTATTCTAATTATGGATTAAACATCTCATTTATGTTTAGGGCTAATATCAGTATTGATTCTATTTCTCTTTATTTGTCTATCTCTTTATCTCTCACAAACACACACATACACAAACATACCCAAACTTTGTTCTTGGTCTCTTTATCCAGTCATAACTGTTCATAAACTCTTGTTTGAGTGAGTAAATGCCTCAAACAATCTGTTCCAGCGTGAATTTCTTTCAGTTTCTAAATTTACACACACACAAAAGCATATATAGAATAAATTTAATTGCCAATTGTACTATAAATGTCGATAAAATATGTTTGGTGTGAAAGAAACATACACCGGATACCGTTGAATCTTAAATTAACCCTTATACCATCAGAATAACCCCTCATCCGTCTGCTTATGCAGCAAATTCATTCATAGGAATTAAGTGGCTAAGTGCATTATCGTTCAAGAACTCTTGAACATTGTAAATGCGCCAAGTTCTTTTCTATGTGATCAACAATTTGCACAAATAACAAAAGCAAATAGAATAACTGTTGACTTTTTCAATCTACGAAGTGTATAAGTTTACAAAAATATGTTTAAGAATGCGATTGTAGAGGGAGAGAGTAGGTAAATCGATAATATAAATTATATTATTGATCAATTTGTTTACTATGCTGAAAATCAATTAAATATATTCTCTTATGATGGAATATATTAATTATATAAAAAGGATATTATAAGGACAAAAAAAGTATTTTATTATTAGTACACAATACATTTTTGGATTCAGCTGTTTTTAAAAACCAATTTCATGCGTTAAATGGAAAAAACAAACAGTTTGTATGGTAATGTTTATTGCAATAAATTTCACTGAAAATTCAATTTTAAGTGTTTGCTATCAAAGTAGTAGCTTAGCCACACAGATTAGTAGCTTGGTAGCATTAGCTGAAAATTCAATTATATTAAATAGAATGTAATATTCTGTTCACCGGACGAATTTAAAGAGTTATTAATCGAGGAAGCCCAGTGAGAATTATATTTCAAAATTGAACAGCAAATACTAGAACGTGTTAGATTTATAAACACAGTATACAAGAGCATGAAATAGTAGGTAATATACTTTTTAGTGATAAAGAGAATATATTTTGACAATATTGTTTATTAAATAACATTGCATCACTGTTATTTGACTTACAAATTGTTTGATAACATATAACTAGAAATGTGTGTGTATGTGTGTGTTTGTGTGTGTATGTGTATGTGTGTGTGTGTGTGTGTGTGTGTGTGTGTGTGTGTGTGTGTGTGTGTGTGTGTGTGTGTGTGTGTGTGTGTGTGTGTGTGTGTGTGTGTGTTTTATAAAGATTATATTGAATAAAAAGTTAATATAATTTTTTTGACCGAGTTTTGGTGAAACGTTTTGTTACCGTGACTATAAACGTGCTTTAGTGTTTTAACTAATTAACCAAAAAAATTGCACACATGCCGAAAGAAAATCTTAAATGACTCATAAACCTACAACAAAACCTAATACTGAATGCAACTTTGACATTTATTTATGGTATCCTAATACTTGTACTTCAAGCTTATCTCTACAATTATTCAAGCATTTCAATTGATAAAAACTAAAAACTGTGAGAATTATACACAGAATCCTCTTACTATTACATTACGAATTGTTATATGACCACTTTTGTTTTTAGATGTAAGTTTTACACGACTATATTTTAGAACAATCAACATAAGAATGCTTAGGAAATCATTGTATATAAATGTCTAATAATAAATGTCAAAGTGCTATGAAAGCATCTTTAAAATAATTGTATAAATATAAAGACAACTTAATAAATAAATAGTAATATTCATAATTTAATTCTTGGTTTACTTTAACGTTATGCCCTTGAAACGTGTATTACCGAGCAACAACTCCTCGTCATTGAATTATCGTCTCAATAATGAAGATGAAGAGATCAGTGATACATTAATCCCTGTTAAAGTGTTTTGTGATATGATCGTGCTTTAAACATTCTAATTACAACTATTAAATTATTAATAGCGCATACTGCTCGTAGTAGGCCTGCAGAATACGTGATAAGTTATGTCGACGAAACACACGATTGCATTATATTATTTCTTATTATTAGCTTTTTACAATTCTGCAATGTAATTCATAAATTAACATCCCATTGCCTTTTGTTTACATTAACTCTGTATTAACGTATGAGCTACATTTACAATAAGAAAAATGACAAAAGCGTTCATTTTCAATTCGGAATGATGTATTGTCCTATTTTTAAACCGTCTGCACTTCGCA
>JBAIZL010000001.1:102962849-102980349 GCA_036971475.1 Prosapia bicincta | reverse complement strand
CGTTCAATTTACAGCCTAATTTGACTAAATAACGTTTTTTAAAGAATTCTTGTTTAATTGGTCTAGGTCAGAGGTCGGCAACTCACGCTCCACGAGCCGCTAGTAGCCCACGAAATAATTTTGTGCTGCCCTCTCCACTTGTGGTTTTTTGAATTCTGGGTCCAGATAGCTTACGCTTAAGGCTAAGAATACAAATAGGTTCCTTAATAGCTAGAACCAATGCACTAACCATAACAATAAACGCATAATAATAACTTACAGGCGCGATATAAGTGTAGTCTCTGCGATGTGCAAGCAGGCAAACTCATCCCTACTTACAATAACAATTATGTTACTACTTTCTTGTTTTATTTTAGTAAAATTTTGTTAATTTTTAAATAAACGTGTTTTATTTCATTATTTTAGCACTTCAAAACACTAATAAAGAAATTTGTCGGAGTTAAGTTAGAAAAGTGTCAGACTTATAATAGAACAGTGTCAGACTTCTTTAATAAAAAATTATTTTTAAATTCTATTAATGGCCGTTATTTAAAGTCAACATCCGCGCAGTATTGAAATTAGTTTCATTATCGATCTAAAATTATGAAATATAAAAAGTGCATGGTTATTTTATATATGCGGCCCTTACAGTCATGCTAGATTGAGCATGAGGCCCTCAAGTATAAAAAGGTTGCCAAACCCTGGTCTAGGTGAAAACGTAATAATTTATAGTTTTATATTCAGCTCTATATATTCATGATAACATATAGAAAATAATTAATTGTTATAAGAAACTTGAGACGAAGGAATTTGTTTTTACAAGTGACGAAGATTGACACCATTGGCATTAATAAATTACAGCACTTTTAATAATTGGCAATCATTTAAACATTGCTATTACTTTCAAGAATAACACATTTGTTTAGCATCTCTCTTACTTCTTTTGGCTTTCAAAACTGTGTAATATGCTGATATTTCTTGATTTTATTATTATATTAATTTTTGTTGTTATGTAGAAACGTTATTTTGAACAATCCATAGCAATGTTTTTAGAAGAGACATAACAAATATTAAATAATTGTTGTAGGCCAGTGAATTCACTGGAGTAAAGATTAACAATGATTAGTTTAAAAGTAGTTAATTGAATTTAGGCATATTTTAATTTCCAACAAATAATCCATTATCTTATCATTGAATGACTTGTATTATTTTCTAATTATGCACTTGATTCAAACATTTGAACTTTTTTTATACAATAGATGCTACAAGGTATTTCAAGTTTTTGATATAATTTTGTACTAAGGATTATTTGTTCAATTACACAAAAAATGTTTGCTCTGTTTCTTTTTAACATTACATCTGACTTCGTAGACACGATATTTCTGCTCTTAGATCAAAAATGAACTCACTCCTTGGTTGCGATCGCCACTAGTCCATGCTATTTAAATATAAAAATACAAAAGTTTAATCCAATTCTTACTTGTCAATAAAGACAAATTTTACTTTAGTTTCTTTTTGTTTCATTTTTACAACTAATATAAATATGTATATACATATGACACAATAACAATATAAAGTTGCAAAATAGAAAGCGAATTTCTTTGCATTTTTCCATTATTCTTTTTATGTATGATGATCGACTATTATTATTTTTTTTTACTATTAATACACTTTTTGTTGCTTGTATTGTGTTGTAGTTTCTTTTCTATTTCATTTCACATTGTTCGCTAGTGAAGGAAGGCTAGGATACCGTTAATCCAATTTGTTTATTTTTTATTATTACTTTCATTCATTTTTAATGCTTGAGCATTATTTATGATACTGTGTAGTAACCATTGTAACAATTTAAGGCTGCGCTATGGGGGGTTCGACGATAACTAAATGGAGGCAAAAGAAAAAATCATATACTTCTTTGAAATATACACTTCTAGCAATAGGAAAGCTCTAACCTTTGAACATGAAGATCCTCAGTTCGAAACCGGCCTAGACCCACCACATTTTACAATTTACTTATTGAACATGAATTTGAACAAACTGTGTTATCATCAGTTATCATCCACTACGGTAAAAAAATGTATTTGAACGTGAGAGGATGAATACAAATGTATTTTATTAAAGATTGAAAATGCGTACAAGATACACACACACACACACATATATATATATATATATATATATATATATATATATATATATAGTGTGAGCTAACAAAAGGAATTTAATAATTTTTTTTCCTTCACATAGATGTAATTTGAGATTTTTTTCACTTCTTCGAAAAGCGCATACCTTTAGCTTCTTGCTTTATTTTGTAATACCTTTATTAGATTTTGTTGATTTTGCCTTCAGGTTTTTCAGTTAGACATTTATCTTCTTATAATTCAACCTAATTTGCCTCTTATTTAGCGGTCACGAACTGACCTGTTACCAGTTGTATTGGGTATGACTGGGAGTATAACCTCTTTATGTTCACGATAAAGAGTTGACTTCCCGTGGACAATCCTCCTATCCTCTTGTACAGCTTTAATGACCCTACCTTAATCCTCTCTATCTTTCCCCATCCTCTCTATACTATATAACTAGTCATCTTAGTACATGATCAATTGAATACTACCAATAACTCTGTCATATTGTTCAATTTATCGTTTTATTTTTGGATTTTTTATTTCAATTTTTCTATTGTCGTTTTTTAACAGCGATTTGATTTACACCCTATTCTATTACCACAAGATAAAATACTACATCGTATTACTAAAGTTTTCAATGGTCTAATTAGTTATTGTATTTGTTTATCCATTCAATCCAAACGTAGAGCTTTTAACAGTTTCCAATTTCTTTCTTTTTTTTTAGCGTCATAGTATATGCTTAGTTGTCCAATATAGCTGCAAGCAGGGTGTTTCAATATCTTTAAACCAGACACTAGCATTACTCACAGACAATATACTTCAAGGTTATCCAATTTAACACTCTATAAAATATTTTATATTATACTTGGATTCGTTTAAAATAGTAAATCCAATTTTTAAAATGTTTTCATAGGCCTAAAACGTCTTTTAGAAGTAGAAATAGCTTCAGCATATATATTTCGTATATGATATAATGCATCGGAAAAAATAAGTAAGGACTAGATATAATATGTTGTTTGCTTGGAACTATAAATTTAAATTAATGCCTATAGTCTCTTCTAAATTTTAAAAGACTGGCATTTCGTGACTAACAAAATTTAATAACCTTTTCTAATTTTCATTGAGCTCCTGTACTTTTATTCGTAGTGAGTCGATAAGAGAAAATATTACTTTATGAAAAGCATAATGTATTAGGTTAGTAGATATTTTTACTTTAAGTTAGATATCTAAGTAGATATTTTGAATTTTCAAAGCTTACATTTGAAACAATATATATATAATTAATAAATTAAAAATATTTCAAAAACAAGAATACTTTAATGAATATATTTATTCAAAGCTTTTCGCCGATAAAATAGTATCAGCATCTTCAGGAAAATAATTATCTAATAAAATATTTTTACAACAAAAAAATAGGAATTTATTAACTATATTACAAGAAAACATATCACCATATTTAATATATATATATATATATATATATATATATATATATATATATATATATATATATATATATATATATATATATATATATATATATATATATATATATATATATAGGCCCTATATAAATTTGTGGAGTAAAAATAACTAAACGTTCATTAAACTCCATGATAACGGTATTTTTTTAAATTTGTAATTAATATATTTAAAAACTTGAAACACTTACTTATAATCCGAAAAGAATCAATTCCTAATTTCCAATTCCATAACTCTTCACCAACATCAACAATTTGGAGTTACATTTTGAATACGTTTTTCACTATCAACTAAATGCATGATACATTTTATAAGACGTTAGATGATGTTACTAGTTGCTTTAGATTGATTAGGAATTTTTGGTTAAAGAAATTTAAATGATTCTTCTAGTTGATATTAAGTATAAACAAGTGGTTAAGGCTCTGCTAATGTGGTATATTTAGGCGATATAACACGTATATCGACAGATATCTAAGTACGATTTCTGAAATGTCTTATTTTTATATGATTCCCTTCATATCCTTAGGTATGTACATTTTTTCGGAATATTTCTATTCGTTTTAAAAAATACATAAGTTTTCCTAACGTTAGCACCGTATTAAATCGATGTTTATGCTTCTTTATTACAAAAATTAGGTACTCCATTTCTCAACAATAAACTATGATACACCAAACTACTTGATGGCGGATATAAAGTTTCTTCTCCTACATGATATCCAGGGGAAAGAAGCTTTTTGGAATTAGACTCTCCTCACCGATCTTGTCACCACGCCTGGCTGTAACAAACTATTACTCACCTCTAGACAGTGACTGACATCATTGGAACTTCTGTTATTTCAATTTATTTTAAAATTCTACACTAAATTCTAATGAAAATTATTCGAAATGTACACAATACTTCGTATTTTAGGGCAAAAAAATGTGACGCGGGATAACTAAATAAAATAATGTAATGTTTTAAAACTATATTTTTACGTTTGTATTATCTTTTTAGAACTCTTACGTATAATTTTAAAAGAATTATTATTGTTTATGTAAAATTCAAATACAATGCGTTCCATTGATGTGGGCAATGCCTAGTAGGTGAACCTTGCGGTCTGCCTGGCGAGTGGTTCGGGAATGGGAACCTACTTTCAAGGAGTTTAGTAATTCTCTGGGTATCTCCAGAGGTATCTCTGTGGGAGCGGAAACACTATACAACAAATTATCTATAATTCGTTCTAGGAACTTGTACGTTTTACATGATCAAACGTCAGATCGCTATAATAGTAAAGTTTAGAGACTTTCCCTAGGGATCACCTTATTCGAGACACCTAAAAAATCGCACTTTCTCCTCTTGAATAACTTAATAGCAACTGTTAAAATTCGGTATATAGATATAGGAAAAATAGTTCAAGAACTCTAAATACGTCAATTTAACCATTGAGTTTGTGTTATAATAAAATACATAATTATTTGCTAGGTATCGTTAATACATTCAACTTATATTTTACTACATTGTGTGTCCTTGCTATTATAAAAGTGACATAGTTGTTTATTCTAAAACACACACACACTCACACACACAAAACCCCCACACACAAATATCAAATTTTACAACGCAAAATCAAATCAATTAGCTTGATTACAAATTTAATACAATAAATATTCAACAATATAATTTATTTATTACAATTGAAGTGTTAAACTTGAAATAAATACTTATAATTCATAAAATAATTATTTAATTATTAATTGCCAACATAACCTATCAGTTAAGGTGACAGTTATGACCAAAATTACTTAGTTTGAACATGAGTTGATTATATTGTATATAGGATTGAGATATATTTATTAATAACGTATTCATCAGGTAAATTATGGTTCATGCAAGCCATATTTTCTCCTTCTTCAGGAAATGTAAGCTTTTACCTACTTTACTACCTTTCTTTCTGTGTAGAGAGTAACAGATAGACATCAAACAGTAACACTGTTGACAGAAGTTCTAGTTCATGTATAAAAACTTCCACATGTCATACCTAAGCATTAAAATAGATATACAGACACACTCACACCAAAACCAAGTACCTTAGTTATGTTATATACACTGTAAATGTTTAGTTTTATTACGTACTACTTATTTACAACTCCACTTCATTTATTATAGTTCTTCATTTGTATCATATTTCAATATTTTGTGTTTTATGTTTTCCTAGTATTTTAACCTAATACCATTTTTTTTTTGTAAATTTTCATTTCGACTGCAGATTATCCTATTATATAATTTATTTCCTAAATTATAGTATCCTGCGGATTTCTTAAAAGCTTAAATCTTGTACTGTTAAAAATACGGCAATGTGTTTATATATGTATTGCTCATTGGTTCTTATTATATTGAATGTTGCATTAACAAATAATTATAAACCCTTGCTATAAAATAGTTACAGAAACCTTTGGTAAATTTCTCTAACACAGTTAGTATGATCAGAAGGTTACAAGTGTAACTTTCTCTGATTACTTTCTAGTAATGGTGAATGCGTTAGTGAAATGTACGTTTTTGAAACTATTTTGTAGCAAAGGTTTAAAATTCTATTACCCTCTTAATTACTTTGGTATTGCCATTTTACTCTAAATATTCCCTGTTTGTTTTTTATCTTTTGAGACGTAAATGTTTACTGTTTATGGAATGTTTACTATTTACTTCAGAAACTGTTTGAAGTGTTATTTAAATATTCATCAAAAGCTGATGTAAATTTAAGCCATGTCTTGCAGATGAGCACAATAGGCTTTACTTCCACGATAAGAAGCTTACAATTAAGCTGGAGGAGTTTTAAAATAGTAGAGAATGTTAAAAAAAAAGCTTTCAAGGTAAGGTTTTAATGTATAATGTGAAATCGTTATAAAATTTAAAGCACACCATTATCAGTGAAAATCATAAAACAAAATTATTGCATACATGAAAAGAGACTATAACGTGATCTAGCTCCAACAAAATGACAAGGTAGATGAAATACAAAATTAGAAAAATAAACATACAGCAAGAAAACTTTACTTCATCAAAGACTTAACACTTTGTAGAAGATGTAACTTAATGAGTGACTCAATTATGAGTGAAAGATAAAACTAAACTTGTTGCAAACATCACAAAAAAGTAACTTAACATAGATCGAAAAATGAGAAAGCAGACAAACATTCTCAAAGAGGTAAAATGTCATGTAGTTGTCCAAAAAAACAATACTCCTTAAGAAGAAAATAATTGTGAGTCTAAAAGACCGGGTTGACTTACGTTATTTAAAAAAATTGTACTAAAGCAAATAAATAACATGAAATGGAAAATTTAACAGTTATTGAACTGTTTATTATAGTCACTTTACGAAAACAACCAGAGGTTTGTGTAAGTAATAAAACACATTAAAATAAAATAATCAAACCTTATTTGCACAGAGCTCAGATCAATACAGACAAACTTAGAAATAGAAAAAAGTAAGAAAAATAGTTTTAAAATTAATTTTTTTAATGTTCATACAACGTATTTTGTTTTGTTAATTTAAAATTATTCAATTTTTAATTGTATTTCGTTGATATATAGTGTTGATGATTGAGGTTGTTTCATAGGAAATTAATTAGAAGTTCCAATTGTGTGAATAGTAACAATCTGTAAAGATGTTAAGCTAAAAATAAAGGTGTGTAGTTAGTATTTGTAAACTCATTAAAGCACATTAATGAGTGGTTCAAAAAAACGAGAAATTTTAATTACATTTCTGGTACTTGATCGATAGAACGATTTACTGTATAACTTTTAAATTTAATGAATAATTCAAGTTATGATCTTTGATTATTATAATACAGAAACGAGAGAAAATAGAAGAGTAAGTAAACGGCTATTCACTTCGACTCCCTTTCTAATGCAGGTCTAACCGAGAATGTTGGTAATAATATATATTAATTATTGTGGAAGCTTGAGCAGATTTATAACAAAATTTATAACAAAAATTTTGTTGCTTCTATATTCTAAACAGAGCCCACGAAGAAGCATCTGATTTCGTGGTTCGAGAGAAGGGCATCACAGATAACAAATTTTGTTGTCATATTTGTTGGATTAAAAACAGCTTGAAACTTTTTATATTCAAACACGGTACAACGGGCTCCAATATAAAGATGTTGGACTGCACAACCTTCCCTAATAGGATTCTAAAGATAGCTCAACATCTTTTAATTGTAATCATTAACTTCTTTTTTTTACTTCCTATATTGGAGCAATAGTAGCAAATGTGATAGTTGAGGGCCTCTTACATGGTGTCACCTTTGCCCACCTTCCTACACCGCTTGACAGCTTTACCCTACGTTTCTGTGATTTGAGAGCAATGCTGGTACACTCTCTCTTGAGAAGGTTTTTTGATTACTGGAAAAACATTTACTGCATGCTTAAAATAGGCGGTGAATGTTGTGGACACTAACTGCTGCCCATCGAGAAGAAAAGCTATACAGCTGATTATCCTTATCCGAGATGCTGTTTTATTGCACTTTCACGAGCAGGTATGCTACTGAGAACTTAAGGTTTAAAGTTGTTTGATGTAATCATCTTGAATTCACTGATTAAACTAATCTTAAAAATACTTAACTAAGTGGATACGTAATTGCTTACTTGCTGACGCATTTCAAAACATAGGTGTAAAGGCTCTAACGGGAATGGATTTATGACTGGGGAATGGGGTTGGTTGTTTTGGTTGTGAGTCATATAATAGAAAAGGCTATTCAGAAAGAAACATACAAATACAAACTCTCAGGTTTTTACAAATTAACTTGTAACGATTGTCCCAGCTATTACATCGGCCAAACCAGCAAGTCATTCTATACACGCTTCGAAGAACACATTACGAAAAAAACCCTACATCCAGCTACGCAAAATACCTAAAAAACACATAACCCACACACATGAGTATACATTCTAATTTAAATGTTCTACACACAAGTGTTCTAAACAAATGTTTTTACACAAAGTAAAAAACTAACAACCTTAGAAAAATATGAAATATACAAACACTACGCAACAGATAAAGAAAACGTATTAAATGATCACACACATTTTGAAGCCAACAGCCGTTTCTATTATATGACACACATCCAAAACAAACCACCCCATTCCACAGAAATAAATCTATTCTCGTTAGAGCCTTTACACCTAACCAATGCCGCCAGTAGAGGGCTAGCTTTATAAAAGAAACGAATGTTTTGAAACGAGTCAGCAAGCAATTACGTATTCACTTAGTCAAGTATTTTTAAAATTAGTTTAATAAGTATAAATATAAATGGTGACAAGGCTACAAAGTTTCATTAATAGCATGATGAAGACTGCCAAGATGAATATAACGTACTCTTTAGAAAACCAAAGTAACAGATTAATTAAATAGTACAAACTGTGACAGAAAAGAAGCGAAAATAGCAAACATGTTCTCTTACCGAGAAATCTAAGAGGAAAAGTAATTGTTACTGAGAAGGTTTTTTATAAACTTGCAAGTCATGGGCCAAGACAACAGGAGTTCCTGAATTTTTATTCATGCATTGATAATGACAAACGAGAATAGTCCATTGACAAAAGTCCTCAGTTACCAATAACCTTAACAATTACAGGCGCATATCTTTCACTACTATACGCTGCATGGTGGCTGAGTGATTGTAAGCAGCTGACTTAAAACATATCTAGAAATAAACGGACTTTTACAAACAAAACACGGTACTCAGCTATTTTCAGAGTTTAAAATGTATTATGTTTAACCATTAGTTACATAATTGATTCGTATTTCTTCTAATATTTGTGATATCTCTTGTGAAAGTGCTATACTTTTTTCTCTGATTCTTCACTTGAATCAGTAGTAAAACATTGCTTTACTTTAAAGAACGATAATATCACTTTAAAGATGCGCATTATCAACCAAACATTGCCATCAAAAATTAGTAACGTCGACGCTTTCTATTTTTAGATTTTAATTAACTCGTTAAAGAAATGAACATTTCCAAGAACTTAAGAATAATTGGTTTTAAAGTTAGGCTGACTAAAAAGTACAAATATCCAATTACAACTATATTACGGTATCAAAGACATAATTAAATATTTATTTTCCGGTAAAATTTCATTATGATTGAGAAATACATTAATGCTTTAAATGCTATAGCTTGATGTCCATAAAAAAACTGTTACGTAACTTACATTAAATACGATTCAGTTATGTACATAAGACAGCCACATTTAAGGACTAATGTAAAAACATTACTTTATATCTGTCTTTTTAAGCGTTTCAAAAACATTAAAATTTCTACGATTCCATTTTTTTAACTACAGAAAATAGTTACATGGCAATTATTATATGTTCATGAATTTTAATTTTATATTGAATATATAACTGAATGTTACATGATAACGTTTTCATGATTAGATAAGTAAATAGTATTAGTAGTAATCCTAAAACGATCAAATATGTATTAGGATCCACACTGTCTCTCTCTCTCTCTCTCTTTCTCTCTCTCTCTCTCTCTCTCTCTCTCTCTCTCTCTCTCTCACTTACCCACTCTCTCAAACAAGCAGAAATGCAGTTTAAAAGCTTATAAGCCGAAATTTATTATATAAGTAAAATTTAATTTCACAAAAATGTTCAAAAGTATAAGGTAACAAATATAAAGTAATAAATATTAAAAATTAAATGTTATAAGTAATAAATAAATGTAAGGTAGAAACCAAATTTTGAAATATATTTCTTAACAAATTTATTAAATTTTATAAAAAACTGCCGAAGATATGAAGCAATAAGAGGTACTGATCGGAAATTTCAGAGTCCAGAAAGAGTAAGGCAGGAGTGGGAAGAAGTCTCCATCGGCAGTTTGAAGTTAGTCTGAAAGCAGCGACCAAAGGGAGAAAGCCTACATCAGATCCAGTTGTTCAAAAAGTTGAATAGTTTAAGCCGCATAGGGCTTAAATCTCTAGTCCTGCCAAATAGAACCGATCTTTTAGTCAAAATTTTCAAAGTATAACCCTCGCAGAAGATTTATAAACAGACGGACTATTTTTTTCATAAGCAATCAATTTTAGTAGTAAACATTTTCTATCTTGATAACTTTAAAGCATATTTCTTTAACAATTTGTAAATCCGAGGATAAAAGCTATTTCAAAATGCAGCAAGATAAAGGAAGAAAATTATCTCACCGACATACCATCCAGAGGGGATACGTAAGCATTTCTGAACCCCGCCAGACGGGTCCTGCATCCTTTTGCCAGAACAAACCGGAATTCCAAGATGACGTTTTGCAAGAGCCATAACATTCAAGCCAAAATGCAAGTCAAAAAAAGGAATACTTAAATACTTCTTCTAGAAGCATAATTTTCAATACATTTGCAATGTTTAAATCACCAATTTCACAAATATTTTGCTTAAACGAAAATTCATTAATAATTTATTGAATATACAATTATACAAAATGTCTTTACAATTAGAAATTTTAAGGATATATATACAGAAATATTTGTTAAATAAATTCATTAAAAATTTAGTGTGTAACAAATTTAATTTATTTTTGTCATAAAAATAGGAAATTTTGAGGATATATATTTAGAGAGAAATAATAATTAAGAAAATTCATTAAATATTTATGGTATATAAAATTATATAAGAGTTGTCTGGACAATTAGAATTTTTGAAGAGATATATGGAAATAAAAATTAAGACGATTCCTGAATTATTTATGGTCTAGAAAATTAAGTAAATGTGTGCTCTAAAAACAGAATTTTGTGAAACAGGAATATTAATTAGTTATTAAGAATTGTTTGAACTAGATAATGCGAATTACGCTTATATTGATCAGAAATTTAACCATTGGATACTGCTTTAAATCTATTACAATGTTTTATTACAACCATTTGAGAAGACAATAAAAGAATATGTGTTATGCGTATACAACTTTTTTAATTATTATATGTGAGCCAAAAGTATGCAATAGATTGTTTTAGTTGGTTATTTAAGCTGTTAGATCAAAATTTTGTAAGATTTTGTTAAAGATTATTTCCTAAAAGTTATTGATTTAAAAATTCAGTACTTTATAGTGATAAATGAGATTATTTATTTTACTAAAATTAAAGAGAATAGTGATTATTTTTAAATTCTTTTCAAGGGGATAATAATGCTGAATAAAAGAAATAATTATGCCTGTAAATGTTTGCATGTTTAACACCTCATACATAAAAAGATATTATTTTCCAAATAGCTGTTGTTAGTTTTGATATAGCTTAATGACACATAGTTTCTTACTAAAAGGTTTCCAAGTACCAAACACCTCAAATAACAGGCACTCCACCCCGAGTATTATGCTAGTATAGGGAAATACTTCGCTAATTGGTTTTTGAAAGAAATCTAGGAATTTATTACTAGGAGTTCTAGATAGGGCTGCTACAGGATTCGGTTGACTGAACGAAATCTCCCCTAGGTTATTATGCCATTGCAGAGCAACTGGGGGCTAAACCTAGGGTTAGGAATAGAAGCATATAGGCCCTACGTAAATGGTGTTAGGAAATGTAGCTCCTAATACTTACCAGGTAAGACAGACTATCGGTCAATTAGAAATAAATATATATATAAATATGAAAGGAGTAAGAGGAACATTGATAAATGTAAAAGATGAGTAGGGGTGTTAAGGGAAAACAAACATTTATTAATTAAGGTATAAAGGGTAAAATAAAAAAAAATGGAGGAAAGGTAGTCAACTGTAATACTTTAATTTAAAAAATAAAAGAAGAATAGCCAGTTGCAACACACACGCAAACACACACACACACACACACACACACACACACACACACACACACACACGCAAATACACAAACACACACACACCCACCCACCCACCCACACACACACACACACACACACACACACACACACACACACATACACACACACACACACACACACACACACACAACCACACTAAAAACACACCAGTGCTAAGAGGTCAAGTGTGTGTGTGTGTGTGTGTGTGTGTGTGTGTGTGTGTGTGTGTGTGTGTGTGTGTGTGTGTGTATGTGTGTGTGTGTGTGTGTGTGTGTGTGTGTGTGTGTGTGTGTGTGTGTGTGTGTGTGTGTGTGTGTGTGTGTGTGTGTGTGTGTGTGTGTGTGTGTGTGTGTGTGTGTGTGTGTGTGTGTGTGTGTGTGTGTGTGTGTGTGTGTGTGTGTGTGTGTGTGTGTGTGTGTGTGTGTGTGTGTGTGTGTGTGTGTGTGTGTGTGTGTATAAGATTTGTGGATGACATTTTTCTAGACAAATATTTTTTTTTTAAATTTATATTAAGACGTAAAATAACATTTATGCATATAAGTGTCAATAACAATAACCCCATTCACTCTGTGACATCAGTTACTAAAACAACGACTAAATCATACTGCATTAATTACATTTATATGTATGTATATATATATATATATATATATATATATATATATATATATATATATATACGCAATACTATTCCAACAATCCTCTCCGCCTATACTGAGTTGGTAACTTAAAGTACCAATTTACATAAATTGGTAAACCATTCATGTACACTTCAGGTGGTTTTGGTACAATCCCATCATGTATGTATAAAGAGTTTGTTCAAAGAGTGATTGATACCCTTTCTGCTTAAAAAGTTGGGTTGGGAATATTTTTTCTAACCAGTAAGATTTGTCTATAATTACACATTGCAGAAATGAATATACTATTTTACATATTAAAATTTTTAATAATCATAATTCAATTTAATTAAATACTGCATGCAGATTTTTTCCTTTCTATAGAAATGTAACATTGTAGTCGATGAAATATAGATTTTATTATAGCTTGCACTCAAAATGTTTAAACTTTAATTTTTAGGATTAGAAAAGGTTTATCAAATAGGTTTAATTTGATGGTTTATTGTGGAATATCTTCATTGTTCAACCATGACTCAGTCGTACTCCAGACATTGAAGTAGTACAAAACGTACACACGATTAAAATTATTTATCTCAATCTAAACCAGTTTGTGTTTAACTTAAACGAATTATTGAGCAAAATTTGTAGTTTTGTTAATTTAATGTAACGATTTAAAGCTTTAATCTCTTGGCAGGAGATTCAATTAGTTTTGATGCATTTTTCAAATGAATCAATTTTCGGAGCAACTATATTAATATTCTCAAGTTTACACGTTCTGTCAAACCCACTTGAAATCTCCTTACTACATGCTATTTTAGATTTGGATCAGCGACGGTGTTCAAAAATCGTGATCTCCAGGAGCATTGCTTAAAAACTTGACCGATATGTTCGCTACTTTTTTCATATCATTGCGTAGGTACAATTCAAAAACATTTCGTAGACTTTGATTCCATTGAAGCTTGTATTTTTTATTGCTATCAGATCCATTGCAATAGTTTTTGCGATAACATTTTTTAAAATATTTAACCAAAATTTAGAGCATTCAACTACTGCAATATTCATGTAATAAAACTTTCTAAATTTACTATTACAAGTTTAATTTATGTATAGCAATAAGATATAAAAACTGCATATATTTGGTTGTATTCGTAGCGAATAGCAGAATTATGAATAGAGTTTGTAAATTTTCCCTAAGAGTTATTTAATCTGCCATCAAGTGTACAGATATCTTGATAAAATAATGGAAATATGGATTATATTGCACTAGGTGGTTAATAAACAGTTTGTCGTATTTATTTCATGAAGTAGTGTCATTTTCATGTAAACTGAAATGATTACTTCCAGCACCGTGTCTGAAAGATTAGATGAGTTTTCGACTTTCTCATCTACTAGTTGCACTGTTAGACTTGTTAATGCATTCTATTGAAATGGAAGGGTGGAACTCTTATTTCTAAATTAATTCAACCACCATCCCTAAATGACCTCATTCGGCTGACCAAATTTATCCCGACTACGGTTACATAGTCTGTGTTCGGTTGTTATTAGTGGTAGTATTACGTAGAGGTCCAAGGATAACAATAAGTTTTATAGTGTTTCTCGGCCAACTCTAAAGGGGGTGCAAGGGGACATGCACAGTATAAAATACTTCACAATTATTAAAAGTTATCAATAAATTTAACACAGGCTGTGCACGATACACACACACACACACACACACACACACCACATACACACACACATACAGAGAGAGAGAGAGAGAGAAAGAGGGAGAGAGAAAGAAGAATATTTTGAGTCAACACTCAGAACAACAAATAGGCCTATACCTTAATCAATAAGTCACCTTTGGTAGGTCAAGTAATTGTTATATTAAAAGAAAAATTATTGTAACTAAAATTAAATTATGGATTGGTTTACACTAGCAGAAATATTGTGTGATATTTGACATGAGTGATAAATTGTCTAATTTATCACTCATGTCAAATATAAATTAGTAATGAAAGGAAACTTCCAGTGAAGCACATTAGCTTGAGTAATGTAACGTAACACCTGTTCTCAAAATCGCGCTAATGGGACAATAGTTTACCTCAAACCGTCAATATTTCATTATATTGGCAGGTAACAATTTGTCTTTTCATATATACCTTATTGTTTTTAGTTCACATTGTAGTTTTTTTTACTTTTTTTGTAATAGGCGTTATATAGATGGGATCATATATAATAAATATTTTATTATCTCTCCAACACAGATGGAACTACAAGATTTTTTTCGTTCTGCCTAATAGTTTGTTATTAGCTCTCTACATAAACTCGACACTGAGTCGAGTTCGTCAGCCTATTGCAGTGGACAGAATCAATAGGCAGAGCAAAATGAACTGATTCACTAGCTAAAATATGTCAACGTTTGGTAATAAACAGTTTGAATTAGCCATAAAAAAAAACTGAAACCTGTTAAAAAAATAAATAAGCCTTAAGTAGCGTAACGTTTGAATTGCCATACTAATTTAACTGAAAGACTGAAGCTATTTTATCAGTCTTATGTAATTAACAGATTCAATAGGTACCATAGAAATAACTGTGCTACTAACTTGAATATTAATATAAACAGATTTCCTAATAAACAAAATAAATTTCCTAGAAAAACAAACTGAGATTCTGTATAAATAAACTAGCATCATGCATTAAACCGTGTGAAAAACCATCTCAAGTAAAGTGAGAGACTGGAGTAATAACGTCAACCTTTACTAATAAAATGTTTAAATACGTATAGTAAATATACTGATACACTGATCTGAGTTTTTTGACTTTTTGTAATTATCTCTTTAATTATACCTTTCAAACAAACTAAGACACTGAGTTCGGTAATTAGGAATTTGTTAAACACTGTTTAAACAGGTTTCGAAAATATAGTGACACTGAGCACGTCAGCCTTCTGTAAAAAAGGCTTAAATATGGGTCAAAAATAAACACAGGCATCTGAGCAAATTAATCTTTTAAAATATGCTGCTTAAATAGGCACAGAAAATAACCTGAAAAAATGAGTTCAGTATTGTTTTTGCAAACTAAGTTTTTTTTAACTTATGGTTTGTATATTCATCGCAAATCAACAAATTTTGCGTTATATAAGCTTATGTATAATAGGCCGTAGAATAAATTTATTAGTTTCATATAATTTTATTTTTTACAAAGCTGCAAATTATAAAATAGGTTGTCAAAATGAATTATATATAGAAAATAAAGAGAATACAATATCAAATATTTTCAAACAAATTTCTTTTTAAATAAATACTGTGTAAAGTCAAAATGAATTAATATCTTATAACTATTTGGTTATATTTGAGAAACATTTCTTTAAATATAAACTAAAACTGTAATTATAAGGTATTATATATTAGAGAAGAAAAATTGCTGATATGGAGTATTTATGCATATGAAATGTACGCATAAAATTTTAAAAGTTTCAAACAGAAAATTGAAAAACTAAAGGCAAATACACACCCAAGTAAAAACTACTTACTAAAACAATAAAATGATTTTACTTGCAATCATACTTGTTGTATATTCCAGTTGCAATTTTATATCTTTAGAAATACTGAAGATAGTTTCTTGTTACTATAATATGCGTCAAATGTTATAGTGAATACATTATTTTTATTGTTGTTATTGGACTTTATTTGGTCGTATTTAGTTCACTCACACTTTACGGTTGCTGAAGAGATTCATTATAAAAGTTATCAAGTAAATAATTAAAACTGTTGCTTGGAAAACAATTTCCTTCATTACTATATTCTCCTTTCCCAAATCCTAATTTTTAGTCGGTCATGATTAGTGTAAAAGGAACAAATAGTACTTGAAAATAAAACTATTTGAAGAGCTGTTAATTTTGAAACTAACTGTGTAAGTTTTAAAAGTATTAATAATGTATTTTTTATTTATAAAAATAATAGTATTTTAAAACATAATTTTTCTTCTATTTTTTGTTACAATTGGTCTTATTAGACCAACTATTAATAATAAATGATACATTGAATTACCTTCTAATTTTGTACTGAAGTTGAACTTTCTTCAACAAAATAGCTATTTTAAACAACTTATTAATAACATGTTATTCAATTTTCCTAAGTCAGGATTTATCCTAAAAAACAGTTACAACATAATTTTAGATATAATTTGTGATGAAAGTTTTATAGTATCAGAAATATTAAAGAACATATTTATTTTGTATAAAATATTTAAATGAGGTAAAGGTGTATATTTTTCAAATTGTATTCCTTTTAATTGTTTTACTTATAATATCAAGTAGCTCTACAAACCAACTACTATTTTAAAATTAAACGAAAAACTCATTATGTTAATGTACAATTTATAAAACTTAATTTAGTTTTAACAACCTCTTTTTGGACTGGCATGATAGCTAATTAAAATAGAATTTAACTAGAGGCAATAAATTCACGAGACGATCAAGGGAATATTTAGTAAACAATTTTGATAATTTATAATGTTATAT
>JBAIZL010000001.1:102940349-102957849 GCA_036971475.1 Prosapia bicincta | reverse complement strand
AGAAAGTGAGGGAAGCGTTAAAATTTCATAGGCTAGCCAGAGTTTGAGCGCCATAAGGGAGCCAATCAAATTTGAAAAGGGGATGAAACCCATACGGATACAAGAGGATGTTCAGGAAAGACAGTCAATTTTCAGTACTCGAAAGGGTCAAGTGGTAGGTTTCGAGGAGTCATAATGCAGGACTCGAGGGAGAAGTAATATTCAGTTTTTGTAAAAAATATCAAATTCAAACAAAGTAACGTGGAAATTTAAAGTAAGGGAGATTAATAAGGCAGATTACTAAATAGAAAGTGAAGTATAAAGAGGGAGATTAAAGGCTAACAAGTGGGATAAAAAAAGGGAGTGATCAATAAAGTCAGTTACGGCATAGAAACATTTCGAGGAATTAAGAAAAGTGAAATTAATAGGTAAATATTAATAAGTGAATTTGTGTCAAGTGAAGTGAAACAAGGAACCACGCAAGTAATAAGTAATACATTTATTTTTAACTTAAAGCCAACTCTTTAAAGTTACAAACATTAAGAATCTTTTAAACTTTGGAAATTCCTTAAAAAGTCATAGTTAATTGAAATATAAAATTTATCAAACCAAGTGCAGTAACTTATACACGCCCTTAGATAGCTAAAAGAAAGTAAATTTAGAATTGTTAAAAACAAAATCAATAGTTAAATAAGAGTCTTGATGCCTATCGGCAAAATATTAGAATTAGTAAAACGAATTATATGAACTACCTGTAAATGCAATATTGATCTCAGGATAAAATAAATCTGTTATTATAAAAGCAAGTAGCTGGGTTATTAATTTCATTTCCTAAGAGTCAAAAATATCCTGTAGAGAATCATATGTGAAGGTTCGTTATAATATATACACACTATTCTTTCCTGATATCATCTAAAAGCCTATAGTTCTTAAAATATTTTAACATTTAACCGATTACCAATATCATAATTAATTTTCCATTTAAATTTGGTTATCAAAGTTAAATTTCAAATATATCAGAGTCTTGTTAATATTCAACCATTTTAAGGTTAACCTATCTAGTAACACTAGGCTATGCCTTTTAACACTAACTTCATTTAATTCACTCATTTTAACAATTAATTATCTGCTATTGTCAATAGATGATTTCTATAAGTTATTTAAGAATAAAGCCATGTTGGAATTTTCATCTAAACTTAAAACGTTACTTCCTATTTCACACAAACGGTTGAATGGAAAGTCAATTAAGAATATTTAGAAGTTAATTAAGGTAACCTAAGAAAGGTTTGTCTCCTTACATCACTCAATTTCTACTAAATTTTAACTTACAATTAATATATTTTGAAAGAAAGATTTATTAAAAACAAAAATATAGTGTTTATATAACCTTGTTGTGCAAAAAGGTGAAGTATCTTCCAAAATTGATTAGTTCTTGGGCCTTTTCCATTTCGTTAATTAAGTTCCTATGTCTACTCATTGCATGCCGTCTGTGAAAATCTGTTGGCGACGTTTAGGCATTTTCTTGGTCGAAATGATTTTATTAGGATAATTGGGCATTTGCCCAAATAACTTTACACTCCCGTGTCACATCGATCACTCTTTACTGTTGTATTACAACATAATTGCACTTTAACATCCCTTGATGTTAAGACATGACCACTCGTTACGGCAGCGTGGCCTCTTCTGCTTAGCGTTACCTCGAAAATAACGATTCCTTTTCCAAAAAACCAAAATCCTTGTCACACTTCTATTTTGGATATTCTCCCAATGAATGTTCTGTAGGCTTGGTACTAGTTTGTTCTTTTTATAATCTCAAACCCAATCTGCTTGTATTTGCTTAACTTATTTCTTCTCGATTTTTATGAAAGTTTTTCATTCAATGCAATGTTTGTTTTAATTTGTAACTTTCATTTTAGTAATTTATTCGTCTATATTTCTACAAATTTATTTAATTTCCTGTTCTTTCTACATATAAATTTACAACGGCAGTGCGCTTTACTCAGTGTGGCATGATCTTATAAATAACCTCTTTTTCGGTCTTTAACCTAGTCAAATATAACCGTATCCTTAACATACATTTTAGGCCATACTATTTTAGATTATGATTATTTTTAGTACATTTTAAGAATTACAAATTTCCCAAGCTAGGCCGAAGTTACTCTTCTTGCACTTCTTTTTCTTATATTCACTTTTTCCACGACCATTTCCTAAGCTGCTATAGATTGTACTGTTTCAAATCGAAATGTTCTCGTAATATGAGACGGTAAATTCTAAGAAAGTCATTTGAAAAATATACTTTTAATAAATACAATCATCAAGTAATAGCTGGACCTAATTAGTTTTTAGAATATCCCTTTAAATTCTGTAAACGTTATTGGTGCCTAAGCTAAGCCTCAAATAGATGGATTGACGTTTTTCAAATCAAAGTTTGAAGAAATAACACAATGGTGGGAATAGCAAAAACACCTTAACTCAGCTTATTAATTTACAACAATAATATTATATATTATTATTATTATTAATATATTTAATTTGTATTCATATTATTACTTTTTATAGTTTTTAAACATGGTATGTGTATATATATAATGTTGTACATGAGTTCATATTTTAAATTCTTTTATGAAAAGATGTGTTTTTATTAACAATATTCCAATTAAAATTTTCCGGTTCAAGGATTTAAATAGAATTTAAGGTTCGCATCATTGACACAGATTAGAGTATCACAACATCCTTCGACTAAAACGGAGTAATTGTTGTTTTAATTAAATTAAAATATTATAAAAGTTTTGTATCAAGTTGTGAAATTAGTTGTGTATCAAGTTATCTCTCAGTTACCTATTTAGTTAAAAATTGTTTCTTCTTGTATTTTGTTTTAGTGATTCTAAATTACTCATTAAAACATTATAATATAAGGAACTTGATTTCTTTCATATTTTCGTCTTATAAAACTTACAGAAATGTTAAAAAATCCCTTCTAGTTCTAACAGGTAAATTTCGGTAGAATATAAAAGACATATTTTAAGAGATATTTCATATGGTTTGGAAACTAAAATAAATTTATAATCACAGTTATTCTAGTTTTGTGCAAGAATGTATTCTATTATTGAACCGTGCAGTCACGATATTCAATGGATCTTCTACATATTCATAATCATTTAACAAAAATATATTTACCTTTGTTGAGCATTTAAATATTAGTACATTGTGTCGTTTTCAGTTTTTAGATAATCGATAGACTCTGAGTAGTAAGATTAATACGTCAAACATGAGTAACATTTGAAAATTAAACTGGACAGAACGTTTTATTGTTTTAAAGAAACAACGAAAAAACTTACGGCTACTTTTTTTATTGAATCTATAGCTAACACGTGGCTTACAGTTTAAGTAACCCTAAAATCAGGCCACTGCCTGATGTCGCGTCAAATCATACACAGTAAAGATGTCAACAATAAAATCGAATAGTAGTGAAAGTGAGTTTCAATCACACCATTTCATAAAGCCTTCATAAGCCCCGTCAATGTGAAGCAATGCCCTCTTAATTCTTTCCATATTTCACCAATGTTAGAGCTGTGTACCTTATAAAATCTTTTATAACAGTATTTAAATTTTACCGACTACACTTTTATTTTATTTTGTATTTTAATGTGAAATTTTAAACAAAAATTAGACAAAATATTTAAGAAAAGTATAAATAAACTCATTTCGTTTAGTTTAGTTTCAAGATCGTTTAGTTACAAAACCCAGTAAAAAACGTATTGTGAATTTATTACTGAAGCGTTGTTTCCGAAGTTATTTATATCACTCATAAATATTTACTGGCTATTTACTGCATAAAAATAACCTGATAACAAATAGAGTAAAGAAGAGTTACCATAAAATTCTCTTGAATTGCTAATAACAGAAGCTAACATGATGATTTAAATAAATGACTCCTGAGTTACATAAATGAATGAAAACATATCTGTATAAATAAATTTTTTAATTGTGTAAATAGTTGATTTATAAATTTACATAGACTTCATCTACTTCAATTAAGAGAAACAAAAATAAAAATGTTGTCATTTCGTAAAAGAAATTAATATATACGTTGGCCAGCTTCTGTCTTTGAATATGAAATTAATAGTGCTTTTACTCGTAGATTTTAACTGTACAGAATTACTTATTACACTTTTGCTATTACTGGCGACCAGACTTTCTGCTAACTAAAGGTTGTTAAATTGTTAACTTACACTTGGAGGAAACGTTTTCGTCTTACGACTTCTTCAGCCTCGTATTTTTGCCGCTAGGAATGCTGCAGTTGTGCTTCCACGGTAACATTTTTTGAAAGTTAGAAATGATGTGATCGAAGAGTATGTGTGATCTGTGCTGTGTTTGTTCATTTAGGATTTCATTTTTATGTGTGTTGCTAGGTCTATATATTTTATACTGTTCTAGTGTGTTTAATGTATGGCCTTTGTTTCATGTGTGGAGGATGTTCATGTTATTTTCCATACTTTTGTATGAGTGTTTAGTGTCCATGAGGTAATTTGCGAAGGTGGATTCAATAGTAGTGTGCAGTGTGCTTTTGTGTTCTTTATATTTATCGGCGAAAGATCTGCCTGTTTGTCCAATATAGAACTTATTGCAGTTGTTACATTTTAGTTTGTATACTCCTGGGTTATTGTATGTGTTGGTATTGTTATTAATGCCGTGTCATACAGCCGTTTGACTTTTATTTGTTGTTCTGTAAGCTACATTGTATCCTGCTTTTATTAATTGGTGTGCTATTTTATTTGTGATTTTGTTTATGTATGTGAGGGTGATGAATTTGTTTGTGTTCCTGATTTTGTTGTTTGTGTTGTAATTGTTCTTGTTGTGTATTTTTCTGTGTAGTTTGTCTATTAAATAATTGTCATATCTATGATTGTGAACTAAATATTTGATTGTTTTGTTTATTAGTTTTATGTTCACTTTAGCGTATTTATGTGTGATGTTACTTTTAAGACACGTTTTATTGATGGTACCGAGGAGGCACAACTGCAGCATTCCTAGCTGCCAAAATATTAGGCTGAAAAAGTCGTAAGACGAAAACGTTTCCTCCAAGTGTAAGTTAACAGTTTATCAACCTTTAGTGAACAAAACGTCTGGTCGCAAGTAATAGCAAAAATGTAATAAGTAATTAACAACCAGCTCGTTATGAACAGCAACAAGATTTCGATTTGTACAGAATTATGTATTCCCAGAGACCAATTACAAATGAAGCTATTCTGATTCTCAATATATTAAAAAAACTTTAGTATTTATATTTTTATTTAAAATGGTTACTATAACATATGATGTAAAATAGCTATTAATTATTCCAAGCAATCTACAAAATTACAAAAACGTGTTGGAAAAAGTAAAGAATCTAAAACTTTATGAGCCTCCGTTGTATGAAGAAAGTAGGAGCTTTATTCGTTACGCATCTATTAAAAAATATGAATAAACAGAAGTGCAGAAGAGCCTTCGGTCTTCTGAGTTGTATCTTTTGTAATTAAATGCGAATTAATTAATTGTAATGTAAAAAGTTTTACTTTTATGTAAACTTTTAGCTGTAATTAAACCCTATGGAAATGTTATGCTTATAAATTTAACTTGACGTTTGTAACAGCCTATATTTTTGGTTTATAAATCTTGTTTAACAATTATTTTTCTGAAATAATTCCCTCTGGAAAACCAAATGCTTATAAATAAATGGAATGAATAAGATGTTTAGAACATTACGACATAAGATCTGCGTCGTATATCCTTTCCCTTCTCATTTGTTTTTTTTATGAGAACCTATAGACAAATAGTTACAACTATTTTTTTTATTACTACTATTTTTTATTATGATGACTTTTGAGCTTACTAAAACAAAATTTATCTTGTTTTATAAGCTTTTATCTAGCTAGTGCGAGATACCCTGGGTACTTTCTTTCAAAACTTCAGTAGTTTGAATTAACTTCTCGATAAATGTTGATGCGGCAAAAATGTTTTTTTCAAATGTGGGGCGTTTTTGTTTAACTAAACGTTCAGATACAACAGATTTAGTCCATTAAAGGTGAAATGTTATCATTTGTATTTAATAAAATAAGATAAAATAAAATATGAGTTTTGTATAACTTCATAAAAAACAGGCTTTTGTTTTAAAATTATCTAAAACACAATAAATAGTTTTTCTGTTACCAGAGTGCAGTAAAATTTTGTATGGCCAATGGAAAAGCGTAATTCGTTAAAGCGAAATCATAAAATTGATTAATAATTATACGAGTATAATAACGTGCATAATTTGTATACAAGCCGATATATGTAAACCTAGTACGTATTTGTTAATGTCAGTAAATATCTTAGTAAATATTGTGATTAATTAAATAGTGATAGATGTCATTTCCATGTTCAGTAATATCAAGCAATGTCTCTCATGAAGTTGTTTACCTACATACCGCGTAAACCAAATGTTTTTTGTACTTATTTCTTTTTGAAAGATTTCTCAGTCAATTTATAATAGAAAACTTATTTAAAGTTTTATGAATTTATAATTTTTTTACTCATTACATTTTACTACTACTTATTCGATACACAATTTAGAGATATCTGAAATACCAAACGACTAGTTTTTGAAGCTAAACAAAAAATAAAAGCTAATAAACCGACGCCGACGCTCAAGTCTCGATGATGTTTTATATAATAAAGGCATCATTCCTGAATCCATAATTGTTACTTATTCAATTTTTCTTACGATCCAGATTCTGCAACTATTTTTGTATTAAATACCTAACAAAAAAAAAACGCATGAATGTTTTAGACAGAATGTATTTCACTCAGTTCCTCACCCTGCGAAATTCTAAAACAGTAAGCTGGCTGCAAGTCAATCACTTTCTAAGACTTACACCCCTTGCTGAACGCAATGAGAACAGAGCTCTCTTTCAAACGATCAAAAAGTGTTTTATGACGAATAAAAACAAAGCGTTCTTTCAAAAGAAACAACGTTTAAGGCTTTGCAGCGTTAAAACTGGTATTGCTTGAATTCTAAAGAAATAACAAACGTAATTTAACACTTTTCATCTCAGAATTTAGCTGACTGTTTAAAAATAATCTGAGACACATTCTAATTTTTCCTTAAACTTGAGAGCAATTCAAAATACGTAAAAATATAATTAATTTTTATTATTAGTAATCATCAATATTTACATAACATCTTTCATGAATATTATTAAATACAAATTACCTAAAATTTGAAAATGATGATCATTTAAATTTAGCTGTGCCAAAAAAACATTGCTTGCAAGTTTTATGCTCTCCATTATGTATTTGATTCTAATTTGCCTAGAGATCAAACTATCAAAATTTTTAAATTCTTGGATCAAGTGTAACTTCTTTTCCATTTGCTTCAAATTTTTTGAAAAATACGGTGATGTTGAGTGTTTCTTACATTGTTGAAAGTTTTATTAATACATCCAAAAGTTGTTAATACATCCAAAAATTGTTTTTCATTTTAGACTTTATCTATAAAAAAAAAAATTGAATTTTACTAATATTTGAAACACTAACAATAAATCCGTTTGATTGATAAGACCAGACGCAGAAGAATAAGAACAAAGTCGGGGCCAGCTGATCACAAATCTTTTGCTAGTGCTACCATATTCTGGCACCTATAGTTGTATGGCGATAGCTACATAGCCTTTATTGTATTTCCGAGTGGAAACGTTTGAATATTGTGATTGCTTTCGCACTACAAACTCGGGTTAGCAGAATGGATCCGGTGTAAAAATTGAAACTTGCTAGTCAAAAGACAGTTCTACTTTGTATCTATACAGCTCAGTTTAGTAATGCTTTGTTTGGTTCAACTATAAAACTTGGCAACGAAAATTTCAAGGAATTAAAAAAATCATTGGAAGGCACCAGGGACGAAAGTATTTTGCATTCCTACAGACAATTAACCCGGAAAATAACTTCAAATGGTTATGAAGTGGTATTTTTTTAAAAGTTGTTTACATGACAAGAAACTTCTAGTTCATAGTGATTACACAAATTGGGATCAGCCATGTTGGTATTGTTCGGTAAAACTCCTCAAGAAGTACCCTTTGACAAAGACTTGTTATTATGCGAGATGATGTCGACTATTATTTAGTCAACCATATATTTATTTAGTAAACAAATAAGAGAAAAAATATGGAATATGACAAAGAAATGGTGTCCAAGCTATAGAAAGTATGTCTAATGAACGGGCTTTAATGCTGCAGTCCATGATATTCAGCTGATAGAGTAGTTGAACGAATTCGAAGAAATCAACAGGGCTGATTTAGTTAAGACCTAAACCTCAAATAAAGTGAAAAAATAAATCACTCAGAGGCTCGAAAAATAAAAGATGTACAAAATCTTCCAAAAGGTCATCCAAAATTTTCAGAAATAAAAATATTTACAAATCTCTAATCTTTTGACAAGACCGAATGATTGACTATTGCTTACCTCTCTGAACCTGGGCACTTAAGTGAACCTGTGACCAAGTGGTAAGGAAACAGTTATTACCAAACAGCTCTTAAGCTTGTTAAAACTGCAAAAGTTGATGACACTTAGGGGAGGAGGTTTAAACTGATTCACATTATTTTAAAACGTGTGTCAAAAAGCGAAGGTCACAAACAGGACATAATTCATAGTCACAAAAAAAATGTAAAACTAATAATTCTTCAATGAAAAGTAAAGAATCCTATTGCTGAATGGTAATTTGCAATATGCATGGTGGCACTCATTGTAACAAGATTGTTAGTTAACAAAAACATTTCATGTAATAATCTATTAATTTCCTCGCCATATATGTCTATTTGTCAATTAGAATAGGATAGTCACTGGATATTTGAATGAGAAAAACTCTTTAAGCACGGATTGAATGATATAGTGTACCAAAATATAAATAATAGGATCCAAATTCCAACGATTATTACTTTAAAACTAACTTAAAAATGATTCTAGATATTTCAATATTTTTTAACAATATTTAAATGTTTCTCTACACGTAACAGATACAAAACAAATACCCTAGTTGGTTGTCTACTTGATTGGAATTTTAACTTTATTAAAAAAGAGTAATTATTTCTTACTTAATGTCTTACAATCTCACAAAATGTTTACTTTTCTTTGGAGGAGGCCTAAATATTACTCTAAGATTTCAAAGTCAGTGGGAAAGGCTATGAGTAACAATTTTAAAATTGTATTTGTTTGATTTGAAATAATAAAAATTATGTTGCAATAAAATACAATTCCATGCTCACTTATGGCAATATCCTCTCCTATTTTTATAACGCTGTTTCTTTCACTGTATTACAACAATGTTTACATAAAACTGTACTTTAATAAACTTTGATGATATTGCATTGAATGTTGCTTGAACATATTTGTGTTAACAAACTGTCAGTTACAAACAGTGACTGATTTAGGATTTACTACATCCAAATGTGAATTTCACTATCGTGGTTTTGTGTTGTATGTCTGCAGCTAACATCTTTATTCCAGCTAACAGGAAAATAAATACATGACCAGTTATACATTCAATGCCTACAATTGTTTTCCCTAATTGTCTTGACAATGAACGACCTATTTTACTCCATAGTGTTAATTTGAAAAGTAAACAATATTCTATGTAAATTTGGAGGAAAATTGCCAGCTGTTCTGAGTATTAGATTTATTAAATTAGGGAAAATACTGTAGTTTTTCAGTTAAAATTTTAGCGTTACTTTATACACAAAGTTGGTATATATATATATATATATATATATATATATATATATATATATATATATATATATATATATATGACATACTAACTGAAAATAAATCTCTGTTTTTTATTATTATTATTAAGTTGCATGTGGATTATCATTCGATCATAAAAAGTGATTCTGTTGTTTTTGTAGCTGCTAGGAATAAATTCCTAAACTCCAGTAAATAATGTATTCAGTTGGTACCACTAAACCACTAAACTAATAGATAAAATAATGCAATGTGTGTCATACAAAAGCATTTGCACTAATAGGTTCCTGGATATTCTTTGCACCCTTGGTAACTGTTGTTGGAATATTTGTTAAACGCCACATTGACATTACGGTTTAGCCTATTAAGTATTTATCGGAAGGAACTTCGCACAAACTTCACCTACTTAGTTATTCCTCTACTGTATTTCGTATTGCAAAAGCGTACACTTGAACCACATTCTAAGCATAACTAAACAGGTTAGGGTTTGTTAAAATGTATTTGGAGCAAGTTGTTAGCTCTTAAACATTAGAAATAGAGATTCTCAAAATTTCGAGTTTCTATATTTTCGTACTTCCGTTAAATTCGAGCCAGACTTCAAGTCGGCTGAGCCGAGGTATTAATCAGCCAAACCTCCGGCGTTTAAAAACATTTCCACTTCAGCATTGGCGGTTTCATATAAGAACTAAAGTGCTGGTTGGATGGATAGAGAACTATTAGAATCCTGACTATTAAAAAACTAACTTAAAATCCTTAGTCATGAAACATGAAACTGTTAAATATGTTATTGATCCACAAGAAGAAACAGAGTTGTCGTTTCTTATCTAAAAGCTAGGAGTTGATAAAATTCTGATATGAACAATCTGAGATCACAGATGTTACGATTATTGAAATGGTACAAAAAACTACTGAAGGCAGTGGATGGCGCGAATAATGATGAAGATTCGACGTAGACAGTACAAGAAGGGAAAATTAGTCACGATGAAGGAACAGCTGCCTTTGAAATTGCACTGTGTTATATTAAACAACAGACAGATACCCCGCCAACAGATGTACTTCTGCTAAGAAGTGAACGCGACACAGTAGCACGAAACGAATTGATAAGGAAACGCTGAAGACACTTTTGCAAAATAATGTAGCTATTGATGAACAATGTATTCCAAAGCAACATTACTTTATGTAAGTATTGTAATCAATAAATGTCTTATCGTTTCCTTTCCTAATTACAGTATTAGGGTTCATTAGAACTTTTTTTCATTAGAACGGGTTTTTCTAATGAATAGGAAGGTAATTCCGTGTAATCCGAGTTATCGGTAATCCGAAGGGTCTCGGTCCCATTTACCTCGAATTAACGAGACTCTACTGTAATTCAAATTCAAATATAAATAAACAAATTTAAAACTGGATTAAACAAACCATGGATTAGACAGAGGTGTTAGATTTAATCAGTAATTTTTTTAAATGTTCGAATTCGATGTAACCATATTATTATACGCGGGCATACTGACAGTAACAACTTACTGCATGGATATTGTATTTTAAAAATAAAATCACTTGTTAAACTACAAAAGTCATATTTAAATAACAATAATTTAAATTTATTTATAAGCTAATGACAGATCACAGACAATTTTGCTTTTTTAAACAGTCAACGTTTCGAATTTCTTTCCGAAATTCCTTTTCAAGAGCTCAGTTTTAATTAAACAATTATACAACATAACTTACGATTTTTAAAACACATAATATTATATAAAACTTAATAAAAATCTACAAATTACAAATCTCTTTATAAATATCCATTTACAAGTAAAATATTTTTCTATCACAATAAAACAGACAAATCACAGATACATACACTAACACATCTACTATTGATAACAGAGTCAACATTTTAAATTTTTAAACCACACAATCATTTTAATATATACATTACCTCCAGTGACCAAAAACCTACAAAAATGTTAAATTTCACTTATAATTTCATTACTAAAGATTCATATGCAGATGGAAACTTATATAATTCTGTCATTTTATTTAATGCATTCCTTCCTTGTTTTTCATATACCACATTCCCGCAAAGCTCCTCTTGCCTTCCGTAAAACATCTATATTATCCCAGTCCATTTGATGTTTGTTATTAAACTTTTTAATATGTACATAAACTACAACTGAGCTTCTGAAAAGGAATTTCGGAAAGAAATTCGGAACGTTCAGTGTTTAAAAAAGCAAAATTGTCTGTGAGCTTTCATTAGCCTCTATAAAAAGTTAATAGTTTTAAACAAACATTAAATAAAAATATTAGTTAATAATTTAATAATCAAACAATTTGTGATTGTTACAACATTATTTACTTATTTTAAAGTGAAAACCTCTATAGCGACCCCTACAAAACTTATTGGATGGTCATAAACATACAATTTCGGGACAGTATAATTTCCGTCAGGTTACCCTATGTGCCAATTCAAAGTGAATTAAATGATAACTTATTATGATTGCATGCAACACATGATTTTGTGTTATAGGTTATGTTGTAGAACAGATGTTTTACAAATCGGGGAAGTTATATTGTTAAAAAGAGCAAGGGTATTATGAAATAGTTTTGATCAGGTAATAAATATATTAATTTTTTTGAATTTTGATATATCTCAATACGAATAATTCAATATATCTATAGTAATAAGTTATATATTTACAATTTTAGAGATGAAAACATTCTTAGGCTCCTCCGATACTTTTTAAGAACTGATTTTAATGATTTTTTTATAAACCACTATATTCAGTAAACATCTATGTTAATGTTACCAACATTATTTTATAAACTTCAATAAATATTAGTCTTTATTTATCACATTTCTCAAATTAAAATATAAATATTGAATAAAAAATGTTTTATTTCATATTTTTAGCGATTTTAATTTAAAATTTTTCAAATATTAGCTCTAATTTGTTATTTGTATCTTAAACTTTATTGTTAAATGTAAATATTCTGTAATATTGTTTCTTATGTTGTAACTAATATTTAGGTAATTTCTCAATACGCAAGATTAACTGTTTTTCCTAATACGAAACTTCTTCTCAAGGTCTTCGGTTGTATAAATAATTACAGTTTAATTTTTAACTGCTTTTTAAAATATATTTGCATTTGATAATTTTATTAACACCATTTTTCGTAATTACACTTTCTACAAAACATTGCTTACTAAACATTTAAAAACATTCATGAACAGTAAAATTGTTTATGTGTAAATATGTTTTCTTACATTATAGACATAAACACAAAACAAAACAAAAATTGCATTCATTGTAAGTGTTTATTTTCTTAAAAGTGTTTATTTTTTTTTTTTTTTTTAACTTTTCCTTGTGTTATTTATACGAACACATACACTTGACTGTTCTATGTTATTAATTTAGAACACCAGTTTGTTTTTATCATGTCAAACTTCTAAACCATTCTTGCGGTAAAACCAACAATATTTTATCTCAGTGTAGCCTTACGTTGAATTCAAAGTACATCACTGTTACTTTACGTAATAAAGTCGAAGTAAGTTTAGTCTGTACTTGACACAGCCGCTAGAGTTACACTTTTCAGATGCCTTTCAATATACCTTACCGTCAAATAAGGGTGATATTTAGTGTGCACCTGCATAGATAATTCGCTCAACAAAATCTACCACAAAAAATTAGTTAATTTATAAAGAGTTTTTCCATAAGACACAATTAAAAAAATAGATTTGTGTCAAAATTTAAAATATGAATTATAAATCAATCCCACCAAATTCGTTGAGTTTTATTCAAGATTTGAAATTTACAAAATTCATATAGTTAAGCTCATAATTTTACAAAATTTATATTGCGTCAACACTTCCTTGAATGTAGTTGCAGAAACTGTTTTACGTGTCTAATATAAAATAAAACGACACGATGAAAGCGTTTACCGTTTTATTCCTGCGTTGTATCAGTAGAGTAGAGTTAACGAATAGGAAAGTATTTTCAACGACAGCCTCTGAAGAGGAATCGATAACGCTTGTCTGAACTCGTTTTTTACTTCCCAAAAACGTAGGCCTACCTGATGACTTCAACCATTTACACTATAAAAACTCTGTAAATCGAATAAAGCGAAAGTATTACAATTATTCACTCTTCAACCTAGATTGGTTTTATTTATTTGAATGTAAAAAAGTTCGATTAATATGAAAACAAACGATTGTAAAAATTACCCCTGATGACGTCAATAGATTTGTTGTAAATTTATTTCACAACGCAAATATTCTCCAGAACTTAATTAATTAATAGAAAGGTGTAAAACAAAATTTTTCGTAATTTATTAATACTTTTTAACGGTAATTATGTTTAAATAATTATACGTTTTACCATTACACAAAGATTATGAAGAATTTGAAGACAGATTGAAACTGCACTAAGAAAATTTTTATTAAGGAAGAGGCTCTAGAAGTAGCCTGCTTTATTCTGTAGATTTTAATATCAACACTTTCTATTGTTCTCTGAAGGAAAGGTAAAAATAATGTGAATGTTTAGAAGAGGGTTAAGTCAACAACAAAATATAAATAAAGAAATTAATAATTGTGTATTGTGTTTTAACACAATGGAGTTTTTATTCACCAAGAATTAAAAGTCTTCTATTTATATTTTTTGATTGTGCTTTTTTGTTATAAAGAGTATTAAATAAATAAAATTAGAATGTCATAAGGTTCTGAAATTTAGAGCTGTAAAATATATCTTTATATAAAGACTGTAAAATAACATTCTAGTGATATCTGATCATTATATCGTATATTTTGTATAAACATACAAAGTATCACCGCAGTAACCTCTTTCTCTTTGTCTCAATAACGTTTCTTGACGCAATTTTAGCTCTATTAAACCATGTTTAAGAGTCGATGTACTATTCCTTGGAGCTGAAAATCAATAGAAACCACTTCTACAACCAAAGAGGGCCTATCGGCAGTCGATGGATAATTTGGTCAGTAAGTAGGAGACAAAGTAATAAACAATTTGGATATAAGCAAAAATCGTGCGCACCTGAATTTTCTCAAGATTATATCGATGTTATCAATAAAGAAATAATCACAGTCATGATTCTGTTTCAGTTTTAGATCAAATACAGTCTTTATTAGGAATTCCGATTACTCTACCAATGTTTTTAAACTTTCACTCTAGATCTTACATGTTTAACATAAAATCAAAATTTTATTATTTCTAAGTTTAAAAGATTCACTGTACATGAAGTGTAATTAATTATAAAAGTGGTATTTTCTGTTATCAATTAAAAGCTAAACTCCTGCCTATTTACCTTACCTTGCAAATATAGGCCTTCTGATTATTTATGAATGTATATGGCATGACCATATATTTAATATGACCATGTATTTAATATACTTATTTCAATAGATACCTCATAGTATTATTGTATTAATAATATCCTTAAATTCCGATCTACTATTCTTCCTTCTTTTCCATTGTTGGCATATTTTCATTTTTTATTTTCTAGGATTTATTTCTATTATATTTCGACATGGCCATTACGCTTAAGTTTTCTAAACCTCGGGGATCTCCACTTCATCCCCATAAGGCATTTCATCTAGACTTTTTATTCCTGGTTAACTGAATTTCTCGATCAATGAAGGCGCCATCAATGTGCATGTCTCCATTGGTCCCCGATTACCTTTCTATTGAAATTTTGTTGAATGCTAACTATTGTGCAAGTTTGACAATATTAGCATAACAGATCTACGGGAGACTTTGCTAGTGTAACGCAGACCTATTCAGCGATGAAAGGGTCTGTAAGCATACTGATAAGTGAAATGTTGAATCTATTACATTTTAATTCTTGCAGGTAGAGACTTCTCATTCTCTGTAGAATTTTTAACGTACACACTTTCTCAATCTCTTACGTCTATACTTATAACCTTCTTATAGGCTCAACCTTTTGATAAAGTGAGAGTAGTCTAGTTTTAACAAAATCCAAATTAGTTACGTAAAATTAGTTACTTATAATTCAGTACTCTTAGCCCTAATAAAAGTACACATTTTTCATTTTTGTTATACTTTACACCTTTAACTATTTAGGATAAAAATTACATGTTTGTATAAAATATAGGCTAATTTACAATACAAAATATATTTAATTATACATAGTTGTATATAGTTTTACAATTAAATTATTATCTTGAATGTCGTAGTCCATTACGTTCGTTGAGTCTTAATTAATCACTTTAACATTAGTTTATGACCATCCTATCTTTAAATTATGCAAATTTGTAAAAACTTACTGAGACAGAACGTTTTCGATCGCTGTGTGACGATTTTCACCAGTGTTTTCTGCTTGGATAAGATTTGTTATTTCTATATGTTTATTAAATTTTGATTTATTATGTTTATCATATGTTTTGTAGGAACTCATAAATCCTTTTAGTTGGTGACTAGTTTTGTTGGAAATGACTTTCCTACGCCGTCGCTAAATCTATATACATGGTAATTCTGTTTAACGTTCCAAGTTGATAATTACGTAAGCCCAAACGTCAGAAGCTGTTATAAACGACGAATTGTAAATATAAAAGATTATTCCTTGTACAGAAGAAGATTCTGAATAGTACAATATATCTGTGCATCTGCTATTATTTTTCAGATAACTCTTTCTGTTTAATGATAACATACCCTATTGATTTACCCTATCTTATTTAACAATTTGTTTTATTTAGATCAATCTATTTATAAAATTATTAACTTTAAATTTAGTTTATGACCATCCGAACTCTCAATTTTGTAAATTTGTAAAACCTTACTGAGACGGAACGTTTTTGATCGCTATGTGGCGATCTTTAGAAGTGCCTTCTGTTTGGAGTTGTTAGGTTAAGCAGTGACGGTTTTGAAGAGTGACGGTTTTCGATAGTACCAAAGAGTATGTGTGGTTTGTATTGGGTTTGCTCGTTTATTATGTTTGTACTTGGTGCTTTTATGTGTCTGTAAAATTCATATTGTTCTAGTGTGTTGAGATGTGGTCCATTTTTGTTGATGTGTAAGATGTCTTGGTTATGGTAAATGTCTGTGTATTTGTATCCTGTTTCTTTTATGTGATTGTAAAATGCTGAGTTGATGTTCTGTTTGTTTTCCTTGACTATTTGTTTAAAGCTGCGACCTGTTTGCCCAATGAATTTGTTGCATCCATAATAAATTATTATATTTGTATTTATTGTTTTTTTTTATATTCAATATTGTTTAAGAAATCCCATCGTTTACTATAAATAACAACTTTATTTCGTTTTCTGTATGTAAAGAAATTCATGCCCAATCTATTTAAATATCACAAATATCTTGGCTATGGTAGCATTTACATTTTAACACTGAGAAAAATGACAAAAAAATGAAGTTACTATTAATTTCCAGTTATTTTAAAAATTATTTAATAATTATTTCAGGCCTTAGTGATTTCTCTTAATCATTGTGAGGCCCAAACCTAAACCTATGACTCATGTCTATAAATTGATATCTTTAGTTTTGATTTTTATGAAACATTTTCTCCTGTCGTAACTACAATAATAAATATAAGATTTAGGCTATATTCAACAACAACAAAACTAAACGGCTCTGGAAAATTAAATTTTAAATTTTACAATATCAACAAAGATAAACAAACACGAATTCAAATAATTATCAAAGAACGACCTTGTTGGGCTAAAACAGACCACATCTTTAAGGTTTCGAGATCTAGATGATATCTTGAGAATTTACTTCTAGGGACATTTTCCTTTGAT
>JBAIZL010000001.1:102852849-102935349 GCA_036971475.1 Prosapia bicincta | reverse complement strand
TAGTCTTGTTAATTCCAGGTAAATGCGACCGAGACCCCTCGGATTACCGAAAATTCGGATTACGCGGAAGTACGTTCCTAACGATTAAAAGGAAATAGAAGAATTTTATATGAACATTGCTCGGAAGCCCGACTCATTTTCTATGCATTCCGTATTGATATAAATAATTCTTAAACCCAACTCATTTCCTTTGCAAACCGTATAAATATAAATAATTCTTGCAAGCCCGACTCATCATTTTCTTTTAAATAAGAAAATATGCTCAAATAAAAATAGGCTCGAATTATACGGAAGCTTGAAATATCTGGTCACGGATTTTAGAAACGCTGCTGTATTTGAATCGTCTGAATGTTGGACGTAGAAGATTATTATCTTCCAAAGACATTATCTGTTTTACCTAAAATTGAAGAGGGTTTTTTGACAAACATTTTAGCTGATTGAAATCTAATAATATTTTTGATTTTTATTGAGCTGTTTAATTTCGTGCTAAGATTAATAAACGATATTTATAAATAATCGTAAAATACACACATATATTATAGGTATATATATATATATATATATATATATATATATATATATATATATTAAACAAGAATCTTACTTGGTACTTATACGAGTTAACTTTCAAAGATTGGTCGTATCTCCATCATCGGGCATCACTGTTGCCCTTGAAAGTTAACTCGCATAAATACCATGTAAGATTCTTGTTTAAGTACATATTATAGTAAAAGTGACAAGTGAATACAAGAAAACAGTGTTGCAAAACTACAAATATATATATATATATATATATATATATATATATATATATATATATATATATATATATATATGAAGAACTAAGTCAAAATACAAATACAAGATTTATAATTGAATTTACAATTCAAAGCTTTTAGTTGGCTAACAGTACCAACATCATTAGGAATATTAAACAATTCCAGAATTGTGTGTGTGTTTGTTTGTTTGTGTGTGTGTGTGTGTGTGTGTGTGTGTGTATTATTCATTCCTGATGATGTTGGTACTGTTAGCCAACGAAGAGCTTTCAATTGTAAATTCAATTATAATTCTTGTATTTGTATTTTGACTTAGTTCTTTATTAATACACAAGAACACATATTGCGATACTTTTATATATATATATATATATATATATATATATATATATATATATATATATTATAATAAAGATGATTATTTTTTCTTGATTTGTTATAATTATTAAATAACTTCAAAAAGTTCATAATCAAGATATATTTTATTCAACATTTACAATTATGCTAAAGCTTTTCGCCGGTGTATAGTATAGTATACTCTTTGAGACTAGTCTTTGAGAATGCTGGAACTATACACCGGCGAAAAGCTTCAGCATAATTGTAAATGTTGAATAAAATATATCTTGATTATGAACTTTTTGAAGTTATTTAAAAATATATATATATATATATATATATATATATATATATATATATATATCCTGCAGTTTTTCCTATTTATTATTATTATTGTGCCCTCTATTATATGCTCGAATTCTATAACTTGTCATTTAGGTAAAGACATCTCTGAAATTCATGTACACATTTAATACAAAATAAAAATAAGAAAATATTTCAAACAATTTTATTGAAAAAACAGTTTATAAAATATAAATTAGTAAAAGAGAGGAGTTATGTATTACGTTTCTACAACGTTTCTACAACTAGAAAAGTTTCAAGTCGGTTTACAAGATTGTTCATATGAAGTTGGTAGTTTAGTTGTCAGTTTTGTCGTCATCAGAGGAAGATGACGTCCTTCTCTATATTTTAAGAAAGATGGATAAATAAATTTCAGAAAGATTATCAATAATACTCAGCTAAGGTTAATAGCTCATTTATGTATTTCGTATTACGTATACCTACAAAACTTAAAATAACATTACAATATAATGAAATAATAATTAATTTTTAAACAAATGAAATTTTATAGTTTAAGTGATTGTATATGTTTTTAAAACATTTTTTGTAGTCATTTATATCGTCTTGACTTTGTTGGATACACAAATCATTTCCAGAACCAGGAATATTTTGTTTTTCTGACATAATTTAGAAGTATAATAAAAGTCTGTTCAAAGAAACACAAAAAATAAAAAATAATGATTATTTAAATACGAAAGCACTCTTGAGAAACGCATACACAACACAACAAATACTGCTGGCAACTGAGAAACTGAGCAACGAGCTTACAGCATCTCGTGACCGGAGCAGCTCTAGTTTCTGTGTCACTCGCTAGTCGCGTTGCTATCACTTAGTTATAAATATGTGCCTTCAACTCTATATGCTGTGAACAAGCAACTCAATTTTGCGTTGCGTTGGCGTCACCAGTTGCTTTCAGTATGTCCGCGGCCTTACCCTCTCACTAAGTGACTAGTTACTTGGTTTACCCTTAGAAGGCAGATTGTTCTCACCTACAAATTCTAATTACTTATAATGAGTATTTGTTATATAAAATATTATTTTATTAGTATTAACCAAATATCAAGTTGATTACGTCACTGTATATAAATGATTCCCCTTAAATAACAGATTGTATTCTACTCACATCACTGTATGAGTGTAAGTTTGTGTGTGGATGTGTCTACACGTTTATGCAAGATATTCGCCAAAATTATCAATTTCAAAATTATTGTTTTCACTAAAGTAAGTAACGACTTGAAGAAACTTATTTATACGTAAAATAACTCGGAAGATTCGTCTATCGTAACGGGCAATAAAATGCACTAGAAATAATAATAGCTGATTGTTAAATATTTGAAATTTAGCTTTTACAAAGTATAAAGTATATATGTGAAATCATTAAAAGTTATTAAAAAACCACTATTGTCACAATAAAATACGAACGTATTTTAGCCTTTAACTTTGACACTTTAATAGTAATCAATTATAATAATAGATAACATAAAGTAATTATTAAATTTTGAGAATCAATATTTTTTATTTACATATTTGTCCAACAAGTTTTATTTTAATAAAGATTATCTTAAAACGCAAATTAAATTAAATTTCATAGAAATTTTCAAACATACATTTTGACGTAATACATGTTTACGGTGTGCTTTCCAATAACTGATAATAAAATGAGAGTGTAGTGAGGGACAAAAATTCATGACCTTAATGTATAGTTAATAAATATCATTTTATAAGTAGATTATTAACATTATTTTAAGTAAAATAATACCACCGAAGAAAACTAAATATTTTTTACATTTATTGAAACATTTTACGGGAATATAACACCGTATATTGTGAGAAACGAATTGAATCAGAGGTGTCAAATATTTCCATTATGTCTTGCAATACACGCTGGAAAGCAACTGAGATAATAAATCTTTTGAGTAGTTTATTATATCTGGAATGGGGACAACCATCCATTTATTTCTGAAAGGTTGCGTAAAACTTTGATAAATTTCAAAACATGAGCTTTTATCATGAGCAAAACATACATTTAAGAATGAAAACGTTACATCTACATTTACATCTCCATGTTTATTTTGAAACATCTATATCTTATTTTATAATAACGTTATTGTGACATATTGAATATTTTGTTTATAGTTTTGGTGGAAATTTGTGGCAAAATAAATGTATATAAGACCAAACAACAACACTAATTTCTACAACTTAACAACAGTTAAGACGAGTCTTGTTGGTTTTACATGAACAGTAATCAGTAAAAAGTCAAATATATGAGCGTTTAGAAGTTACAGCATCCAATAGAGTTATCAGAATGATTTATAAAATATGGTTTTGAATGTATTAGTGAATTTTTACTGGGGTACCTTTTATTCTAAAATATAAATAAGCATTTGTATTGCAGTCAATGAAGGCTCTTCCCCTCTGAAAACATTGAACCACCGACTTGATGAGCAATTAGAAGGTGTCTCAAGTATCAAAAGTGACACAGTCAAGGGGTGAAATATCTTGTAGGAAAAATTTAGGAATCGATAACGGGACAAATTCTAAGCATTTTTTAGTGTACGAAGTTTTTTTGGTAAGCCAGTTATTAAAAAGTTATTGATGTGAAAAAATGCTTGTTTTTCATAGCTAAATCTTCAGTTATGTGTATTTCAACAAATTTTGATCTTGTTAAGATTGAAGATAATAAAAAACGAAGAGATTAAAAATGAAATTAATGTTTAGATTAGATCTAAAGCTATTTATTAATATATAATAAGCTCATTCCTTTTTTGAATACTCGAACCCAAATATTTGAGATTAAAAAACTGAAAACCGACACATTTTTCACAAATATCTATAGATACCTTCTCATAGTACGTAAAAAGACCTTTCGAATGACATCTAAATTGATTTTATAGCAACACCTAAGCGAGCTATGATGATAATAAAATTGAACCTTCGATTTTGTTTAGAAAGAGTGAGAAATAAATGTTACGTTATTTCCACCAAAATAGAAATTTATAAAAATCCCTGTCTGATTTATTTTGAATTGGTATAAATAATGAGTTCAAAAACTTTGATCGGTTTTGAATGCTTATTTCTGAAAAATAGTACGATTTAAAGGAATCAGAATAGTCCAAATCTTTCAAAAAAATTTTTATTTTAGGTAACTTAAACAACTAAATAAAAAAAGATAGGTGTTTCATTACCAAACGTTTTGTTTGTCTTCTCTGTTGTATAAAAAACAATTGAGATATCAACGTTAAAATAATAAATTTTATCATGAGTGTCATGTGACTCTAGCAATTTAAGCTATTCAACTTTAAAAAACATTATTTAAAAAAATAAAAATATAAATAATCCTATATACCTGGAAATTTCCTTTAAACTGAGTTTTGGATGAACCCGATAGCATGAAAAATAAGGGAGGTATATAAACAAGTGAATCGCATTTTTAAAGAAATATTTTATGTGCATTTTATATGTGGAATATCATATGTTACGTATATTATTATTATTTATTTATACGGGTAAGGTAACAGCTGTCAAACTATATGAATTTGTGTATATATATATTACTACTGTATTTAAGATGTTTAAAAAACCAGCGTAGAGGAATTAATTCGGAACTGTTGTGCCGATGTAGGTTTGGTGGTCCATAACACTGCTTGGACTTCAAAGTAACCAACGTAAGGTGATGTGACGATAAAATGTGATTTTAATAAACTTACAAGTATATGACGCCGTGATGTACAGACTCAAGTTACCCAGATATTACTTGGCAAAAAAACTATGAGTACAGTTGACTGGGGATTGGTATTTGTTTAAAGGATTTTCACAGCCAATTGAAAATACAAATTATCCTTCATTAGAAGAACTTCTTAAAATGATATTTTGGAACGGCAAAATAGGTGCGGAGCCTCTTGCAGTTGTCAAAGACTATTTTTAAATATAACATGTGGAACATGCAGTGGTGACAACTGTCAGAATTTCCCTCCCATTGATCAAGAAGAAGAGGTTAATTCAAAGTATGATGAAGAGTAGTTTTAAAAGTACACTACAGTAATTTTCTTTTTTTTTATAATTTGTCAAAAAATAAATGAAAAGCGTTTGTATTATTATGAATGTTTTGTATTATTATAACGTTTACTTTCGTAATTAGATTTAGTTTTCCTCTTTTTACTAAATTAATAAATTATATTTTTAAGTACCACAAATACGCAAGTAAAATGTTTGAAAGTGTTAAATGATGAATTTTAATGAATTCATAATGAAAGGGTAAATTTCAGGGTTGAGAAATAACATTTTTTATAAAACTAATTTATAAGTAGCAAAAAAGGTTTTGATCAACTAATGATGTCCATCCTGACTAAATATAATTTGTTTCAATAATTTCATGACAAGGGGTAGTTATTTAGGTTTTATATATTACACGAATTAAGAATGTGGTATATTATGTAAAAAAACGATTTTAATATTTATAAATGCACAAATAAAACAATTAAAGCTGCTAAGAAAGATATTTTGTTGGTTACGGGATAAAGGGTAATTTATATGGGTCGAAAGTTCTTGTTATATCAATACATTATATCATAAGCAGTAAACAAATTTTTTGTGGATCGGTTATGTGCTATTTAGTATTTCACAAAGACAAAGCAACAATTTTTCCATGATTTTCGAAATTTAAATTGAAATTAAAAATCATGCTTTAAAATGTTAAAGGTTATTTATTCTGCTTATTTGAATATTATTTTCACCGATAGATTGTTTAAATTAGCCTTTTTTTAAATTTCTCGAAAAAGGGGTGGAATTTTTTCCTTAAATCGAAAAGGTTCATGTCGCTCCCACGTCACTTTTGAAGTTAGGAGCGAAAAGATCTTGATTGTAAATGTTCATGAAAAAAAATCTATTTAGTTTTAAAGAAATCTGAGGTAAGACCCAATGTTTACCTTCATTAACTCCACTATTGGTAAATTACAAATGTAGTTAGTAATTTACTTTTTTAAATATTGTCATGTTAAACCTTCCTAACAATTTCATTATGTAATAATATTTAAGAAATTTTTTTTTTAGTGATATGATTGTTTTATTTTTTAACAATTATTTTTCTCCACTATGATTCAAACATTATTGGCAGAACGACTCCACATTCACTACAGTGTGGGATTAAGCCTCACTATGACACACAGATTGAAGAAAGTTCTAATACCTCTACGAGAACACCCAACTTGTCAACTTGAATTATTATTTTATAAGATCGAAAATCTCTGGGTGCAAACAGAAGTCTTACAACAAGTAGAGTAGCATGTGCAAAGAATGTCGTTCTTGAAAATTATTTATTGATATATATAAAATATAAGTTTATATATTAAAACAATGTATATAAGGCTAATACTAATTTTGGAATGTATCATTATTTTTAAAGAAGCAAATTATAAAAAAAATATGAATAGATAGTATTTAAAAAATTTACCATAATAGCAGAGATTGCTATATAAGTTACGATATTGTTCAAAGTACCTTGATCAAATAGTTTTACAAAATACAAAATGTAATATTTGATTAACTGTGTTATAATTTAATTCATAGGGATCATTCTGCTTTTTCCTGATTCCAAAGACTATTTACTGTTTGTCTTATAATCAATATTATTTATTGTTGTTATATTTATACTCAAACTCATATAATAATTCATGTATATTATTTATATTTATTATTATTACTATTAGTTATTCTTTATTAACAATTAAACGTCCTAATCTTCAACTGTCCTGTAAAATATGTTTCTTATATTTTATGCATACAAATTACTTTAACTGGTTACTTGATGTAATTATTTGTTATTTACAAAGTACAAAAGTCCTTTCTCTTCTCAAGAAGCCACAGATGGATATAGTTTAAATGAAGTTAAATGACAGTATTTTTAAATCAATATATTTCATTGCATAACGCTAATCATTTATGCACGTAATAATGTGTTATTGCAAGGGTTTCCCTAGTGTACGTCGAAGTACAAGGACACAAATGTGGAAATTACTGCAGCAAGGTATTTCACACATCGTTAGGGAAAGTGTATTTTCCGGAAGAAAGGACACTGAAGAGGGAAAATGTAACGTGACAGGCAATCTGGCTAAAACGTCGACGGCAATATTAATATTGGAAACTCCAATAAAGGTAAATCGAATTATTTTCGTTTCATCAATATGACTCCAGTCAATAAATAATGAATTTCTTATTATTAGAATTACTTCATTTAATTTCTCTACAAGGTTTTAAAATTTTTTTACAATTTTATTACCTATGGTTTTACTAATTAAAATAACCTACTATTGTTGTTTTTTTATTCAATCAAAGATATTTAATAGTAAGATAATTTAATTTATATTAGAATATAAACTATGTAATTATGTCGTTATTATGACACTTAATAATAGTCATTACTAAAATACGATCTTCATATTATAGCTTATTAAGAAATATATTTTTCATACACAACAGATTTTATGTTATAGTTTAATTGTAGAACATATTTTTTAAAACGTTGGTACTCCTTCATTATACTTTGCACTTTCGTAGGGTTAAATGTTAGTACCATAAATAATTTTTATGAGTTAATAAATTATTGCCTTTGATTACTATAGTATAATAATAAAAACTAATCTATTTATATTCCAATAAAAATATGTGTGCTACAATTTATTCAATACAAATAATAATGTTTAATATTTTAATTTATTTTAATTTATTTTCTTTAAAATGAATTTTTTTTAGCGTCTAACAATTTTTAAAACCTATTTCATGTAAATTCAAATAAAATGTTTACTCTGTAAATTTATTACAACCTAAATTTTTTTCTTTATTATTACTAGAGGAATATATTTTCCTAAAATTACTCTATTAAATATACACTATTAAATTTTCTATTAACTATATTCTGGAAACAAAATAATCAAGATAGAGTCTAAATGCTTTTTAAAGAAATCACCCTAGTAAAATTGAATGTTATTATAAAATTGCTATTGAGCATTCTAAACTATATATATATATATATATATATATATATATATATAGCATACTCAACTAAGGTTTATCAAATACATAAATCATTTATTAATTTATAATCAATAAAATTATTATATATATGAATAAAAATTAATAAATAATTCTTGTTTGAATAGCGATAGTTGTGTTTATATATATATTTGTAGTTATGCAACACTGTTTTCTTGTATACACTTATCACTTTCACTTATGTACTTAAACAAGTAAGATTACTTGGTACAATACCAAGTAAGATTCTTGTTTAAGTACATAAGTGAAATTGATGATATATATATATATATATATATATATGTGTTGTGTGTGTGTGTGTGTGTGTGTGTGTGTGTGTGTTGTGTGTGTGTGTGTGTGTGTGTGTGTGTGTGTGTGTGTGTGTGTGTGTAAAATAAGTTTTATTGTTTAATAGTATAAAACAGCATAGGTTATTCAAATACAAGAATATTTAATAATTTATTCCTACTTCTAATGTTTTCTATATATTTTCATCTTAGACTTAAGTAGTATTTGTTACTTCATTTAATATGGAATATTCTGTGTTTTTATTATGCAGACATAATTCATCTAGTTTGACTTGTTCTGAAATAATTTAATCTCCGCCTGATTAAGAATATTTATTCTGAAGCAGTTTGAATTTCCTCAGATTTAACTCAGTTTAGCTTTAGATTAAAAAAGGATTTAATCAAACTACGTTGTCGGCTTTAGCATTAAATTATTCATGATAATTTAATTAACTATATTTTATTTTATATTATTTTTGCCAAAGGTACATTTCTCTAAATATTTTTAAGTATTTAAAAAAAACGTAGCAAAATTATATGCGAACTTTAGAATTTTAATGAATCGTAGATAGACCAAGATACACTTGTTATTTATTCTCTTTCGAGACAATGAACTAGAAAGTTTTTAGTTGATATTTTTTCTACAATATATTTACAAACCATAACTTTATTATTGTATTAATGCTATAGTTATGTGTTTTTAAGTGTTATCTAATTTTAAATTATAATATCCCTCTTTGAGCTATTTTATGACGATAAAGTACTGCTTTTATTCTCTTTATTATTCAAAAAATTGGTTTATTATAAAGAAATAGCGGGCTGAAAAAAGTGTTTCAAGGTAAACTCTTACAGTGACAATGCCATACCTGTTGGGTGATTTCTGGGAATATCATCTGTCTTATTATTATTTGTGTCGCTTAGTAAGAGAATGGTTTTACTTAGATATACATAGGTTTATGTTTTGGAATAACAGAGTATCGTTTTAGAAGAACAAAGATGAATATGTTTATAAAGTACTATGCCTGGCAATTCCCCTTCACTTCTGCACACTAACAACGGTCAAAGTTCCAATCAACTGCTTTCATAACAAGTCGTAAATAACAGACAACTTAATTTGAGTAATTACATCGTTTTTAATTAAACTATATCGCGAGTTACTTTCTTTGTAAGCCCCGACAAATCGTCTCGAGCTGTGAACTTGTGCTCAAATTTTTTTTCTTCTGGACACTGCTCTAAAGTTTTGAAATGGGATAAAAAAACAGGGTAAGGAAATAGAGGTTGAAGTTCCTGAAATTTTTAATGAATATAACACTAACATGGGTGGTGTAAATAAGTTTGATCAGCTTATATGTTATTACAGAATTTTCATTAGGTCCAAAAAATGAACTTTACGATTAATTGCTCATGGCATAGATTTTGCGGTAGTCAACAGCTGGTTGGAGTATGTTAATGATACTAAGAAAATTAATTTCCCAGATAAATTTGTAATGGATCTATTGCAATTTAGAACAATTATAAGTGAAAATTTAATTCATATAGGTAGAACTATACAAAATAAAAGAAAACGTGGTCGGCCTTCCCTAGATGATATAGATGAAGAGCCAATTCAGAAGAAGCATTTAGAAAAAAACTGTGAAGTACGACCGTCCCTAGAGGTAAGGCGTGATACAGTAGACCATATTCCAGAATATGACGAAAAAAAGAAGCAACGCGATGTAAATATCAAGGATGTAAAGGAAGAACTCATGTTTTTGTGTCAAGTCTAACGAGCACCTTTGTTTTGTGAAAAACAATAACTGCTTTAAAAATTTTCATATTAATTAATATAAGTAATTGAATTATTAATTTTGTTTTTACTATATGTGTTACAGTTTCTCTTTTAGTCTTACATGTTTGTTATTGAATTTTCAGTGTATTTTTAAAAAAATCTGAAATCTTCAATTTTTGCTTTGATGTGTAATATTTTTAAAATTAGTTATGCCATTATTCAGTTTCATCATAAATTCATTAAAAGTATGTTGCTTGCTGAATCCAACTTTTAATATCTTTGTTATTGCGGCCAGCAACGCCTAATGTCCACTCCAATGTACATTCCAAAAACATGTAAGTGGGGGAGCCAAATTTAAAAAAATTAACATAATTAAGTATAAAGGGTCTATGGGACATTAGAAGCACAGCTGTAATTTTTTTTTCATCTGACATTAATTTAGGTCTGAAAGGGTTAATTTGAGTAATTACATGGTGTTTAATAAAACTATATCGCGAGTTACTTTCTGTGTAAGCCCCGACAAATCCTCGCGTTCTAATTAAAGTTTTAATTTGGTCCCAATGAATATCACTTTGAAATAATGGCAATACTATAATTACTAAAGTTGCTTATAATTACGGCTTTTCTATGTTTATATTGAAATATCAAAACACTCAACGTTTGTAGTATTGTTATATCTTATCATTTATTTATCATCGCGACATTACGGTGACAGATTCGTTAACATCTTCAAGCTATTGTAATCGGTGAAACAAAAGTATTTATCTTAAAACTGTAGATTAAGAACTGATTCTTTTCAGTTTCAGATTCAGGCTCTTCAGAAGTTTTCAGATTCAGTTCTTATCCTACAGTTTTAAGAGACATGGTTTTGTTTCACTGATCACGGTGGCTTGAAGTTGGTAAAATGTGTTGCGGAATAAATAAATAAATGATAATGATTAACTTCCTAACACGTCGTTTTTTTACAAAATTTAAAACAACCGAGTGTAATACAAAGAATATTATTTTATGAATTGTAGATCCTTTATAAGAAGTGCACTTTATCCCAAATTAATAAAACGTTTACTGTTTGTGTATTCTGTTAATAAAGTTTTTATCAACCGACAATTTTCATTTTCTAACTACAGGAACAAAACTGTATATTCCTCAGGCAGTGTTTTGAAATTCATAAATATCTAGTTGAAAGCTCCCGTATTTGAACGTCGGAAAGATTATAGGCTACAAGTGTATAGTATTTACACTTGCAAGATTTTATTTAAGGTATATTTTTCGATTTTCTATCCAACTATTTAGACAACTGTTTTTCTATATGCAATAGAACGACTTCTCCATAACGTTTAATAATATGTTATATAAAACAACAGCCTATTGTTTTTAACCATCATTTACAGTTATATGTATTTTAGTGAATAGCTTATATTAATGGGAAAAATCTCTATGTAGACACATATTCAAAAAAAGCTCTCTATTGAAACGCTTGTTCTCTATAACCACTGGTAAATAATTGTCTCTGAATTGGAAATGCTTTGGTAAATATAATTTTAAGATTTTTAAATAATTTGAGTGTTGTATATTTTCTTCACGATTGGATACAACCTTGGAACAACAAATAGATAAAGGTAATTCTGTTTTATAAAATGTGCTTGTATAGTAACCTAATAAATAGTTTTTGGATTTATTTTATAACTTATACTTATTTTAAAATACAATCAGTTGGAATCTCGTTTGTTTTTGTCAAACCGGTTGCTGTGTTGGTTGTGCTGTTACCTATTGTAAGCTACATAAACTGGTGTACTGTAGAGGTCAGGCTTGTAGAAAGGTTTTTTGCTAATTTATGGTTACGAATTAGTTTTCCGTGCTTTTGTTCATTGAATATTTTCCTTTTATACTCATAAATTTTGTGTATAAATACATATTTAGTGAAGTATTAAGTATATGTGAGTACACTTTTACTTCCTAATGTGTTGCTTATTTGTTTCTTGATACATACAATGATGTCTTGAAGAAAAAATACCCAATTTAGTTTGTATGTAGGTGGGTGTGTGTGTGTGTGTGTGTGTGTGTGTGTGTGTGTGTGTGTGTGTGTGTGTGTGTGTGTGTGTGTGTGTGTGTGTGTGTGTGAGTGTTGTGTGTGTGTGTGTGTGTGTGTGTGTGTTGTGTGTTGTGTGTGTGTGTGTGTGTGTGTGTGTTGTGTGTGTGTGTGTGTGTGTGTGTGTGTGTGTGTGTGTGTGTGTGTGTGTGTGTGTGTGTGTGTGTGTGTGTGTGTGTGTGTGTGTGTGTGTGTGTGTGTGTGTGTGTGTGTGTGTGTGTGTGTGTGTGTGTGTGTGTGTGTGTGTGTGTGTGTGTGTGTGTGTGTGTAAGGGTTTGTCAAACCGGTTGCTGTGTTGGTTGTGCTGTTACCTAACGTAAACTGGTGTACTGTAGAGGTCAAGTTTGTGGAAAGGTTTTTTTGCTAATTTATGGTGACGGATTAGTTTTCCAATACTTTTCTTCATTGAATATTTTGCTTTTATGTTGATAAATTTTGTAACATAAATTGAAAATAGATATTTAATATTTATAAATACATATTTAGTGAAGTATTAATTATGTGCAAATATATTGTTACTTCCTGATGTATTGCTTATTTGTTCCTTGATACATACAATGACGTCTTGGCGAGAAAATACCAGTTTAGTTTGTGTGTATGTGTGTGTGTGTGTGTGTGTGTGTGTGTGTGTGTGTGTTTTTTGAGTCATTGTGCGCGCGCGCACGGGTGTGTGTGGGGGGTTGGCGTGGATTTATTAAAACTGAACTCTGATAAGAGAATATGAATGTAGATATGTATGTACATTCACTTGTTTTATTTCTTCAACTGACCTTTCACATCTTATAATTAACGAAATAAAGTAAAGCTGAATCTGAGCAAAATGATTGTTTGGATTTGACTACTGTCCCTTCCTATTATTAACAGGGACAAATCGAATTTCTTGTTGTAAGAAATGCTTTATGTCCGATAAGAGAACTGTAAATCTAATTTGTAAATTCTAAAATTTGTAAAATATAAATCTAACAGTATTCTAAACAAGAGACAACTTCATTGGAAACAGTCGCAATTATTGATATAATAATTCTATTTTAACTATGTTTAGGACAGCTCTTTACATTATTATTTCAAAGTAGTTTAATAATTGACTGTATCATTTTACTATTAATTTTAATTTTGGTCTATGTGATAACAAAAAGACAGCTAAAATACGTGTTAATTTTAAAACTGTAATAAATTAATAAATATCAATGCATTGTAATACGTAGTTCAAAACGTTCAAATTCTATCTCAGAAAATAATTTGGTTTTAAAAACATGACATCATTTAACTGCATGTTAAAATGATGTAAGCAAAATTAAAGTAATATTTATAATATTTGAAGATGACAGTTTCTAAAGTCTGTAAAACTACCAACGTAATTCACTGTGACGTAAAGTGTTACGTAATAACTAGAAACGTCTGTTTACCCCGCACATTGTGGAGTGGAACTGGCAGGTGACTTGAATTATAAAATTACTCCAACCTATTCTTTACTGAATAGCGTGATTTAAACATTATTCGGAGAATAAGAACATAAATATTATTTATTTAATATTCATTGTTCACTTAAAATCAACATATAGAATAATATAATTCTTTTAAAAATATAATATTTGTTGTAACTTTTTAAATTACACTCCTATACTTGTTTTGTCTGATACTATATCTGGCTAAGATCAAATGTATATAGTAACAAGAAGTTTTTTTAGTTCTAGCAGTAGTTTATGGTGAAACATATATCAGGTTTTTATGTAACAAATACCTTGAATTCATGATCGGTTTCGGGAATGTTGTATAACCTATATAAATATATTTCTTTAAATGTTTTAAATATTTTTAGTAAATAAGAACAATTATTTATGAAAATATTTTAGAAAATTTATATATAAAGATTTTCCTAAAATCCAAGTTAATTAAGATTCCATAAACGTAATGGACTACGAAATTTAAATACTATTACGTTATCTATATACATTTTCTCGTAGGAAATACATTTTGATTAAGATGTAACGTTTATATTTTTGTTTAAAAATATATGATAATTAACAAAGGAAATTTTAAAGACATCTATGAAATCTATTATAGATTGTTGAATTAAAATAATTATGTAAAGTAAAATGATTAAAACTAAAGAAATATGGAACATCGTTTCTGTCGTATTCATTCTGGAGTATACAAAACCACACTCAACGACTGCCCTAGGTCGTACATAGGAATAACATGAAGAAACTTCACCACAGGATCGACACAAGGAACACGTAAAAGACTTCGAAAACACACAACCCAAATCAAATTTATCTATACATATACAGAACATAATACACACATACACCAACATTGACATAAATCTAAAACATTTTACACTTCATCAAGAAAAGTAATAATTTAAAGACCACAGAAAATTTCAAAATATACAAACAGTCTCAAAACCACCCACAACACAACCACTAAACAAACTCACAATCAAACACTATTTTCGAACACGTAATTAACAACCTCTGAATGTATAACAACACATCATATCACAGCCAACACAACAGATTCACGATAACATAACGCAGCTGAGCATCAGACTTGTATGTAACTTACATCATCGAATACAAATTACCAAGTGCTAAACGAGACTGCTGAGTTACATCAGTAGGTAGTAGTTTTTTGCCAAGTGTAATCAATAAGGAACTAATAGTGGAATAAACTTAAGATCTACAATCCCAAAACTGCAAGCATTATTTATACCTTATTTTTTTTTTTTTATTATAAGCTTTTTCCAACCCAATCCATCGGCCTTTGATTCCTTATTACTCTCTGTTTAAATTATCACTTCACTCCTTCGTTCTACTAACTGTTATAATAAAAGATTTCAGAACCGAATTTCCTAGAATACGTATAGTGCACACCACTTAACCGTGCACTTGGCCTTGAGATATCGCAGTAGGCGAGATGAGAGCAATAGGGTTAGTATGAATAATTTTCTACAAACATTATAAGAACTATCAAAACACTGACTTGAATGAGGCGGTTCATACTAGATAAATCCTATAATAAATTAGCTATGGTATGAAATAACAAACAGTATTGAAATATGTGTAGACATATGGTATGGAGAAGCTGTTGATGTATAGAAATTCTTTATATTTGACATGTTTTAAAAAGTGGTAGTACACGATACATCTCAAGTGATCTCTCAGGGCCAAGTACACTTATGTGGTCCGCACTATACTTGTGCAGAGTGTCGGCACTTTGAGGTCCCCATAAATGTTAGTATTTCTACTAATCCTAGTGTGCCTAAGATTACCCAGTCAGTGACATATATTACGGTTCAATAATTTTGAGAGATTGTAGTTATACACACATTACCTTTTTTTGTTGGTTGTCAATATCGCTATAAATAAATCTGTGTTTGGCTTTCACGTTATTGCAATTATTTATAATAAAACAAACACAAACTTAAAATAATGAATGGTTAATAATTGTAGTTGTAATAAAATGTTAAGACGAGATGTAGTAGCATCGTCTCAAGACTATGCTGTCTTCAACGCTGACAGTACAAGTCCACTTCACAAATTATAGATAATAGATAAAAATGCAATAAAATTTATTTATTAATTATCAAAACGGATCTGAAAAAATGGAATGTAATTATTGTTAGTTTGTGGTTCTTTTATTATTGCAATCCTAAGATATGTAAACTAATATTTTATTTCCATAAAAACATTTTAAACATCTTATAAAACCAGACAATAAGTATGCCTTCAACAAGTAATAGAAATAAGAAGTTTGTTATTTTTGCAAAGAAATAGGTTTCGTGTATCATTTTACCAAGATGGAGAAGCTCAAGATTAGCATAATCTTTAGCCGTGATTCCAGGTCCGATTCCGTACAAAGTTTTCTGTCAAACTCTTCTTTACTGCAGTCTTGTGAATTATAGATTATAAATATTGTAAATAATAAACATTATATGTACATATTTGAGTAAATTTTTCTGCGTTTCCTTACATGACAATATTTTCTTTGTTGATGCGTTTTGGAATGATTCCATTTTCAAAACCTAAATAGAGGACAAATTAAACAGAAGACAACTTCTAGTAATTCCACCCAGTTGCTAGCCCGCTCATTGCCTTTGAGGGTTAGGCAGCGCTAAAAGTTCCTGTTGGCCCGCAATAAGTTTGTTGTCTAAACTACAATGCTGTTTTACTGTAAAGGAGATGGGGCAAAGAAGTTATAATTTTATGCTTTGAATGAAACATGGTTTGAATACATTTAGCTCTTTAAAAGTACATTAAAATAGCTTCGAGATAAAATTGTTTTTAAACAATGTTGAGATGTAGTCCTCCAGGTATAAATTGTGTAGAATCATCATTGTTTAGTTCGGTGTAAAATTATATAAATAAAAGTGAAATTTATATAAGTGTCAGTACACACCACATGACGTTTATATATATATATATATAATTTATATACGTAACAAGATAGGCTTAGATAACTTATAATTGTATCTTCTAAGCTAAGAAGTTATGTTTTGGAAGTTATTACTAAACTTTGTTTTTTTTTAACTGATTAAAAATACTTAGTGTATAAATATCATGTAATATGTGAGCCGTGCTTGATAATTTGTTATTATTATGAATGTTTAAATTGATTTTTGTTTTATGGATAAGATTTGTTATTTCTATATGTTTATTAAATTTTGATTTATTATGTTTATCATATGTTTTGTAGGAACTCATAAAGCCTATTAGTTGGTGACTAGTTTTGTTGGAAATGACTTTATTAAGCCGTCGCTAAATCTATATACATGGAAATTGTGTTTAATGTTCCAGGTTGTTAGTTACGTAAACCCAAACGTCAGAAGCTGTTATAAACGACAATGGTAAATATAAAAGGTTATTTCTTGTACAAAAGAAGATTCTCAATAGTACAATATATCTGTGTATCTGCTAATATTTTTCAGATAACGCTTTCTGTTTAATGATAACATACCCTATTGATTTACCCTATCTTATTTAACAATTTGTTTTATTTAGATCAATCTATTTATAAAATTATTCACTTTAACTTTAGTTTATGACCATCCGAACTGTACATTTTGTAAATTTGTAAAAACTTACTGAGACAGAACGTTTTTGATCGCTATGTGGTGATCTTCAGAAGTGTCTTCTGAATGGAGTTGTTAGGTTAAGCAGTGACGGTTTTAAAGACCGGTTTTCGATAGTATCAAAGAGTATGTGTGGTTTGTATTGGGTTTGCTCGTTTATTATGTTTGTACTTTGCGTTTTTATGTGTATGTAAATTTCATATTGTTCTAGTGTGTTGAGATGTGGTCCTTTTTTGTTGATGTGTAAGATTTCTAGGTTATGGTAAATGTCTGTGTATTTGTGTCCTGTTTCTTTTATGTGATTGTAAAATGCTGAGTTGGTGTTCTGTTTGTGTTCCTCGACTCTTTGTTTAAAGCTGCGACCTGTTTGCACAACGCATTTGTTGCATCCATAATAAATTATTATATTTGTATTTAATGTTTTTTTATAGACAATATTGTTTAAGAAATCCCATCGTTTACTATAAATAACAACTTTATTTCATTTTCTGTATGTAAAGAAATTCATGCCCAATCTATTTAAGTATCACAAATATCTTGACTATGGTAACATTTACATTTTAACACTGAGAAATATGACAAAAAATGAAATTACTATTAATTGCCAGTTGTTTTAAAAATTTTGTATTAATTATTTCAGGCCTTAGTGATTTCTCTTGATAATTGTGAGGCCCAAACCTAAACCTATGACTCATGTCTATGAATTGATACCTTTAGTTTTGATTTTTATGAAACATTTTCTCCTGTCGTAACTACAATAATAAATATAAGATTTAAGCTATATTCAACAACAACAAAACTAAACGGCTCTGGAAAATTAAATTTAAATTTTACAATATCAACAAAGATAAACAAACACGAATTTAAATAATTATCAAAGAACGACCTTGTTGGGCTAAAACAGACCACAGCTTTAAGGTTTCGAGATCTAGATGATATCTTGAGAATTTACTTCTAGGGACATTTTCCTTTGATAAAGATATTTACGGGCATTAAACAAGGTATCAGTTGACATTACCAAGTCTTTCAATAGTTCCTAAAATATGTGTTCTCAATTAATAGTTTTGAAAAGCTTTTCTTTTGATTTGTTCAATAAACATTTTAACAATGTCTGCCATTTTGAGGTAATTACAAATATATGTTTACATAAAAAGAATTAAATACCCTCGAAAACAAATGGAACGAGGAATAAAAGATAACTAGCATTTGTTTTGTATTCTCTGTAAAAAAAATACAACATAAAGAAATAAAAATCAATAATATAGGAGAAGTGGTTGTTTTCCTTCCTAGTACTATTACGCTGCTTGTCCAGATTAGCCCCAACACAAAAGCAATATACAAACTTTCAATGAACAAGCCAAACATTTGAAGTGAATATCAAATACAATTAAGTCTATCACCGATCTCTAAGGAGGCTTACAAAATCATTGTTAAGGTTTTCATTTTATTATTAATTTAATAGTTTGAGATCATGTTAGGATAAAATAAATATACTTGCTTGAAAAACAACGCAATATAAAAGGTTATTTCTTGTACAAAAGAAGATTCTCAATAGTACAATATATCTGTGTATCTGCTAATATTTTTCAGATAACGCTTTCTGTTTAATGATAACATACCCTATTGATTTACCCTATCTTATTTAACAATTTGTTTTATTTAGATCAATCTATTTATAAAATTATTCACTTTAACTTTAGTTTATGACCATCCGAACTGTACATTTTGTAAATTTGTAAAAACTTACTGAGACAGAACGTTTTTGATCGCTATGTGGTGATCTTCAGAAGTGTATTCTGCTTGGAGTGGTTGGGTTAAGAGGTGACGGTTTTAAAGGCAGGTTTTCGATAGTATCAAAGAGTATGTGTGATTTGTATTGGGTTTGTTAGTTTAATATGTTTGTAGTATATGCCAACGTATCTGTGCCAGTAAATGGTTTTGTGTGCATGTGTATTGTTTGTGAGTATCTTGGTGTGTAGGAATATTTCGCTTAGGACACTGCTGGTAGGACTTCCCATGGGTATGTCATCTGGTTGTGGATGGAAGTTAGCGTTGTGGGCGAAATAGTTTTGTTTGGTGATGGTTTGGAGGATGTTTAGGATCTCGGTGACGTGAGTTTTTGGTATGTTGTTCTGTCTCAATTGGGTTTCTAGGACGTTGAGAGTTTCGGGTATGGGTATGTTTGTGTACATATTTGTTATGGCCAGTGATAGTAGTGTTGAATTGCGTGGTATGCTTATGTCTTTCATTTTATTTATGAGGTTTGTTCTGTTTTTATGGGTGTGTCTGTGTTTAAGTTAATAGATTGTCTGGTTATGTTGTTTATTTATTTTGCTATTTTATGTGCAGGGGCATTTTGATAGTTGATGATGGCTCGGATGGGGACATTGGGTTTGTGAATTTTAGGAAGAGAGGTGCCTTAGGGTGGATTTGTTTAAGGTGATATTTTTTGTTTGTAATTTCTATTGGTTTTTTGTGTTGAACGTATTAGTATGTAAATCTTTGCTAAATATTATTTGAGCTCTATAATCTTTTGAAACATTTAAAAAATAGCTTATATTTTTAATTTTAACAAAATTATAACACTCATGATCCCAACAATCAGCTGTAGTTTTAGCATTAGGCTCATGAGTTACAATAATGCTACCTTGTCTGGACCTAAACAGTTTCTCACGAACTGATCTATTACATATTTACACATGTCATGCAGCCTTCCTATCCGACTCTGATCATGCTTCCGGACCACTGCATGACAGTGGTTTGTCATGCCGCAAGCCAAACCTTTCCGTCACGTGACCTGTCCTATTCCAGTCTTTCTTCGTTGTCGATCATGCTCCGGCAGTGCAGACAATTCCTATAATAGTTGCGGGATGCTTGTCGGGTAAACAAATGTCATCTAATCACTGCTATAAATTGTCTAGGACGGGACATAAGCATTATCTATGCCTGTATTTACATTCTCCAGCAGTATCACTTTGTAAAACACATCATACAAGAAGAAAAAGCTTTCCGAGTTAACTCGGGTTAGTACGTTAAATGGCGATACATTATTTTTTTTGATAAAAACATTTTTTAGCTCAGTTATTTTAATTAATAATTACATATAACATCATATACATTTCACTGCTATAAATCAATTCACATTTAGCTTACGAACCACTAACTATTCTACACTTCTCTAAATGACTTACATTTATTCAATAAACAATTACTATACTTAGGGTATATTAATAGACAATTGCTCCTTATGCTTTAAATTTGTTATATCCACACGTTCAATGCAAATTTTCCGTCACTTTCCCTTTAACCCAAGCTTATACGTTACACATTGGTAAGCTTTGTTTTTAAGAATAACTAAATCACAGTTGCTAAAATATTTCAATATTACCTTCCGAGACTGGCGAGACCGGCACAGAGACTGGTGATGGCGAGATGGACTACTGTAAAATCGGAAAGGAGCGGAAACAGTGTGTTCATTCCTTTCCGATCCCGCACCGATTTTGAAGCAAACTCGGCCCAGAGTCGGATCGGAAGGCTGCATGACAAGTGTGCCCCCGGCTATATGCTACGTAAAGTGCCTTAGGATAACAAGTATTCATTTTATAATTTTTTTTTATTAAACTTTGTTTATTTCTGTATTTAGCACGAAAACATATATTTATTTATTACGTTTCTGACTGTACTTTTTCAAACCTATTATTCTTGTTGAAACTTAATAAGTTTATGATAGTATTATTATTTTAGTTTCAGGTATATATACTATTATTAATTTCTAAATAATTATTTACCTTTCATTTACATATATATTTTAAAAAAAATATAACATATATTTATAACATAAAAAGAAAAGAGAACTTCACGTTGACAACTATAACATAACCTCCCTTCCTTTATGTTAAGAAATAAAATTGTGAAAAAATAATAATTTAAATTTATTAATATACCTATGAAATATCAATTACTATCAACTAATTTATGTTGGGCGCTAAATCTTTATTCTACACAGGGAAACAATTAAATAGAGATTTACTGGATTTATCAACAACAAAAACTTAATAAATTACTTAATAATTTTACTTTAATCTACTAAAAGCTTAAGACTAATTTACATTGAGATAATAATTCTTTCCAGCTAGCTACAACGATAACACAAACAGCAAAACCTCTGTACAATTTAACAGTTGTCTTAAATCTAATATTATCACAGATACAATCTAGTTTAGATGTATTTGATTTCAGGCCCAGGGGTTGCTGTGTTATGGCTTGTAATTTAATAAATCTACTTATTATGGCCATTTCGAAATTTTACTTTAATTTAAATTTTACAAGAATAGAATTTATAAATAATTAGTAATGAATAACTAACTGGTACTTAAATTTCCATTGAGTAGATTGTGGGATCCTCCAGATCCCCTGGGTGTAGTCGTGATCCACGGGTGAGTTCCCTTTATCCCCTGCTCTCTTGCTCCAGGGTTGGACTCCTCTTCAACTCCTTGACTTCCTGCTCTTTCTCTCTCTCTCTCTCTCTCTCTCTCTCTCTCTCTCTTTTTTTTTCTCTGACTCCTAAACTTAACCCCCTCTTCGACTGCCAAAACTGAACTTCCCCCTACTCGTAGATAGTTTCTCCCTTCCATAGCTTCCTCACCCACCAATCCTGGCCTGTTTTGATTTACTTTGTTGCTCTCTGCACGCGCTTAGTTTGGGAAGGTACGGTTTTGGGAAATTTCGCAGACCAAGTCTCTACTCTTGGTTCTGTATCTACCCACATCACTTTACCTGTCAGTAAGTCTATTGTTCCAATTCCCAGTTTAGAAATTTTTAACTTTTGAAAAATACTTTTATCTTTTCGACTAACGGTATTTCTTAAACACAGTAAACCTCATTCCTATAGATTTACAATATTTATAACAATGCCTTTTCATCTTACCAGCTAAGAACATATGTTTTGTTATAATATATCTTTTTTTTATTATATTAAAAAATACAAATTTCCAGTTATTTGTAAACAACTTCCATAGGAACCCAAATAAAAGTCGTATGTTAATAACTCCACATTTATGTAACATACTTATTAATTAAATTACAACACCTGTAATTATTAGTCTCTAGTAGTTTGATAAATAATTATTTACCTTTTTTTTTGAAAAAGTATATTAATTTTAAAACCTGAAAAATAGAGATTATTTTCTTGCTTATGTGATGAATTTTTTTTATTTGGGGTACATTGTCTGGTTTATTTACTAGGAAATATTTTTGTGATAACTTTATTCTTTTCCATAAATGAAATAATGATAACACTTTCTACTCCGTTTCAATAATAATGCGTAACACGCATAATGTTTTTAACAATAAACAGGGGATTTTTAACCATAGAACTTGATTCTTTTTTTTTAATGAATTTACTAACAAATGAATAATATCCATTCTCTTTAAACCTTGTATAAGTTATCATTGCGTGTAAATGAACAACTCAATAGTTTGAAACAATCCCTAGAAAGCTTCCGTAAGCCAATTCTCCTTTGCAATCATACGTTTTCTTCATGCACCCCAATTTGAGCCAAATACGTTTCTCGATTTCCTCCCTTATATACCTCGAATTTATCTCAGTTCCCCCTTTATTATATTATACACTGCCTGAGTTGACAAATAACTTATAAATAAATCAAAAGATTTGTTCAGATAACAACACCACATTCAATATATTGCTACACCGCAAACACAGCAAAATGAACTCTGAATTATTTTTCCGCCGAATGTTAAAGGAATGCCTTATACTATTTGATGCCATCATGGTTGGACTCCTGTTAATATAATTTACCTCATTTTGACAAATGGTAATTATTTATATCTTAGCGGTAATTGTACATAGAACAATGCTGCATCACGTTCAACAGTTTCACCCGTGTAAAGTAAAATACTATCTGAAAATAGGAGAAAATAAAGACTACTGAACTATTTCTACAAATGTATTAAAACTTTTTTATAGATGAAAAAAATAAGAATGTTTACATAAAATTAAAGTTTATATTTTATAATTACAAGAGAAAATGTAATAATTTGATTATTGAAATGTTTTTTAATATGTTTTACAAAAGAAACCTATAAACTGTTGAATGAGAACATATATCAAACTACTCTCAATGTGTGGTGTATGACGACCAAGTAATTTTGATTTAATAAAGTTACGGGAGGACAAAACCTAAACGTTAAAGCGTAACACTTGAATAAGAGAAGTAGTGCTTCTAAATTTTACAGCAGAATATTTTACTTTGCTTAAGTATGCAATAGGATTATAAAAATCCAAAAAAGGAAATTCATATATAAACTAATTTTTCATTCAAGAATGGCATATCGCAAAGCACATGCGATTCACACGAAGGGAGTTCGCCTAATAGTGGAAGTGGAAGATTGAGGGGGCTACTACACCTTTCTTGCATCTATGCACAGTGAGGAACAAGACACATTGGTTCTGGTGGAAGTAATACGTATAGTAGCAAGGTTAGAACGCTGAATTAGCGACCTCCCCTCCACTCTAAATGTAAAGCAGCATATTTCGCATTTGCTGGCCATTTATTTTGTTATGTCTCGTGATTTATACGAAATACGCGAAATACAGACATATTTTTTTACCACTAATTCATTTCTCTGCTCAATTTAGCGAGAAATTTAATCAAAGAGTGAAACGGTAGTTTGTATTGAGGTGGTGCCCAAAGCCTATACGTTGTAACTTGATAAGTTCGTTTTAAGAATCATTTAAGTGCTTCAAGAAAAGAGTGAGTATCAAATAAACAATACATACAAATATATTAGAAGTTAAATGTTTTATATTAACGTTAGTATTAGGGAAGGTGAATCATTCTAAATAATGTTTCGAATTAGAATGAAATTAATAGCATATTCCAAACACAAAGTGACATGAAGAAATAAATCATGATTTTTCTAAGGAAAGCGAGGTTTTAAAAGGGGTGAAAAGAATTGCATTAATAAATTTGCATGTAGCGATTATGAAAATCGTAAAAGGTGAAAGCATTAAAAAAAAAAAAAATGAAGATATACATCCAGCGGTAGAAGGGTTTATTTTTTGTGCTGCCACCAAGCATGAGTTTAAAACTCTACTTTCTAAAAGGAATTTCTAACAATAACCCCTCCCCAGGCCGTGGGTGTTGTTTATACTTGTAAGGAAGCAAGTACTTTAATTAATTTACGTTGTATTACTTTAAAATGAATGACTTTGAGTTTTAAACGAAATGGAGTAGGCCTACCTGTATATGGTGTTGCTATGCTAGGTTGAACGTGAGGTTGTTAGGTCTATTAAAATTGTTTTGCAGTTTCTACAAATATTCCACAACAATTAGGCCTACAACACTGAATACAATATACGTCTTTTAGTAAGTAAATCTGTCTTATTTCACGTACAAACATTTACTTCATTCCAATGATCTTTAACAGAACGTATTCTGAGCTACTCTAGCTATAAAGTTTTTAATTTCAAAAAACGTCATATTGTGCGGCTAATTAAAGTTACAGTTAAACCTCTAGAAATTCTCGTATAACTTTTCAAATCGGATTTGTACAAACTATATCTTCTATACACTTTATTCCTTCTGGGGTCGTTACTTAAAAACAAAGTTTAAATTAGTTTAACTATATTGTAGTTTCATAAAATTCAGAAGCACGAAAGTTTTAATTTCGAACATTTGACTGTATTAATATAGAAAGATGTCAGATGTCAACCTAAAAAAATTCTTTTTATCTCCAAAAAAAAAACACTTAGAATAACTACAATAAAAGTAATTGATTCACTATATTTCAACATATGATTTACATTTCCGTAATGTAATGACGCATATTTCTGGTTATTGTGTTTTTATTTTTGTAAGTGTTTATATAATATAATTTTCTATATTATTAAGGCGGTGCTCATGAAAATGAATTAAGACAACTTTGGTTTAATGAATCAGATTGTAATTGAAATATGACAACCCTGGTTTACAAACATATTCACTGTTGTATTTTAATAAATTTGTTTAATGTCTGTGGATGTATTTGTAAAGGGAGTGTAGCTATTGGAACATCTATAAAACTCCTTAGAAAACTCAAACATTTATACATAGAGTAGTTTATATAGTTATATAAATGCTGGTTTTATATATATTAATGATTATAAAACAACAGATTTACAAACTTAAAATCTGTTGTAGGCGAGTTTTCTTCTCAAAGTGAACATGTTAAAAAACATGTACTTCATTAAAAAAAATAAAATAGCTACTCGTCTTCTAAAACAAGAAGTTCTCTCTGTTTATCCAATTACCACCTCTTGATAATTTCAGGAGTGAAGCATAGAAGAGGATATCCAGAATATCGTATGCCACATCTGGTTGTTTTAAAATATCTTATAATTAGACTATTAAATGCTAAAAATGTTCATTTAGTTATAATTCTGCAATAAAAAGCAGAAAAGTCTTTATTTTAATTTAACCATGTGTTACCGGATACGTTTTAGGTAAAACTTATGCTAGCAGTTAATAATTACATTATATACAAAATTATTCCATTAAAATTAAATACTTTCTAGTAAACATTAAATTTTGAGATCATTTGTGAAATGTATCTATTATTAAAGGGATGCGAATTATTAAATTATAATTGATGTTCATGAAATAACAAATCTCTTTGTCGATGAGAGACTCTGTGAGCACAGAGTCATACAATGAACTGATGGAAGATTATGCTGTCAGTAAATGATGGCGGTCTCGTTCAGTGTGCAGTGTACTGCGATTACTAAATTCTTTTAGTGCTAAGTTTTTAAAAACATTATTTGATGGTATTTTCAGGTCTACCTTATGATTTAGGAATACTTTTCAAAGTATTGGAAGCCAAATCAAAAATCAAAACGAAAAAGTATGTTTTAATATTTTTTTCTGAAAAGTAACATACAAGTAAATATAATAATAAAGGGTCAGTTTTCACTTTTTAAACATCTCGAAGTATTTTTACTCTAGTGTTCTATTCATGTCATCCTGAATTTAAATAATTTAAACAAAGTTGTTTGTCTTTTTTAAGACAAAATTAAAACCGTCTCCCTTTTATATCACAATATGAGCCTTGCTTGTGCATAATGGTGGTTTTAAATTCTCTGAACTAAATCAGTACCAGAGCCCACCTTCAACTTCTTGCCAACGTTTTAACCGCAACCGGCAAAATTGGACCTCACCAAGGCCATAGAATAAAAGAACTTATGTCTTTAATCAAAAGATTACATCAGGAAAGTTGGGTTTTATCGGGTCTTGATCGAAACGTTGAGAAGATAGTGAGAGAAATATGTATTTTGCTTATCGCTATGAGCACTTCTGGAGTAAACTGTTACTGTAGTAAACAGGAACTAATAGCCTGCTCTTGGATCGAATGCCTGTGGTGTGGCGTAGAGGGTTACTAATCGTTTGCCAGATGTAGGGTTGGTAAGTGGGACTCTACGTAAGATAAGTACAGATTATACAACAACTGTGAGAGAATGATTTAGGTCTGTAGTGGATTCCATTCTAGCTCTCAAGTTGTAACATGTTAGAAATTTTGAAAATAATTTAGCATGTAGCATAGAAATTTGTTTTGTTTTAGCTAAAGTAAAATCGGGCCAGTTAAAAAAACAAAATGGTTTCTAAAAGAGCATTAAACGACCTTTGAGTAGAGATACACGCAAAGGTACTGGTAAGCAATCAAAGCCCTCTATTTGGAATGTTTAATGGTGGGCGTTCTGTTAAGCCAGCATAAGAAATCTTGAGGATTTGCCTGTTCTGATCTAGATTTCATAGAAGACAGCCGTGGCCGTGGGTTGTATCTTACAGTTAGATGGCTTATTAAAATCTTTAATAATATATTATTAAAAATTAAATAATAACAAAATAAATATAATATGTAGATTGTGTTTAGGCTTTTAAAATTTAAATTTGGTAAAAGTGTGAAACAGTGTAATATTTTGGTTTTGTAAATAAGCCAAGTTCAAATGATTGTCAAGGTATGTTCTAAATTATTTTTTTCTTTTGAATTTAGTTGATATAATCAGTAAATATACAAAACGGCACTAGTATGCATCTAACCAAATGTTGTCAATGAAATAATTTGAAAATGATTTAAACCTGTTTTATTAATTTCAATTAATAATGTTACGCATTTCGCACACTGGATCCTTTCAGTTCAGTCCATTCAGCTAACTGAGCTTCGTTCCGGCAGTTTCCCCACACATGGCGTCCGTTCGGTCAACTCAGTTCAGTCGTTAAGTTTGACCGCCTTTCCAGTGGACAACAGAGTCTGTCAATGTTCGCATTTAAATTCTTTGTGTGGGTTTTTCTGTTTGTGCGATTATGAGTTCCAGCAGTAGTGACGAAAAAACTTCTGTAATAGGATTGACACTAGCTGCAGACGAGGATGTCAAGTATCAAGGGAAAAAAAGAAAAATTTGGTGCACAGTATTAATGCCGCACGTGATAGTGAGGGAGAGTATCCTTCTTCATTGTAATATTATAATAATCCTTGTGTGACAGGTCGTACAACTTTGGATATGCCTGTACTGCTGAAATAAGTCGTTCACCAAAACTCATCTTAAAAACAAATAAATCAACAATCCAATAACCACAGCACTGCGAACATGTGTCAGACCGCACTAGTTCAGTTGTATAACACTGATTGTCTGTACTCTGCTCATGCGCGGCGTCTCAGTTCTTCAGTCGCTTCCTCAAAAATCGCTCGCTGATCGAAAAAAAGTGACTAAGACGGACATAGCGGACTGAACTGAACTGACGGAACGGATGTTGTGTGCTGCTCTTCGTTTGATTATATTGTTTCCGATTTTTGGAGGAATCGACTGAGCTTAGTAGACTTTACTGGACGGATCCAGTGTGCGACAAGCCTTAGAGGTTTTTAAAGTGTATTTTTTTTAATATTGTTAAATGAAATCCTTTTTTTGAAAATTTAAACGTGCGCTTTAATGCAACCTATATATTTTCATAACGATTTGGATAGACAGCCAGACTGCTAAAGTTAAATCGTTAGATACAATTCGTAAAGTAAACAATTAACCCTGTAAGTATATTTAAAGTATAAATAATACACATAATTATACATAAATAAAGGTTTTTCTAATTACCTCAACACATTACAAATAGCCGGGGAGTTACAAAGTTATTGCTATTATGTACTTTCAAAGGATTACTATCTTCACGGTCTATTCTGTAATGTTTCGCGCATACGATGTAAGGGATGTATAATGATGTAAGAGTAAGATTTATCTATAAACAAATGCAAAGTTTATTATATATGAAAAAAGGTTACATAATCATAACCAAATGTTTTGTAAGCAAGCCACGTCTATATAAAAATATTTATTGTATTTCATTGCCAATCTTGAAATAACGTGCACAAAACTTATAAAAATGATTACATTTTTCAGTCATGCTGTAGGACTCTTTCCTATTACAAAAATAAATAACTCAAACTTTTATTTTTCGGTAATTTCCACAAGCTTACTAGCATTACCAAGAACAACCATAACACATTATCATTATAACTTTTGTAGTGTAGATGTAATCTCATTATACAGTAGACGTGAAACATTTATTTTGATGTTCTTGTAGTAAAAGTGCTGTGTTGTCTAGGATTAGAAAGTTTTATCTCGTTTTATTACTTTAAATTTAATAACTTTTGAATCAATGAGAAACATTATTAAGGTTAAATGACCATCACAATAAAACAAATGCTTTTTGCCATACTATTGTGGAAAACGTTTGAAGAAATTTTAATATAAATTTTTAAAATAAAATATTCTAGCCTAATATAATGTAAATGTATTTTTAACTACTATAACAATATATTCTTTGATTGATTTTACGGGTTTTTAAACAGATAATAAACGAAATTATATTATTAAATGCTAATTGAGACAAAAGAATAACAGCCAGGTAATCTAGTTGATAAATTCATATTGTTTTTTAACTATAGAGAATCACAGACTCTGAGATATGTTTTGGATCTGTGAGTTGGGTCTTTGTTTTACACTGGGAAGATCATAATATGAGCATTGGCATTTGGTCAGCTCGTCGCTGGGTTTCGCGCCAGGTTACGTTTGAGCACCAATAAATGAAAGACAATCTTCTTGCAACTTACTAAAACAACGACGTTAGCTGCTAGCTTAGCGAAAATAATGTTTGCTAAACGGAACATAGATTAATGATAATAACAGTATGGTAGTAGTAGACTATAGGAACAAAACGCGGCATATTAAAGCAAAATCATTGTAGATGCTGTCAAGAGAATAAACAATATGATTTTTATTACAAATAAATCTATTTTATTGTTGACAGCTTTAAACATTTTAAGTTTTTAGGGCCTTTCCCCCCTCTCTCTACTTTACTTTACTATCGTAACGTTAATGGTGTTACGGAGTTGTTACTATTTATTATTTTAAATCGCGCCTATTTATCTCTGTTGCGCTCTCGGGCTCATGTAGACTCAAGCGTTCTTAAATTTTGTCTTGTGTTCACTCGTTATATGCCACTCCTAAACGCAAGAAAATTCCCGCTGACTCCTACCTTAAAGTTTGTATGACCCCCCTAAAATGGTTAACATGTTTTGTTGGGTCTTTAAATAGTCATACTTGTCAGTAAAGTAGTCAGCTGGAAAGAAACATTATTAATATGAACACACAAAATTTTCAAAGAATCTTACCATCTTAGAAGATTCGCGGGCACAGCAAGGGGACGTGCAAAATATGATCATGTTTAAGATAACTTTTTTAAAGGTCCCTGTGTTCTTTAAACATGATCTTCCAGTAGACCTCGTCTCTGGGCTTCAATACAAAAAAAAAACAACTAACTTTTAGAATAGCTCAATAAATTGGTTCTCAGAAGAGAACTCATTTGAAGAAACATTAGGTTCTGAATTTTATATATTTATTAATTAATGAAATTTATTTAAAACTGTACTTTGATTTTATAATCATTATTTATCAGTTGGAAAAACTAAAAGTTTTATTGGTTGTTCAACATAGGATAAATTTAAATACCATTAAGTTTTTATAATGCATTTAATTACTGGTTTTTAAAATAAAAATAAAAATATTTTCAACTAAAATACATTTGACTATCTCTTTACTATCTCTTTGTTTTTATTGAAATCACAAATAATCATTTAAATCTTTCTGATATTTTATATATTTAATTTCGACATTATATATATATATATATATATATATATATATATATATATATAATTCGTTAACTACATTTACATATTTGAACAAACATTATTTCCTAATTTAACATAATACAAAATTTGTTATCCTCTGATTTCAAGATTGAATTGGTAAATTTTACATTTTATAACAAATAATTTTAAAATTGGTATAATTCTATAATTCTAGTCTTCCTGAAAATGATTGGCCTATGGCTAAAACCACTTCGTGAATTTAATAGTTATTATTCATTATTTAAGCATTTTTATTATACAAATTAATTTTACTGAACTTAACATTTATTTAATATTCAGCTTAGAATGAAGTTATTGTTTAATTTTTATTGATAATATTGAATTTAATATTTTTAACTTACTAAATTTGACGTTATTTAATAAAATTTAGAAAATAACGTGCCAAAGATTTTCCTGCCGGTCTTAGAGTCCTCTCATCTTAATTCCAGGTCCCTTGACATCGGAAGTTGCCATCCCTGGTCAGTGGATGGAAGTCCTTCTTCATTTTCACGTCCCGGAGGCTGAGTCTGAAGCCCTCGTCCATGGATGGAATTAGACGGCGGAAACGTGGTAGTTTGGTCACATCTGGCCTTATGGTGGTTGTTCTAGGCGCTGACCGACATTACGATCGTTAGCACCTCGTATTAAATGTTTTTACAGACTGTCTTACAGGTTCCTAAGTTCCTATATTTATTGCGGCTATGTAACCCATACCCCCCCTGCCCTAAGCTCGTCGCTATCTCCGTGTTTTTTTTTCTTGTACAAGCGGGTTGGACAGCGTATTCGATTCAACCTGCATAATTTTGTTATCTGTTTTAGAACACTGAAAAATGTCTATTATTTTAAAATGGCTGTAACGTTTTTGTTATTTAAGTTTTTTTAATTTAGTTTTCACTATTGTTCATTTTGGATTTTGCTGGTCATTTCAAAATGTCAGTGATAGTTCTACGTGGCCTAGTTCTCAAGTTAGTATTTTTCAGCACTTTGAAAATTTTCACTGCACTCCCGTTTGTCAAATTTAGTTAATTATTACAGTTTTATTTTATTTTAATTTTTAATTTGTCTTATAACACTTAATTAAAATTTTACTGACTTCATCACTCTTTACTACCTTTCATTTTACTATAAATTAAAACCTTATTATTTAATTATTAAATTTGTTATTCAAATTTTTGAAATTATTATTTTCTTAATTTGAACAGTGGTTCTGACCGTTTCAGTATGTAGAGAATTTTCTTTATATAGCCTAAATCCTAATGGATGACGACATAACTCCAGGATAATTTCTATTTGTTTAATTCATTCTCTCTTTTTTCTTTATATTGTACTTTATTTTAGTTTGCGAAATATGGGGTGATTTTTATCCTTATAGGGATCATATTGGTTTTATGAACATTATTATCTCTCTCTTTAATATCGACTGCAAAGCTAGTTCTTTATTTGCAGACGACATTATTTGATATAGATTACTGTCCACGTCAGGATTTTTCCCTTATAGGTTTCATCATGACGCAACCTCTTCCGGATTAAAATTACTGCAGCCTACGTTGTCCTACCGCACATCCCCAATTAGTCTTTATCTTCCTATCTGTATCAGGTACGTAAAAAATATTCCTAATATTTTCTTCATTTTGTTTCAGCTCACCGTTTTGAAAAATTGTGTTTAAAATATCAATCTAAAATAGTTTGTCGCAAAATAAAGATGGTTTTAAAGTAAAACATGGGGGACATATACAAACTGCAATGTAGTAAAGCTCACAATAGCTTGATTGGATATCACACAGCGAATCACTTTAGAGCTAATCAAAGAATTATACAATATAAATTACCTTATAAAAGATCAATTTAGGAAAATATTCAATGTAGTTTGGTGTATGGCTGTTTTTACAACTAACCCATCTACATACCTGATAGTTCTTTCCCCTAGTTGTATACGTCATATACATAAGACTGATTTAAGTTTAAATAAATGCTTTCTGAAACGCGACATATTTTAAACAAAACATTAATGATAAAATAAAGAGTCATTAGATTTGATTGTATTTATACAATATAAATGACCACGGAGACTAAATAGGGATAAATTTTGACGAATTGCTAAACTATAAACGAAAATAATATTGAAAGTATTATCCGTATTGGCGTAAGTATTTGAACATATTTTTAATAACAGTAGGCTGTGAAAAGTCTCTTTCAATAATTTAGTGTTTAATTGGGAAGAGCATAATAGGGAATTATCACTAGACAGATATACGGGAGAGATAGGGCAAATGATTTTAGCTTAAGTTAGGGTTATGAATTGCTCTATTATGATATAGGATAGGAACGTAGTTCAGGTGGGGGGGGGGGGTTGCATCCCTGGTGTGCAACTACAGTTTCGGAATTAAATAGAGGCGTCTCATCGCTAATAGCAGTTAACGATTGGACACCTGGAATAGAGCTATTTATCAAACGCTGCTGGTACAAAGTTAAACTTCTATAGCTTTTAGATTAAACAGTTTTTTACTGAATTATGTAGTCATGTTGCTCCTAAAATTTCATTACAAAATTATTATTAATAAATTAAAAATATTTGAAAAACAAGAATACTTTTAATGCATATATTATTCAAAGCTTTTCGCCCATAAAGCTGATATTCGCCGATATTGTTTTTGAAATATTTTTAATGTATTAACTATACTACAAGAAAACATATCACCATATTTAATATAAAATTATTATTATATATTCCTAATTATTGCATTAATATTAAAGCTAATAATGTACTAACTAATTATATATATATATAAAGAGCTAAGTCAAAATACAAATACAATAATTACAACTGAATTTATATATATATATATATATATATATATATATATATATATATATATATATATATATATATATATATATATATATATCGCAATATGTATTATTGTGTATTAATAAAGAACTAAGTCAAAATACAAATACAAGAATTATAATTGAATTTACAATTCAAAGCTTTTCGTTGGCTAACAGTACCAACATCATCAGGAATATTAAACAATAATACAAACAATTTTGACTTAGTTCTTTATATATATGAAAAAATAATAGAAATACAAATAAAAGAATAATTTATTGAATTATACATTTCAAAGCTTTTCGTTGAAAAACAGTATAAACATCATAAGGAATAATCCCGATGATAATATCAGATAACATTCTTCCGTTTTTACACAAGATAACATATTATATATATATATATATATATATATATATATATATATATATACACGCGCGTGTGTGTGTGTGTATATGTGTGTGTGAGAGAGAGAGAGACTGGGATTGCAATTTTCAAAGATTTTAGCAAGCATATTTTATATATAAAAAGTCAATTATTAATATATAATGACACAACGTTTTCAGACTCTGTTGAAACTTTCTAATTACGAAATAATTCATTTTACTAAGCGTTGTCATTAAACTTCAAACATTATAAAAATGCATTATCTATAACTTTAAATAAACTCTAATTAAACATATTTAATTACAAATACGATGAGAATGAAAATGATGTAATTAATCTAGAGTATTAGGAAATGAATAATGACATAAAAAAATTTAACCGTCGAGAGGGCGCTGCGGAGTTTTTCTCCGCACGTACCATTATTTGTTAAGAAAACGCCTTTTCAGTTGTCAGATGTTTATTTCCAGTCCGTTACTCCACAACCTGCATTCTAGGAAACGGTCCAACCTATTTTTGTTAATTCTTTCCAAGTAGCTTTAGTGTGAATTTAATCTTTGTCATGCTCGGTCAAATTCCGGAGGTTTCGTCCTTAAGCGCCCTTTCGTGTAAGTTATTTGTGCGGAGTTCCTTGTGCAGTTATTTACATTACAAAAGACTTTGTGGGGTTAAATACTTATTATTTTTGTTGTTATTATTATTTTAGAGTTGTATATCTTTTTAGTATTTAAGTTTTACATTTTACTGTTGTTCCATTTGTAGAGGAGAGAATTCGTAAAATGCTATCTGGTGTCGAAAAGGAAGAAAATCACTACCGGAAGTTTTCTTAGACAGCTCTTTGATGATTCTGATGAAAACGAGTCCCTCTGTCATATGATGAACCTGACGAAGACGTCAATGAATCAAGTGAAGACATAATGGGTTAATCAGAAAATGACTAATTTGTTAAAACGTCAGATTTTGACGTTATAGAGAAAATCCCTCTAAACATTCGCCAGGAACTTGTTACCGTGCAGTTTTGCAATAGAAGAGAAGATATTTTTTAGTAAAAAAAGAAAAATGCTGTTTTATGCCGAATCAGAAAGGCAAGGGAGTACAGCAAAAAGAAACATTATTCTCATGAGAGTAGGTCATGTTCTCGCTACACTAGTGGTGAGGAGTAAGCTTAGAATTGAATAATTATGAATTGGCTTTTCAACAAAGACTGTAAGATTCTGCTAGAACCTGTTGCTTTATAAAGCTGTTGTGTTTTTTCATTAACTAATTTTGAGGGTTATATATTTTAATAAAAATATTCAATAATTTCACTAAATACTATGATTATTTTATATTTTTATATGTAGGGGCTGTCATCACTATAATATATACTATACGTTAAGACGTTGAATTACTTCATTACAGAAAAATAACCCGCAAACACTTCCCCCGTAATGAAAACAGAGGTCCAGTATACATTACTTACACGTTTTAACAAATCAAAATATTTTTTAGAAATAAGATGTTTAGAAAAATAAAGTATACAATAATGATGTCTAAAATTATTTACAATGCATTTATACAGTATTTAATTTTGAAATCGCCCAAATGTAAAATGTAAAACGTTTAAGTTTTAAAGGGTATTAGTGCGGAATACCTAAACCTCCGCAAACGCCCTCTCCCGTTTTAAACTCTATTCGCCCTACCGAAGGTTAAATATATTTTTATTGTGTCAAACTACTTTATACTAAATATTTGTGTATTTATGAGTGTTCAAAATAAATTATACGGACGGACACTTTCAGTTGTATTAAATATATAAGAGTTTGCTCACTGAGTAAACGGTTTACGTAAATTAATCATTACTTCTAAGGTATAGGTTTAATGTTATGGAATAAACAAAGACACAAATTAGAGTACACTGTTAAATAAGAACCATCCGGGTATACATACAAGTGTAGCATTTATAAATAAATGAAAATGTATATTTCAACTCACTGAATAACACATCACTAAATATTATTCACTCCAATTATACTGTGCAGGCTCCATTACGGAAATATGAGTAGATCTGTTGTTCGGCAAATTAGATTCGCTCCAAGGCTTCCAGCTCTGTTTCTGTCTCGCGGCTTTAGTCTCTGATTACAGTGTTATGTTACAAAACAGGTCAACTAATTTGTTCACACGGCTACGACATATAAAGGATTTACTCTTCCTCGGAAGCAATGTATCGCAAGAAAGAGAATTGTCCATCTTTAGATAGAGAAACTTTTTAGTTTACTCAGAAAAACCATATATATATATATATATATATATATATATATATATAGAAATTTTGTATAACCTATAAATGCTTACAATTTCTAAGGCATCTTATATGAATAGAGAAACAAGATAATAGTGAATTTCTTCACGACTTGTTTATTACAAGTTAATAAACACCGCACAGACATATAGAATTAAATTTTGTTATTTAATGATTGATGTTAGATATATTAGATATATATGTTAATGTTAGATATAGATTAATATATTATAATGTTAATATTAGATATGTTAATGTTAGATATATTTAGTAATGCAGTGATTAAAAATTCAAAACATTGCATAGTAATATTGAAGCCAAGAAACGAATAAAGAGACTTCCAAACTGTTCACATAATTGCAAAGAAAAACGCAAACAGTTCACTGAAGTATTGTCCATTGAAATATATATATATATAGTAATGAAAGTTACACTTCAATTGTTTAACTTCTCTTTCGACCACAACTTTGGAGGTAGTACTTTAAATGTAGACTTTGACTGTAGGTTACTCAACATGATCCAAGAGATACAAAATAAAGCACCGTTTCCATGAGGAGGTCTTTTCGTCATTGCTCAAAAAAATATATTGGGTGTCCAGAAATATACTAATGCGGACTGAATTTTCATATTCATGGCTAATGTTCCGTAGGAAGCTATATTAATGTATTAATATGCTAATACGCCATCAAAACCCAGATCTACTCATTTAAATTTTTTAATTAACTACTGCTGTCCAGAATAGGATGCCTATTTTATTTTAGGAAAAGAGGTTGGGACCATTTTGAAGTCGTGAGTAATTGATACAAATATCGTATGCAACAAAATGTTTTACAAGGGGAAGTGGAATGAAGTAGAGTTTCTAAAGTACAGAAAGGTTTCTGACTGTCGAATGTTATCAAGTGGTTTGGAATTAATTCAACAGAGAAATTCTCCTCGACAAAATAATACCCGTTACCATCAGTAACTCGCTTACAATGTTTACGATATAAATCGTGGTTTTAAAATGAATTGTGAAGTGCTTCTGATTGTAGTCGAGATTTCTCGCTTGAATTTTTGTGAAATAACGTTTTACAATTTGTTTTACCAAATTTTAAGAACAACGAAGACTAAACCTCTCTGAATTCATGATTCATACACCATTAACAATAGTAAATTGTGCGAAATAATCGCCGGTAGCAAAAATCTTAAAGTTTAATGTAATGTAAAACGTCAGTAACTTGAACATTAAAAAATGGCTACAATTTAAAAACACTTTGAGCTTCGAAATCAATTTTATTAGTTACATAATTACGGGACTTACCTTCACTTTACATATATATAAAGCGAAAAAACGATGTGTGAAATACATTTTGTGACAATAGTATTTTAGGCAATATGCATTTAAACTACAATATGATTCTTATAGTTTTCCAAACTAGAAGATTCGTTTACTCGAGTTTTAATGATCCGGAGACTTTAAATACATATGCTTACTTGAAAACATATCCTTTGCAATTAATTTAAATCAATAATATTGTTAGATTTTAAATAGAGTTTCGTAAATCTGGTTTAAAAAATAGTTTTGTGTTTTATTTAGAATAGCTGGGAAATTTTAGTAATTTTAGGAAGGGAAGATAAATAGTAATACTAAGAATTATTTTATGAAGATGAAGACTTTATGAAGTTAGAAATACCATATATTTTCCAGTATTAGTCAGCCAATGATTTGTCCTATGAAAATTACTGAAGACAAATATTTTCAGAATTTTCTAAAGATTCTATTAGCTCAATTATTTATTCTCTATTTCCCATTCTCATAACCCAGAAAACTCTAAAATAATTACCACTTTATTTAATTTTACATACAATTTAACTATAAACTCAAATACAAATATATAACCTAAAATATATGATATGATATAAATTCCATAATATATATATATGCTGATACGCATTCCTTCTCGGATGGAAAAATATGATGAATAATTATTATCAGAAGTACATCCGTTCATTCTGTAGTGCATAAAATAGCTGTTCCAACGTTTCGCTAGAATCTCATCTAGCATTGACGAGGTGAACCCAACAACAGTTAAAGAGCGAGATGCTCTAGCAGTCGTCAATGCTAGGTGAGTTTCTAGCGAAACGTCGGAAATGCAGAATGAAAGGATGTACTCCAGATAATAACTATTCATCATATATATATATATATATATATATATATATATATATATATATATATATATATATATATATATAATAACCTAACCTTTAGATTAAATTATAATTATCTTACCTTTCTACAGTTACATCTTCAAGATTCTAAATAATTAACAATCATATAAATTCAACATCACTTGTATTTATTCCTCTGACATCCAAGTATTACAAATGACGCCAAATTACATTATTATGATGCAGTGCCAAAGATTCATTGCTTAACTAATATTACAATTACTAAAAAGGTAAACACTTGAGGCTTTAGATTTTTATACAATAAAGTTAATAAATACAGTGTTAAATTGCTCTTTCCCTCGGGACGTTATTACGAGATCTTCTATAAATTAAAATGTGGTGAACAAATTTGTTTTATAAAGACAATGAATTAAAATTAGTTCCGAATTTACTAATTTATAAATCTTTGTTGGTTAAATCTAATGTAAGAAAGATTGTACTTATTGTTTGATTTCCTGGAATCCTGAAATCGTTGGCAGGTTAACTGCTTCACTGCACTTTTACATAATAACTAAAATACTTCCCTATTTTTTTTTACTATCTGCTTAACTCATTCTCGTCGCACGTTTACATTTCTACACAAAAATAACTGACAAGTCCATTAAATCTTCTAAACAAATCTACCCCTTTTAAAAACATTGCTTACAACCTTTTTCCCCTCTAATATGTCTGCACACTTCAAAGTTCCCCTAAAACGTAGTCCCTTTGCAAGATGATTTTAGTTTTTAAAAACCAAAATAATATTCCCCCTCACGTATTTCAGTTATTTTGGTCGTTCTCAGGCAGCTTTTACAAATTGTTCCTACACGGTAATAGTGTTACTGTCCCATACTATTCTTGGTTTCCCAAAATGCTTGACCCTTAGAAGTATCTGCAGTAATTCCTTTGTCAATAGATTTCCCACACTGGTTTATGACTACCCCGAAATATAATAATGGTTAATTCCTATTTGTTAGTAGTTTAGTAACCTACCCTTGGGCTCCCCTTTCTTAATATTTCTACTCATTATTATTATTTTGAATACTAACTAAAATTATACTATATGTCTCATATGTTTATGTTATAGAGTCTTCAAAATTATAAAATTAATTTTCTTTGATTCCTTAAATTTAAATTGTACAATATTTACACACTATCACATCAAAGAACAATTTGTTTTGTAAATTATTATACCCAATCTTATGTTTACGAAATACAATTTATTTTTCCATGAATAAATACTCAACAGTGATCATGTACGTGTGTAGAATTCACTTCTTATCATAAAACTAGCATTACAAAGTTAATAAATATTACATTAATACAGAATGCACCATACAAATTATTTACCTTTCTTTAAATCTAAGTTTTTGAAAGTTTACAAAGTATATTATCTTTGTTTACTATTGTCTAATCACAATGTCATTGTTCATTCTGTGGCCCTAGTACCCATTCTACTATTGTTGAACACGGAACCCTTGTTACTCAAATTTACAACCTTTTACTTCGAATTTCCTTTTCCTTAAATTTTGTATGAATACATATTATTTTCCTTTATACATTTATTTAAATAATTAATATTGGTTTGTGATACTTTCTTTACATTTTACTTTTAACTTTGCTCTTACATCTAACAACATTTTATGAATTTGAGTTGTTAACTGCTATTACCAAGCAATTTTTAATTACAAATTTCGTTTGTAAATTTCACAGAATTTGTTGTATTTTTCACTTGCCAAATTTGATATATTTAGTTTGCTGATGTGTTAAATCTCCAACTTGATAATTTGTAGGGTGATGGTTTTAGTTAAATCTGTTCGCGCATCGATCTTCTCTCTTGCTGTCAGTCCGTAAATGCATTTCTGCCTCCCAAATTTATTTGGTTTTCGCCATTCATAGATTTGTTTAAATATATGACAGTTAATCTTGAGTTCATTATAATTAATTTCTACATTGTTAATTCCTTTTCGATATTTTACTATAACATCCTCTTAAATTGCATTAAATTAATTCCTTCCCCCACTTTGAATAGTAAGTTTAAATTATCCTTATATAATTTCCACTTCCTGTGTGTGTGTCTGTGTGTGTTTGTGTGTGTGTGTGTTTGTGTGTGTATTTGTTTCAATAAACAACTATTTCACTTTTATACTATTAAGAGCACAAGCAATGTAATTAAATATAACTTCAATAAAAATACTAAATTAATAAGCTTGGGATGTGTTACCATTGGGCTAAAGTATTTTAGTATAACAGAAAGTTAATCGTTAAATTGATTTAACTTAGAGGTCTTGACCTGTTTTTAGTATAGGTTAAAGAAAGGGGGTTTAGAAAGGCATTCTCGGTTTATTAAACATATTTAGGAATTCAATTAATATATACATGTATAATATGGTTAAAAACTCAATTTATATTATTGAAGGGCAGGATTGAAAACTTTTTTAGTATTTAAACTACTACCTTAATGTGTGAAACTATTCAGAACTTAGTTTTAACAAACTAGCAATGTGTTGCATTGCTTTTGAAACCATATTTCTGTTCCGGAAGAGCTAATGAATGATATTGAATTTCAAAATAAATAAATATCGAGTTTCAAAATAAATATTAAGTTTGTAAATTTAAATGAGAACCTAATAAGCAGTGAAACTCTGTGAGTGAAGAAAACAACTTCTCTCTACAGGACTGAGTATATACAAGGATCGTCAAACACACATATCCAGAAAAATTTTAATCAGCTATAAATACAACAACTTAAAGCAACTGTGGCGTAAATGTTTATATTAATTAATACAACCTCTCACCACAAATTCAACAAATTTTATTTTAACCTTATGTACATTTCGACTACAAAGTAATCATCTTCATAACGTTAAAGCATCAAATGTACATAACGTTAAAATAAAATTTGTTGAATTTGTGGTGAGAGGTTGTTTTAATTAATATAAGCTATAAATACTTTGATATATATATGAAAGCTTTGGCATCATGTCTAGACATGATAATTGGGGACATTCTGCGATTGATAAGTGAAGGATTATTAAAATATTATATACGAGAAAAAATGTGTAAAAGATGTTACCAGTGTGATTTATCTTGTGCTATGTAAGTAACTTTATTTTTTTAAATATGAATTTATCATGTATTACCAAAATAGGAGGGAATGTGTATTGTGAATGCGTTATCGTACCTTACTGCCCACTTTTTAAGATAAAATAAATTACAGTAGAGAAACATTCTGTGTATATTTGATATCTACTATAAAGTCATAAATATTCATCTTGAACGTATGATGCAATTAATTTTACCAGAATGTCAATGTTTGCAGCCGTTAATTAAACTCCCTTATGTATTCACATGACGACGTTCGTTGAGTTACGATCAATACTTATCGGAATTAGCAAACACAGTGACGTGAACTAAGTATAAATTGCTGACGTTAGCACAGATAAGCGAAATCGTTGATTGAATTTCTTATTTAATGAGATGCCATATATAGGGGAGGAAAACATATATTGCAATATACTAATGAGTCATTCCCAAAACCCTTTCGTGAAATCAAAGCTTCTATGTGGAAATACACCCGATGGTATCTAAAGTGTATATTTTAATCCATTTTATTTAAAGTTAAAAACAGATCTGTAAATTATATCCCCTGTCTATATACCAGGTGGGCCTAGCTTTAACAGGCTCCAAGATTCAATTGCCTGCGAGTGTTCGTTCAGGCTATATGGAGCCTTAACAAGGCTGGTATAGTGGAACATTGTCGAATGACTTGGTGTTGGCGCAAAATGAAGCAAACTATTAGAGGAACGTCACTATATTTTGTGTTGAACTGAGGATATCGGGTAGGGAGATATTTGGTGTAATGCCTCATGTGTTGAACGACGAAAGAGTGGGACAAACTGCCGTTTTTAAGTGGAACAAGCTCATCCTACAAAAAAACGCCAAGGGAGTGGGGGATGGTGGTCAATGGGGTAATTAAATACGATATTGCATTTGTATTAATGCAGTGAATGGTGCTTTTTATATAGACATGAAAAAAGACTGAGGAGTGATCGCAACTACCGCCAAATATTGGAAATAGAATTTCAACAACGAAGCGAAACTAAGGTCCTTACTCCGACTACTTGACAAAAACTATATCGCAACGATTCCCCAACTCTCTTGAAGCCATGACTTAGCACCAGCAGACTGTTTCCTATTCCCAAATATAAAACCTTCCCTCAATGGACACCATGATGGGACCATAATCAAAGAGAATGAGGCTTGTATTTCCACCTCTAACCTAGAAACCACTTACTAAAAAGCCTACGAGTCATAGAAAAGCCACTGGCATAAATCTATCAGTGCTCAAGTGATGATCTTTGAAACGTTGGACACAGAATATTCGAATTCTACATGAAATATTATTGTTTATGCTAAACAGGTTTCTTTAATGTCTACTACTAAATTATAAATAAATCTGGTATTTTATAAATATGTAATGTAATTTTATTCTTAAAAAGTTACAATAACAGATGTCTTTCACTTTTATAGTTGAGCTATAAACATTCAATTAGCTTTTATAATAAATTCATAAATTATGTTTTACTAAATATAAATGGACTGGAAATTGTGTACGTGTAATATTTTCACACAGGAAAGGACTATTTTTCCTAAATATGATTGAAGCGTAATTTTGATATCAAAAATTGTCAATTCATTTATAGTTATGACATTAGAAGCATCATAACCGATTTACTATTGCAAAGTTTTCCTTTTCTCTGATCTGTATACTAAACATGACTTCACATGTTTGCCGCTTGAAACAGTCAGCTAATTAGATTGACAGTGACGTGGAATTCAATTAAGCTCTATTGTGCAAAGTACTGATCCAGCTTGATCTGACAGTCATTAATTTGTCTTCTAATTTGCCGCTATTGATTTGAACGTTTGATTTAAACATCTACGAATTATAAAATAAATTATAACTTTTCAGTCCTCATGATCTAAATCTCAGAAAGAAAAGAAGTCACTGAATCAATTTAGAGTTTGGTAAGCGAATTCCCTCCTGGCAGCTTATTAGATCTTTTTCCAGATATAACTGTCCTGAAGAGACTATTGAAGTTTGCATTTGTAGTACAATTACCTGAATCCAAGAACACAAACATTCAAAGGCTACGCAGTAAATTATAAACCGCTGTCTAAAAATAAATGTTTGAATGTTTAGTGTCTACAAAAGTCAAAATACTAATTTCTGTTATCACACATAGTATAAAAATTTCTGATTAAGTAACAAAATAAGATTTATTGAAAATAAAATATATTTTTCAAGTATTTATTAATTTTTAGCGTTATTGACTTTGCTAAAGATTTTACATTATGCTAAGAATTCCAACTTTTTGGCTAGTAAAATACTTTCCATTTTGGTATACGCTTTTTAATCACTAATTAATTTTTTAACAAGGCGTAGTAAGTGATTCATTTTACCACTTGAACTATAGTGAACTATATAATTTTTTTGTAAACATATTGTAATATTTATATTTTAACTTAATTCTCTGTTTTATAAAAAGCAACCGTTTTTTAAAGTTTCTTATTTGCTGAAAGAAACATCGAATTAGAATTCCAAAATTTTAAAATTGGTAAATTTTGGGACGTAGTGGTAACTTGGAATATAATTAGTAAATATTTTAGATACTTTTATAAAGCATGCAATTAATTGCAGTAAATTACAATCTTACTTATTTATGAGAATTTACTTAAACAAGAAGGAAAATATACAAAAGTACCTCCGCTATAAAAATATGTTTTTATCTCCTTGTAATTAGCCTTTTAGTCACTCGTACCTTTGTAATTAGTCTTTCGTGGCATTTGACTTGAATGTGAGCTCTGTTATTCTTTCAAAGGATCCGATGACCTTTAGACCATTTCACAGTTACATTGTTAAAAATATATACATCAATATATATATATATATATATATATATATATATATATATATATATATTGGTGTATATATTTATGTATATTTATATGAAAATGAGTGTTTTTATTTTCTAGACAAAATATGTTATACCTTTATGTATTATCTAATTTTTGTAATTTTAAAATGATTTAAACGTTTCAGCGAAATAAATTAAACTTGACCATTAGCTGAATTTGAAATTCCAAAATATAGCTCAAAGAGTGTTAACTAAAAGTACTTCTGTTGAAAAGTGGCAACAATTATTTCCTATTTTAACTTACCTCATAAATTTTAATTCGAGTTTTAAAAATACTGTTTAAAATGTGTTTAATTTTTAGTTAATTTTTTAGGGCAGCATAAAATTTTATCACGCACTATTACTTAGGCCTATAGCGAATAAATAACTTTATTTCAAATAATTATTTTTAACCTAAAATTTTAATTTCTATTGAAATTTTTTGTTTTTTTCCAAACCATGACAATTGCAAAGCGTTAGTTCTTTCAACAATTTAACATTTACAAAATATTTTAAAAAATAATAATTGAATGAATGATATTTTGTTTTTCCTAAGTTTTAAGTAAAATGCAGTTAGAAAAACAGTTGGGGCGAGTTCAAATGTAATTACCAGTAGCTGAGCAAAAATTAAAGGACGAGTTTGAGATAGCGCAGTTTGACTGATTAAATCCATCAGGGATTTCTACGTGTATCTGCTGAGCAATTTGTGCTAGACAGGTTATATTATCTCATCATTTAAGATAACTAAAACTTTATAGTTTAAATTAAAAACTAAATTATGTGAATTACGTTTTTATTTATAAAGCTATAATATTAGTTATATTTGTAATAATTATAAATAGCATTAAACGGAAACGTTAGATTTTTTTAAGCTTTACAAACTGTTGAAATTTTTACATTTTAAAAGTTTATAGTTTCCCATTGATATAGTTCATTATAAATAAATTAAAATAAACAATATTAAAAATTATTATTGTAGCTGAAATAAAAAATGTGTTAGCAGAGTTTATGTAAGTAAAACATTAAGTGTGTCGTACAGTCAACAAATCAATCTTTCAAAATAACTTTCATATAATTGACTTGCCCATTCTAAAGTCAATGACCTCTAAAGGCTTGATGTTTTCTAATTAACTAATCTTGTAAATATCATACTAAGACATGTAAGCTCATCTGTACAATTGACTGCTAGAGAGCAATTCATCTAATATAAATTTTAAATAAACGAAAGCCCACTTTTTTGACAGTAAAATCTGTAAGAGAATTTTGATATAATAGGCTACAATTTTGAAGATAGATTGAATTTAATTATTTTTAATTTAATCATTCATTATTAAAATCACAATGGAATTAAATTTTATACAATATATGGTGTTTATGTACATGTTTTGTAAATGTTTTTAGTGGTATTTTACATTCATGGGTTTTAAATATATACCCATATAAAAACATTTTTTTCTTTGCAAATTATTGTCATTAAACCCTTGGTAAAATAGCGATAACCTTACGGCAGACATTACCTTCCCTTATGAACAAGCATTAATAAAGTTTTTTAATCTAACTTCATTTTAAGTTCCACTTTTTGAAATATCTGTAGACTTTAATCTGCCTTTAATTACGAGCCCTAAAGGCATTCCTTACACACCGACACTTTTAAATTCCACGAAGCCATTTTTGCATATTTAAAACCGCCGGTAGATGAATAATACCTTTCACTACCACAGAATTAATTAATCTAATTTACTTAATGAAGTTTGTATGAACATTTTTGTTAATATTGTGGGCATATTCTTACAAAATACTGAAAAGTCTTCTATTAGAAATAAAATATTGTTAGACCTACTATTATTTCCAAATAATACCTACATACACTTATATATCTCGAAATGAGTTTCAGGTTAACTGATTTATTTAGCTCTAGGGGATTAGTATGTATTTTAAAACCTATTTACATACACACACACAAAAACATACACAAACATACACAAAAAAACACACACACACACACACACAAACACAAACACACAGACAGACAGACATACACACACATGCGCGCGCGCGCACACACACATACACAAACACACAGAGACAGACAGACACACACACACACACACACATGCGCGCGCACACACACATATACACACAAACACACACACAAACACACACACACACACACAAACACACACACAAACACTCAAACACACACACACACACACACACAACACACAAACACACACACAACACACAAACACACACACACACACACACACACACACACACACACACACACACACACACACACACACACACACACACACACACACATACACACACACAAACACACACACACACAAACACACACACACACACACACACTCACACACACACACAGATACACACACACAAACACACACACACACACACACACAAACACACACACACAAACACACACACACACACACAAACACACACACACACAAACACACACACACAACACACAAACACACACACACACACACACACACAAACACACCCACAAACATACACACAAACACACACACACACACACACACAGACACACATACACACACACAACACATAAACACACACACAAACACACACACACATACACACACACACACACACACACACACACTTACACACACACACACACACACACACACACACACACACACACACACACACACACACACACACACACACACACATACACACAGATATTACTTAACACACATTTTATATTAACAACTTCTTCAGATTTGGTTTTGCTTAACCTTAAATTATCCCTACTAGTATTTAAAATCCACTTATTTGGAACTGTATTACTTTTCCATTGACATTCGTGACTGCTTTCTTACTGCCATTGGAATTTCGATTCCGTATATCTATTGGTTTTTGTAACACTTTATTCTTTGACTCATATTTTTCAAATGGCATTACTTTTGTATAATTCTTATTCGTATCTATAATAGCAATAATTCATTTTATTTCTTATTAAATGTTTCATTCTTTTTCGCATTTCTAATGCTTTGTTTATTCCATATCTACTGGTATTTACAAGTAGCGATGTCCCTTTTTTCGTATCTTTATTAATATAGATAAATGCATTTGTGAAACAGTATGTAAATTAAAATTGTTATACATTTCCGATCTCCCAATCTTTATAAAGAAATGTATTTAAATAGATACTGCCATATTGTAAAATCACATTTGTATTGTATCCTCTTTTGTATTATTATCTTTATGCATATTCATAAAAACACTAAATTTACACTACATATTTACACTAAACTTTTATTGTTCCCGTATTCCAAAAATTATTTTTAATGTTTCTCTATCCATATCTATGTCCTCATCCGTACGTGTATCTTCTATTGTATTCATATTTTTATTAATATTCATAAACTTGTTGCACCAGTAACTATATTATTACTTTTTTTTTAATTCATGTTACACAATCGTATTCATAATGACAATCTCTACATATTTTTAGAAATCGTTTTAGTACTCGTATCATCTGTAGTATTTGTATATACAAAAACATTACCTCCATATTAAATTGTTTTTTCGTTTTGTAGCCCATTCCTAAATCGTATGCAAGAAAGCAAAGTATCAGTATCAATATTAATTATGTAATTATAATCCGTATTACGATTTGTCCGTATTATTTGTGTCTGTACGTATTGGCGTAAGTATCTCTTTTCTTTTCTTTATTTCGTATTTTTATTTATTTTTATATTTTTTAAGGATTTTGATTTGAGTATGTATTCTCAACACCGTATATCTCTAATGGATTCATTTAAAATTTGTGATATTTTATGTATCGTATTTTTTACCTCTATCCATTTTTATTCGGAAAACTGAAACAATTATATTCTTGTTTTTATTTTAGTAAACCGAAAAATATATGTTTTCATAATAAGATGTTTAAGTAAAGTTTTAATGTATCTCTTTGGTAATTCATATAACAGCAGGTTAGTAATCAGTAATTACATTATAAGTAACATACAAAACACCATATACACAATAACTATGAGCAAACAAAGGAAGAAGTGAAACAAAGAAACAACAAAAAGACAAAGGGCCCGGAAGTCTGTCTATATCCTGTTTGAAGGCTGCAAAATGAACCTGAATTCGCGTTTTACCTTTTTTTTCTTAATACATAACCTCTAGCCTTCTTTCAGATACAGCTTAAATTTTATCAAAACAACTTTTAAAAAATTACACAACTAGGTAAAACTTAATTATTTTTAAAAAAATACAAACTTCCCTTCTCTTTTATATGTTTATTAATTACTCAAAACTAACTTTTTCCAAGTACTTTGACAAGTAGACGCCAACTTTTGCTGATTCTTTTTGCTAACTCGTGAAGTCGTGTTACGTTATTTATCGCGTCATATCGTTATCGTTCATTTTATTTCCAGAAAGTCTCCTTATCTTCTACAATGGATCAAATCTCCTCTCTTTGAATGAGCGTAGGCTCAATGTCTCGAAATTAAATAAATAGCAATCGCTAATACAGCTAAAAAAAAGGTTTCAATTCTGGATATTGCAAAAGCCTTTCATATAATTTACTTCTTTAGTGTAATAAATAGTAATGTTATTAACGGAAGGAAATTGTTATCAAGTACTATCGTTAAGAGACAAATAATACTGACAATAACGATGTCATGAAGTCCCTAGAACCTCAAACGTGATATCACTAGTATGAAAATAATGAATGATATTATTAACAATAATATATTGTAAAAAATTAAAAGATTTTTGTCAGCTTGTTAAACTAAAAATTGTGTTCAATAATTCTGGCCCATGAATCTTCTAGCAATGTTCTCATGACTGTTTTAAAATAAATAATATCCTTTTAGGCCTAATAACGTTTTAGTGCCATTTAAACTTCTAAATAATGCAATTGCACTCATTATTTCTTAAAGCGTCAGCCCCGGCTATGTCAATTCGTGTCCAAGTCTTGTTGCAAACTTTGGTCGTTAACAGTTCCTTTTGAACAAGTTTCTCCTTTACCCAAAGTTCAAACAGTACGTTTGCGAGCTATAGACATAATTCCTAACAAATGATTTGTATTCAGTCTTCCAATCGTACCCAGGCGGGATGAATACATATAACTTTGAATATAATTTTACAAATTTAATATAAAACTAATTATCTTAACGATAGTAAACATACAAAAATCAATTTTTCAAATATCTGTAATCTTTCTAAAGCATAACGATGCAATAACTATTTTTGACACTATTATTTGAGAATAAATAGGGCTAGTACCAAAATTTCTTAAAATACGAATATTTAACTGTGTCTCAAAAAATATATATATAAATATTAAAATTTCATTTTAAAGTGTAAAATTGTTTTATGCATTTTGACAGTAACATATTAATGTGCTTTTTTAAAGGTAGAATCTTCCCTAATATAATTTTTTCCCTCTTATTGTTAGGATATTCTGAATTTTGCCTTTGGAAAATACATTGTTCATTATTTATTCTTAGACTTTATTTACAAAGTGAAATTTTTTTTTACTTGGATTATGGGAAATCAAGTACTTGACAAGGTTTTATAAAACAAGGAATAGTTTCAAAACATATCGAGTCTCAATAAAACGATATAATTAGTAAAGGAAATAAAGTAAATACAATAACAAACGTAAAGAAGAAATGTAGCCATCGTTACTCTTTACAGTGCAAATTCTCTTTGACAATTTTTATATGGCAAACGTTTTGTCGAAACCAATTAAAGTTTTTAATTTGTTTCAAACAGTATTTATAAAGTTTGATGAACTAATTATAAAACATTGATTGTAAAACCTTTTGAAAGTTGTAGTTTTATGTACTTTCAAAATTAAAAGGCCACAATTTTCCCTACTCTCAATACTAGGGGATCATTCCTTAGGCCTAAGTATTCAATCTATCCCTTCTCATTATTCTTACTAGAAGAAGACAAAGACCAACCATTCTCTATCTATTGTTGTAGAGGACAGGTCTGATCCTCTTCAAAACAACTATAAAGAAGAAATCTTCCACACTTCCACCACCCTGCACACGATGCGGTGATCCCTCCCGTATCCTCTACTAGGGTCGGATATCAAACTGCGGTGCTCCCTCTCATATTCTCTATCAGGGTCGGATATCAAACCACTCTATATGAAGATGTTAGTTAACTGATACAATCGGGCCTTGACTATAAGATCATTTTTGTTCCAAACAAAATGAATACATCTTCAAACAAACAAACACATTAAACGAGATACACAAATCTCGTCTACTCGTGAAAGTAACTAATGTTTTATTTATATAAAACCCATTAAATAGTAATAACTTTCATGCTCATAAACTCATGCTTCTCGCTTGAATATATAAGACTTCTTTGCAAACTTGTCGAATCATTCTGTGAATATTTTGAAAGGTTATTGTTCCCTTTTCTTAAAACAAAAGTTAAACATTATACCTTCATTAGTATTTTTGTAAAACTTAAATTATTAACTTATAGATAATGTTTTACAACCAACGGAAAAATATTTTTAGTTTCATTTAATACACGATAATATATGATATAGGCCTACTAACTTTCTTGATAACGAATTCCTGGTGGCATTTTCTACTAACATTATTGTCTTTTTATAATGTCTACTGCTATTCCTATACAGATGAAAGCTATCACATGCCGATCGCATAGTTCTTGCTAACAATTATTCTTTCTTATAGCAAAAACTTTACATTTTATTATCACCTAGTATTTTAACCCTTGTATAATCTTGGTTTGTTCTTTTAAAAATAGAAAACGTAATTTTACCTTTTCTCCATAAAAATGTAATTTCTAATGAGCACCGATGAAATATCGATTTTGAATAACAATAATAAATGTCATTATTTTATTGGGAAAACCCAATTATTATGAGTGACTTATGGCAAAACTACAGCTTTAAAATACGTCGAAAGCTCTTCTATTAAAAAATAAAGGTATTCCGAAACTAAGCTTTTCTAAAGCTGAGACCGTCATAAAATTTTATTGCTAAATATACTCCTCCTTCAGCTCATTTTATGATTGTTTGGAATGGGTTACTGATCCCTTCGAAACCGGTTTTCTATTTATACTTATTGTTTATGAAAAAATTTTATTTTTATTGAGTAAAAACCCTTTGTTTTAAGAAAAGGGGGTTGTAGTATTTATGAACAAAAACATTAATATTAGAACATATTAAAACACCAAACCTTTATTATCACCATACCTGCACTGATAATTAAATTGATTGGATTTGTTATGATTTACTTTATATTATAATTTATATATAAACCTATTTATCACTGTTTCAAGTTAAAATTAACTACTCCATAACAATGAAAAACTATCGATCCAAAAAGAAAATGTACATATATATATATATATATATATATATATATATATATATATATATATATATATTTTTAAGATCAAATAATATACACAAATACAGGAATATTTAATTTATTGAATAATAAACTCAAAGCTTTTCTTTGGTTTACATTACCAACATCCTCAGGAGTTACAATACTAAGAATGATATTTTTAACTCCTGAGGATGTTGGTAATGTAAACTACCGAAAAGCTTTGAGTTTATTATTCAATAAATTAAATATTAATGTATTTGTGTATATTATTTGATCTTAAAAATATTCTAACAGGAAAACACATTTGATATTATATATATATATATATATATATATATATATATATATATATATATATATCCTTTGGTTAAACGATGGTGCTTGGTGAGTCTTCGCCTTCATCATTCACCAGACGAAGGGGTCAGGTAGTGTAAGATCGGGGTAAGGGGGTCGCGGGGGGTTGTTGGATGTATAATAATAGATTTTGTAAGAGAGATGAAGCGGTTGCCTTAAGTTTTTTTGAAGGAGAGCAATGTTGCCTAAGGCAGTGTGGCTGGTTGCGCCTTCTTGTTGGAACCATTGTGAACGAAAATAGAAGCACAACAAAATTTTCTGGGGTATCTTTTAAAATTACCAAGAATGACCCAATATCGGTTCCGATTTACAGAAAGATGATTTCCATTTTCTTCAACAAACTATGGGCCAATAATGCCTCTCCCTGACAAAGATCTCCAAATGGTTAAACAGATACTATGCAGTGGCCTCTGTACAACACTGCCACGTTCAAACCAAAAAGATCGCGGTATCTACTTGTTTACGAAACCACTAAGATCTACATGACATTAATCCAAAAACAATACGTCATTCCGAAACTCGGGTTCTCTACACCCCATTGGTAACATCAAAGCACAGTACTGAAAACTGGCTGTTTTGTTTAGGCAGTTCAAAGGCTGCACAGTTTGTATCTTGTAGCGAAAACCACCAATTTCTTTAAACATTCTTCTCTCCGACGTGTTCCTTAAATTCAGTTTCAAGATGCTGGGCTTATGCTTCTTTTCCGTGACTGTAACTCTTGCTGCAAGACTCTTTCATGGTTTTCATTTATATAGACAAATGTAGATAACAGTTAACCTGTGGCACTAATAATCACACCGTTACTACTCAGGGTTTTGTGAAATTTGTTCCTGAAAACATGATGCAGTAAGTGACAATCAGCGCTATCTCTCACGTCCAATCCCAAATGAGCGAAAATAATGCTCTACGACGTTTCTCTGCAGTAGTTAGTATCATGTTAGCAAAAATTAACCTCAAATGAAATACGTCCACATGAATACACGATGACAATCATTAGTCGGCACAGCTGATCGGAAAGGCTACTACAACTGATTCAGTTTCAGTACTGTTTATTCTGGCTCATACTATAATATGTATATATATATATATGTGTGTGTGTGTGTGTGTGTATACCAAAAGCAAAACCAGTCCCTGTATTTACCGTTAAATCTCCCTCCCTAGGTATCCATTCAAAATATTAACGAACTTAATCAACCACATTCTTATTTGCTTCTGAGATACCTTCTCAATGGTGCAATGAAGATCTTAAGTAAAGGCGTCCTTTATGTTGTGGTTTATATCAGATTTGTCGTTAATCACCATTAGCTGTGTTTTCTGTCTTGATATAACAATTACATAGTTTGCTGTGGAGAAAGTTTCATACTCTTCAAAATGCATGTGATGTACAAAGGAATGTGAATCCATTGACTATTCTTGCTTTCTTAATTGATCTGCAATATTTTTTGGTAGTGTAAAAACCATAAATTATTTATTCATGTTTAAGCGTTCATCCCTTTGATCTATCGAACATTTGTGAAAGTAAATATGTGATTTTCGTCTTGTACGTTAAAACAAAAACTTTCAGAAAGTGTTTAATAAAGTAAAGCTAAATATTTTGTATTAATTGTGTTTTCAAAACTTTTTTCAATTCATATATAATAAATGTAAAAATAAATTCAAGAAAAAAATCTGAATCCCAAATTATGCAATTTTTTCTTCGCCTGCCGTCACTATCATGCAGGAAGGGTTCATTTTTTTTAAACAGTTGGTGTTAATTGGAGTTTGTGAAACGGTTTTTGTTTCAATTGCTACTGGCGTTTTGTCAACTCTTTCAACTTCCAATACATTTTTTAAAAACGTACACAAATATATATATATATATATATATATATATATATATATATGTTCCGTATTTAAACTTAATATAGACTCATTTCCTTTATTTTAAACTCGCCGCCAAAGTCAGACAAGCTCACCCGCGATAAGGTTTCTGCCGTTTGGACCGGCAGAGCAGGTTAGACCTTTCCGGAGTGTAGTTCGATACACCACTACGTTCTAATAATTGTTATACTTTCAATCTCCGTACCTTAGGTACGAGCACGTAAATGTAACTATTTTATTAATGTTTAAACCTAAGTGATCAGTGCGTGGAATACGAACAAGTTTTCTGGCCAGAAATCGCTTATTTAATACGCGAGTGTGATAAGTGCGTATTCCATGGTGCACGTAAGTACAATCTATTAGTTTATATAATTATAATAATTATTGGTCCTCCGAAACTATTATTACCAAACAATATATATATATATATATATATATATATATATATATATATATATATATATATATATATATATATATTTAAGATTTTAAATATTGTTTCCAGTTAAGTCCAAATAATGTCCGAAGTATATTCTATATTCAACCCAACAGTGGAAGTATTTCTCACCAGTGGGTATATTTCTCAAATATAATGATATTCAATATCGAGCCACATATCGTTACGAACGACAACAATAAAACACACCCCGTACGAACACTAATACAAGATATATATACACACGTGCTTGTAAGCCCACAGCACTAGGTTATCGTGCATAATGTTCTCCGCACTATAGGAACGAAATCGAGATAATCTTTAAAGGTTATTTGATTTATTTATAAATATAAGATCATGGGATAAATTATCAGTTTAAAGTACTGTTCATCAAAAAAAATAAATATGACGAAAGTTAATGGCCTTACCAAGCAACAAACTTATATGTGACATTCAACTAGTGAAAAACCTATTGTTTGCTATTTACGTTTAACTACACAAGAGGTTTGAACAGCTTTAAAACCTTCTACTATTTATTAATAATTACACAACAATGATATATTTCTGAAGGGAATAATGCATTTATTTATTTGGTTTATTATTATTCACGCTGGAGATTCTTTTTTCGTTAAATGTAAGAGTTAATTATAGGATTAACTTTTGTACAAAAGTTAATTTTTTTTTATTACAGTTTCTAATATTTTCGAAGTTGGACAAACATTTAGACCGGAGTCTAAAATAGATTTCATATGAAACGGAAAGTGTAATAAATTACGTAAACTATTAAATGCATAACAGCAGTTACAGTAGACAAAATTATAGCCCAACATGTTATTTCAAATATGTAAAAAAAGGTCTTGTGTTGGTGGAGGTATCTTTTGAATAATTAATGCAAAAATTTAACGTCGCGTGCTCAAGCTTGACTAACGAAGGCTACCGTTTATGATTTCCTTAGGGATGTTTTTATCCAAAGCACATAAGTTATGTTTAAAGATGATGAAAGAAGAGAGAAAAGAAAAGTAGGACATATCAGAGGTGTTATGTCTTAAATAGAAAGCGAAGAAGAAATACCATTTCAGCTATTAACGGAAAAATGATTGTTTACGTGATTTGTTTACTTCTAGTCCACGATCCATGAAACGACAAAAAAATTATGATCTGTAGATAAAAATAGAAGAAAATGAAAAAACCTTTTGTGGCTTCTCTTGATGTAAAAAATGTACTATAATTTAACAACTACATCCGATGATGTGTAAGCAAATTAAAATATTATATCACTAGGTATAAATAAAAACGGCCAAACGAAGGATTTCTATTGAAGTCAATAGTTTAATAATTGTCATACCCCGATGTCAAACCCAATGATTAAACGAGGACAGAGTTTTATTGACTTTTATATTAGGCAATTTGGCCAAATAGTACTAAAGAAATCACAATAATTTAAACTTTTACCTGTGCCTTGTGTTGACAATTTATTGATTTATCGCGTGTAGCTCAATAAGATCTGTATGTTACAGGACTAAATTTTCATTCTTAAAAATAAAGCGATGAAGCACAATATACTTTCTTTGTCTATATTAGATATTAAGGCGATAGAAGAGTTCCTGGAAAAGAATTTAGAAGCTCTTGGTGTATTATTAGCAGGAACACAATATAATATGTTAAGGATAGTTCTTAAGCAGTTAGAATACTAGACAGCTGTATCGACATGTGTTCTAAATATATTCCTAAGGAAAATTCTAGATGCATGGTATGAAGGTGGCACGAAAAGGAAATTTAAGTATAGGCCTATTAACTCCTCTTTTGAAGTATAAGGCTCCACTTGTAAAGGAATGACACCTTTGCACGACGTTACGTCCTACGCAGTTCTATGGTAGCTCTGTTATACCATAAAAGGATTTCCTAATGCCTTACCATTGGGGGAACATCTTGTGCCTTGAGTGTGCAATCTTTCAAGTAAACTATTGAGCATTACGTTTACTCTTTTACGGAAACATTATTATTATCACTATTTGAAGAAAAATCACCAAAACTGATTTCGGTTATAAAATTCTAAAATGAATGATAATATAATAGGGGTTAGAAGAAAAATACAATCAGAATAACAGCTGCCAACAGAACAGCCTAACTGTCACTAAGAAGGTTATTTTTCGATTGTGTCAAGAATAAGAGAAATTAATTCAAGCAGAACAATACTTTCAATCTAAATTTAAAGAACTTATTCAAGCCCAACACAAAACCAACCAGGCAAACATAAAGCTTTAGTGAGAAAAATGATTATTTAAAATGATGCCAGAAGTGAAAACAAAAGAGGATAAATTGATAGCTTCAAATTAGAGAAACAAATCATTTAAGAGTTTAAGCTATAGTATCCAAATAGAACTTATTAAAGAGCTCAATTTCTCTGCCCTTTTTGCTTCCCACTCTCATGAAGAGATGACTAAGGTCCAGGCATACGTATTCAATGCGGGGATAAAGGCAACAAAATAGTTTTTGAGAGGAGAGCTATAAATACGTTATGTACACAGAATAACATATACTGTTACAAAATAACATAACCCGTCTGGTTTGCAATGTAGAAGCTACGAATAATCCAGGGAACTAGTTTTTTAGTAATCAGAATTAAAAATTGATTATTTCAGTGGTTATAATAAAGTATTTCAAATAATCATTTATACTCAGGATAACAACAACATCACAACAGTGGTACATTTTAGGCTATTGTCATCCTATTTCACAGAACTAAAATTTTAAGAAGGAACTCGTTAAACCAGTGATTACTTAATGAACGTGACAGCCTCCAGTTACGTGACCTGCTTGTATCCACTGCAGTGTATAATTTGCAGGACTCCACTGGTCACTCAGTATTTTCTACACGTAGTTTTAACAAACGTAATTTCGTACACCTAAAACATTATAGCAAAAACAATTATCATTTAGCTATATTGTGTTTTAGAAGAGAATCGCTTTTTTATTATCTAAACATTAAAATATTTAATAAAATTACCAAAACCGTATTAACATACAAATTTAAAATATCTGATCAATATTAAATAAAACCCTTTTTTATTCTAAGCCTCATAATATTAATCATAATGATAAACAACATGTAAACGTATGATATTTTTTAACACATCAACTATATTTTTATGATCTAGTATCATAAAGAAAATATTTATTAGTAGTATAAAATAACTTTTGAAATACAACATTTTTTTAATTTTATTTTAATCATAAATAATTTTTGTGCGCGTTCTTGGTGACTTGAAAATGGTAGATGACATAGGACACTAATATTTAAAAGCAAAGGAATTCGATTAGAATTCTGGTAGAATCTGATATTCAAATTATATACAGATTTTCTAAAATGTGAAGAAATGGATTTTTAAAAGTTCTTTATAGTTTTCATTGATTTAGAAGACAATGACAAGAGGGAATAGATTTCATAGGAATAAAAAATACATTTGAAAATACATTTAGTTTTAAAATCGTACATTTTAAGAGATAAAGCAATAAATCAAGACCAAGGTTTGCAGGTAACCACTATAAAAACGGTAAAAAAAAGGCTAGCCCATATAAGAAACATTTCTAAAAATATATGAATATAAAATCTTCACAAAATAGAAAGTCCTAAATAGAAAATTTCCAATATAGGGTATAAACAAAGCGATTTTTATCGCTCTGGCCAATTTTTAAGTTCACATTTGTAGTTTTCATTTTATTTCTAAATTCACGTAAACGTGAGTATTTGAAATATTTTTTTAATGCAATTCATAATAAAATAAAATATTATATGTTTTTAGGAATGTATATATATATATATATATATATATATATATATATATATATATATATATTAATTTAAGTAGTCTGTATATATTATAACACTCTTAAAAATAAGGTGTTACATATAAATTCATTTAGATATTTAATTTTTATTAATTAATTATATCGTCCCAATATAAAAGAAACTTTTTGTTTTCTTGGTGCACATTGTGAATCCAGCGTAGGCAGTAAGCGCTCCTAGCGGGCGAAATTGAAAAATATCGTACGAGTTAGTAACTTAAGGTAATTAGGCACATCACGCCATGTGACGTAAGCATGAGGCGATACCTGTGAACCAATCAGAATATTCATATATATAAATAAGAGTGGGAGTTTGTTTAAAAATTTCTGTTAGCGCGTCCTTCCAACTGCCCCACTTCTCCAAAGTCTTCGAACGAGACGGACGTGATGGCATTTTCGGACATAACTTAGATATTATTAAGCTTCCAATATTCAAAATTTAAGATGTCAAGGCCGATACCAAATTTTATAAACGCAACTAAAGAAGAAGTCAGAAGCGATTATTTATGTGTTTTAAATAAGTAAAAGTTTATATAATTTTTGTTTAAGAGCGCTGATTGCAAGAGCGATGTGCAGTGTTAAGGTGTACAAAAGCGATGTGCAGTGTTTAATGGTATAGGTCATAGTGTTTTACAAGTAATGTGCACAATCAGGTACGTTTTAGATAATAATAAAGAAAATGTATTTTAATGTTAACTAATTTGAATTTTAAATGATAAACGGTTAACACATGAACGGTAGAAATCGCCTTTGAATATTCACTTTTAAAATTAAATTGGAAAACTTAAGTTACTACCTTCTCGATATATAAAAAATTTGAAAAGTTATTAAGTAATTAAAATATGTATGGAATAGTTAGCAATAATTAAAGGTTAATTAATCAACACATTGGTGTCATTTGTTCTTTTGTAATTTGTCATTGATTAATAAATTGTATAGCTTTGTATTTTAAAACGTACAATTCTTATTTCACAAGTAACCTAGTTCTAGCTTCAAGAAATGAAGACCGTTACAGACAGACAGTACTTGCCTGAGCTATAACGTTAGAACTAGAAGCCCTGGTAAATAAAATAAATTATGTTGGTAATTAACAATTAATAACAATCATATTTCAAATAAAAGTAATACTTACCCCAGTAAAAAGGGCTAGTACGTTACAATATACATACATACATACATATATATATATATATATATATATATATATATATACATATTTCTCATATCTCATATATAATATGAAATATTATTCCTCATATTTCTTCTAATTTATTTAATTTATTGTTTCTTTTCGTATATCAAATTACGATGGCAGCTCTGTTTCCTCTTTTGGCAAGATCTTATAAACAATCTCTCTACTCGTTTTCAAACCGAATCAAATATAATTTAATTTTAACCTCAATTCTAGGCTATATCATTTTAGATTACGATTATTACCTTCAAAGAATTACAATTCTCCCTAGGTAGACCTAAGTTATTCTCCTTACATTTCTTTTTCTTATATTCACTATTTATTATTATATTTTGTTAAAATTGATATAATAATATGCCTTTTGGCCTGGTCCCATAGGCTTTTTTTTACTGTTTCATTTAAACCGGTCGATTAGGCCTTTAAGAGTTATGTTTGTTTATAATACATTTTAACATTCACAGTTTATGCACTTTAGTTTTACGTAAATCTGTTTACACTTCTTTTCCCTATAGTTAACACTTTTTATATCATTAATTTATACTAATTTCAATATCAGGCAATTTGGCCTAGTTACATATTCTGTACTATTACCATATTTCTTGCATCGGTCATTTTGGCCGTTGCAGTGTGTATCTGTGTGTGTGTGTGTGTGTGTGTGTGTGTGTGTGTGTGTGTGTGTGTGTGTGTGTGTGTCTGTGTGTGTGTGTGTCTGTCTGTGTGTGTGTGTGTGTGTGTGTGTGTGTGTGTGTGTGTGTGTGTGTAAGTAATAGTGTATAAATTGAAAATAATCAATTATAAACATACTCTTATAATGATACCTAATAATCTTATTATATAATAAGAATGGTAAATATTCTTTCTTTTAACAGTTACATGGATAATTTCTAAAGCATACAAAATTTAGTTTACTTATACATTACAACTGTTGAGTATATTAATATTTTCAGTGGCACAATAAAAACGTAGGAGAAAAACATAGGGATTAGTGAGAACAGGCTACTGCATACCAAACGGATTTACATTGTAACACCTGCTCCCATGGAATACATATCAAGCAAAACAGATGTGATTAAAAAAAAAGGGAAAGGGGAAAATGAGAAGATTAAACGATACAAACATGTGAAATTTTATATCATCGCGAATTTTAAAATTTTCTAATAACAAAACTCTAAAATTTAAGGATATAATCATCATTTTTTATACTCTCTGGTATGGTTTTAAACAACACTTAGCTTACCATAACGACTGTATTCGTAAAATAATAGCACCATTATAATATATTAAGATATTATATGGCATTATTATTAGAAGTAAATATTATATTAAAAAGTAGTAAATTCAAAACTTTTCACACATTTTCTTGGCTGAACCTTTGAAATATAGTCTGTCTTTTAAATTACATTTTGAAAAATTCTGATGCTATTGAATTAAAAAAAGTTGATTAACTTTTAAGTTGCATCAAACGTTTGTAATTTTTTACATTCAAATAACGCCTTTCTCTCTTAGTTGTAATATAAACCTTGTTCCTTGTAACATTCACGTATACCTTCTATACGTATTTACTATGTTTTTCACAGATCTTTAAAGTATTTAGAATTCAAGTTTTATATTTTCAAAACTTCAAAATATTATTCAATGGCAAGTCGTTTCAACAATTCTAGGACTTTACATCATTCATATTGTTATTAAAAACACCTTTACTTTAACATAGTGGTGTTTCTCAACAAACTTTAACTTAATATTGTTCTTACAGTAATTTTGCTTACGAAAATTGCTTTCATGTAAAGCTGATAGTTAAAAATAAATAAAATAAGAAATAATGAAATTATGTTTACCATAATTATTTATTTATGTATGCCTACAGTTCAGTTTACCTTTACTTTTCAATAAACACAAACAAACATAAAAATGTTTAACAGCATCAATAACTACAAAATCATTCCAAAAAAAAGAATCTCTCCTACACAACAGTTACCTAGCTGAAGTCAAAGCTTATTTAATTTGTAATACGTAATACAATTTAGTTATTTATATTCTGGGTCGTTTATGAGGTTACTATGATATGGATGGTACAAAATTGAAAATTTTACAAAAGTAATTGATAACAAATAATTGTATTGTGAATATTTAAAATTTTTTAATAATGTTTCGCATGTTGGCTGAAATGTTATTACTTAATGTAATAAAAAGAATATTGAATTGAAAGAAAAAGAATTGTTATATGTGTGGCTCACTGATCCTGCGTAGTTAACCATGGACTTCACTTTCTATGGATGGGAGATGATTATCCTAGGACTCGCCTTTTCGGTCTCTGCACCTCGAAGGTTGGTTGGTAGTTCTTTGACTCGCTACTCTTCACTATACATTCCTTACAATTTACGATTCCCTATCCCACTTCCTCTTTGACTAATTGATTCCCTTGACCCTCTTTAATAATTTTTGTTTGGTAACAATAGTTTCGGAGGACCAATAATTATTATAATTATATAAACTAATAGATTGTACTTACGTGCACCATGGAATACGCACTTATCATACTCGCGTATGTAATAAGCGATTTCTGGCCAGAAAACTTGTTCGTACTCCACGCACTGATAACAATAAGTTTAAACATTAATAAAATAGTTACATTTACGGGTGCTAGTACCTAAGGTACGGAGATTGAAAGTATAATAATATATTAGAACGTAGTGGATCGATCTACACTCCCGAAAGGTCTAACGTGCTCTGCCGGTTCAAACGGCAGAAACCTTATCACGGGTGAGCTTTGTCTGACTTTGGCGGCGGGTTTAAAAATAAAGGAAATGAGTCTATATTGGTTTTAAGTACGTAACATACCGGGGGCCTTGAATCCTTCTAGGATTCAAAGAGAACTAACACAAATATAATATTTAGAGAGTTTATAAAAATAAAAAGTTCATAAAGGAAAAATAAAAATATCTTTTTTACAAAAATTGAGCACACTATGGCGCAAGTTCATTATGAGCGTAGAGGTAGAGGGAAAACCTTGTGAGCAGGTCTTGTCAAGGTTCCCTGCTTTGTCTTCAAATGAACCACTCTTACTACACCATCCTTTCCTGGAGAAACACTACTTATCCTAGCCAGAGGCCATGCGAGATTTGGTGCAGGTTGATGCACTAACACGAGGTCGCCGACGCGCAGGTTGACAGTTGGCACGTTCCACTTCCCCCGTTGCTGAAGAGTATGGATATATTCTAGATGCCATCTCTTCCAAATACGCTGGTGAAAGGCCTTGATTAGCTGCCAGTGCTTGAGTCGGTTGGCAGGAACGTTGAAAAGATCCTCTTCTGGAACTGAAACCAATGAAGATCCTATTAAGAAGTGACCCGGGGTGAGTGCATTGAGGTCTGAGGCGTCGTTTGACAGAGGTGTGAGAGGTCTCGAATTCAATATAGCCTCTACTTGAGTTGTGAGAGTGGAAAATTCACATAGAGTTAAAATATGTTCTCCGATGACACGTCGGAGGTGATGTTTTGCACTCTTGATTGCTGCTTCCCAAAGACCACCTTGATGAGGAGCTGCAGGCGGGTTGAAATGAAAGTTGATATTGTGTTGTGATGAGAATTCAGCAAGAGGGGTTCGGCCTGAAGAGATGATGAGATTTTGTAAAGCATTATTCGCTCCAACGAAATTCGTTCCACAGTCAGAATAAATATTTGTGCAAAGACCGCGTCTAGACACAAATCGGGTGAGAGCGGCAATAAACCCCTCTTTCGACAGGTCCGATACTACTTCAATGTGTACAGCCTTTGTCACAAGGCAAACAAAGATACAAATATATGCTTTGGTCAAGCGAATCGAGCGCAAATTGTGCATTTTGATGTTAAAAGGACCTCCGTAGTCAATTCCGGAGTTGAGAAACGGACGAGAAGGAGTTAATCTTGCTTTTGGTAAATCACCCATGAGCGGAGATTTATTGTGAGGCTTGTGTCGAAAACATACAACACATTGAAAAATGCGAGAGCGTATTACACTTCGAGCCGAGCGTATCCACACATCCTGTGCAAGAAGTGATTGAGTCAATTGAGAGCCCGAGTGTAAGTATTTTCGATGATAAAAATCAATAAGAAGGTTGACGACATGATGTCGTTTGGGCAAAATCACAGGATGTTGCACATCCGTAGGAAGTTTTAAAGCGTTGAGACGTCCTCCCACTCGTAGGATATCATCCTTGTCGAGAAAGGGAGAGAGTCGACGGAGTTGTGACGAGGCAGGTATAGTTGGATCCTTCTTCATGGCAACGATGTAGTCTCTGAACGCTGATTCTTGAACCATCTTGGAAATTGTCAGTCTTGACGCTCTCATTTCCAGAGTGTTGAGAGGACCATCGAGCTTTCTTGAATGACGAGCGTTATGAGTAAATCGCAAAATATAAGCCATCACACGCTGGAGTCGGCTAAAGTGAGAAAACTGAGTGAGGAGCTCCCATTCATGAGGAGCAGTTGATATGAGAGATATAGGTGAAATGGGTTTCTCTTCTCCTGTGTCAGTAAGTTTTGCAGGCATAAAATGAGATACCGGCCAGTTATCATTAGATTTTTGTAGCCAAAAGGGGCCGTACCACCATAATGAGTGCTGTGGTAAATCTTTAGGAAATAACCCACGCGACGCGCAATCAGCAGGATTATCTTCACTCGCTACGTGCCTCCAGTAATGAGAAGGCACTAATTCTTGTATCTGGGCTACCCGGTTGGCAACAAACGTCTTCAATCGATGAAGAGGTGTTTGTAACCATGTCAGTGTTACTGTCGAATCACACCATAGAAATGCAGAAGAAAATTCCACCCTTTTTTCAAAAAGAGAGATAACATATCCCACTAGTTGGGCGAGTAAATGAGCTGCACTTAGCTCTAATCGAGGTACCGTGAGCCTTTTCAGAGGGGCTACCCGAGTCTTCGATATTACTTGCCGAATTAACACAGAGTCGTCGCTATGTTGGCATCTCAAGTAAACGACGGCGGCATAACCGTTCTCAGAAGCATCTGAGAAACCGTGTAACTCAAAGTTTCTCGAGTGTGTTATTCGTAATGCACGAGGAATTACAATTTCTCGTAGAGTATTAGCCGAGTCTGTAAAGGTTTGCCATAATTTCAATTGTTCAGATGGAAGTGGTTCATCCCAGTTCAATCCTTTGATCCAGACTAGTTGCATGAAACGTTTGGCCCACATAACAATGGGTGAGAGAAATCCACAAGGGTCGTAAATCTGGGCAATGATACCGAGAATTTGACGTTTAGTCCTGGAATTGTGAGGAAAATTCAAATTATAGGTAAACGTATCGGTAGAGGGTGACCAGTGAAGACCTAATATAGTGAAATGTGGTTGTTTACTGCCTTGAAGGAATACAGGGGTCTCTAAATGAGCATCAGGAAGATCTTGCAGCAGTTGACTGGAGTTAGATGTCCATTTGCGTAGTTCAAAGCCTCCGCGAGCCAGGAGCGAGATGAGTTGCTTACGGAGGCTCAAAGCCTTTTCTTCAGAGTCAGCTCCAGAGATGATGTCATCTACGAACGTCTGCGTGCGTAGAATATTTGCAGCTTCAGGATAGGAGTCACCTTCGTCTGCAGCGAGCTGATGTAAGGTTCTAATGGCAAGATACGGTGAACAATTCACTCCGTAAGTCACTGTCGTGAGCTTGTAGATTAAAGAGGGCTGATCTGGACTTTCACGCCATAAGATCATCTGATAGCACTGGTCATCAGGGTGCATTTTTACCTGTCTATACATTTGACGAATGTCACAAGAAAAAACAACGTTATGAATCCGAAAATTTAGTAATAAATCACAAATATTCGTTTGCATCTTTTTGCCTGTTAATAAAATATTATTAAGAGAAATACCATTAGAGGTTTCAGAACTAGCATCAAATACAGTACGTAAACGAGTTGTGCTGCTAGACTCTTTTAAAACACCATGGCGAGGAAGGAAGTAATGAGGTACAGTTAGATCAGTATTATGAGCGTATATCATGTGACCAGAGGCTAAGTAGTCGGCCATAAAATCAGTATATAGGGATTTAAATTGAGGTTGAGCACTAAATTTCTTCTCTAGAGAATGCAGTCTTTTTTCTGCATTTAAACGAGATTGACCCAGAGGAGGATGTTCAGTCTTGAATGTTAGTCGGACGCAATATCGGCCAGATTGGTCCCGAGTATGAGTGGCGAGAAAGTGATCTTCACATAATGTATCTTCTTGAGAAAGCTTAGACACAGCAGGGGGTTCTTCCTGTTGCCAAAACCTTTGTAGTGAGTTGTGAAGGTCAATGTCGTTGACAACTAGAAGTGTAGTTGATAATTGAGAGCTGGAGTTACTATGAAGTTCACTGCCAGATAGACATGGTGCGTTACCCATTACTAAAAAGCCAAAGTGTGTGCCTATTAGCCTGGGTAAACCAGGTCCGAGGTTATAAGATTCTTGAGTAAGTATGAGTGGAAATAAAGCACCACCAAGAAGAACGTCTATGCCTCCTGGCAAGTGAAACGTAGGGTCTGCCAAAACATAAGGACGAACCTTGGAAAGAACTTCAGAGTCTACCTGTGTGCTTGGTAGGTTAACGCATATTTTTTCCAATATTAAAAATCTTTCATTAATTGAAATAACCTTGCCCCTAAGAGTTTCAACAGCAACTGAGGTGAGACCTTTTGAGCGTAAGGGTACCTGAGACAATCCTACCACACTATGAGTGGTCTTAGTACGAGGAGCACACAATAATTGAGCAGCACGCTCGGTGAGAAAACAAGATTGACTGCCAGAGTCAACAAGAGCACGAAATACATGAGTAATACCGTTAGACGAGGTAAGCTTAACAAGTAGAGTGCCTAAGAGAACAGTATTAGAGATTTGAGACGTATTCTGCTTTTCTTGACAGGTCATAGTGATTGGAGAAGGGGTTATTTCCTGTTGAAGTGTCGGAGAGTCTTGACACGAAGTTTGAGGTGTGGTCCGTTGCATCGTAGAGTGATTTTCAAAATGTAATAATGTATGATGATTTTTGTGGCATTTGTAGCAACTAAACTTTGATCTACAGTCCTTAAGATGGTGAGTACCTAAGCATGAGGTACAACGCCCCTTTTCCTTTACAATTTTGAGACGGGATTTGGCGTCCTGACTCTTGAAGTCCGGACACGAATATACCTTATGATCAATTTTATTACATATAAAGCATGGATGAGGTTTAACTTTAATGGGGGAGCCTTCTCCATAATTGTAGGACATCAGTGATACTTTTTGTTTAAAGTACTTATTTTGGGAACCAGAGGGGGTGCGTGATCCAGACGAGGAGGGTTTCGAGGTGAAAGGAGAATGAAGATTGGCATCTTCAACTTCATTACATTCTTTATTTAAAAACTTAATAATTTCCGCTGCATCAGGTATTGTAGTGGAGTCAACTCTCTCTTGAGTAATACTTGATGAACGGAAGTTTTCAAAACGGTTCCTAAGTTCACTATCCATTTTCCGTAAAAGCATAGCAGATAACAAAGGATTTTTACTAGTGATATCGATGTCAAGACCTTTAAGAGCTTGTATATTTTCTGAGTATAAATTTACAAAATTTCTCATTTGTTTAGGAGTGTTGTTTACAGAGGGCAAATCTAAAATTTGATTAAGGTGTAAAGTAACTAACCGCCTCGGCGAGTGATATCTTTCTTTTAATAAGTCATAGGCCACTTTATAGTTAGCGTCAGAAATAGGGAGAGATTTAATTAAATTTAGCGGTTCTCCTGAGATAACGCTCAATAAATATTGAAGTTTAGAAACTGCTGGTAACGATGCATTTTCATGAATGCTAGCGTTAAATATATTAATGAATGACATCCATTCGAGCAATTCACCATCGAAATGCTTGAGTTCAAGCTTAGGCAGTCGTACATGTAACTGAGGAGTAACTATTTCACATTTAGGCCTTGTTGATGACATCTTACTTTCTATCGAATATACGGTAGAATTAACATAATCAACTAACTCATTGATGCTGTTAAGAGGAGCGTAGTTGGGTTGAAAATTCGGGTTAGCCTGTATTTCTAGTTCATGATAAATGTCTAAAATATCAGAAAATTCTTCACGAAGCCTATTTATAGATTTAGCGCGCACCAACAATTTTTGCAGGATTGACTTATCAGATGTTTTTTTTGTTAGATCAAAAATCTCTTGAATTTGACTAAATACATTGTCTTTCTTTGATTTAATAACTGCCAAAGATTTTGCCATGATTAAATGATAGTTTTATAGTAGAAGATGAGATAACTGCTTTAATTTTTAAATTACAAAATGGTTTAAAGAGGTTAGGCCTATGAGCGTATGTGTTTAACGGAGAGATAAATAAGCTTAAGTAAACAACAAATCGAAGTAGGCTCAATGAGATAACTGAAATCACTTTTCATAAACTTTACAATTAATTTAAACCAACACATTAATGCACGCCAAAGCCAAACAAAGATAAGAGAGGATCAGCTGTTTCATATACTGCCACATGAAACTACTTTTCCAGTGTTTGCATGCACAGACAAAGTTTGAAAAAACTTGTAGAAATTGTAGAATGAACACATATAATGAAATGTATTTTATTTTATTTTTATATATAGGTCTTAAGGCTCAAGATCCGGCCCGGCTGGACCAAATTTGTTTGGTAACAATAGTTTCGGAGGACCAATAATTATTATAATTATATAAACTAATAGATTGTACTTACGTGCACCATGGAATACGCACTTATCATACTCGCGTATTAAATAAGCGATTTCTGGCCAGAAAACTTGTTCGTACTCCACGCACTGATAACAATAAGTTTAAACATTAATAAAATAGTTACATTTACGGGTGCTAGTACCTAAGGTACGGAGATTGAAAGTATAATAATATATTAGAACGTAGTGGATCGATCTACACTCCCGAAAGGTCTAACGTGCTCTGCCGGTTCAAACGGCAGAAACCTTATCACGGGTGAGCTTTGTCTGACTTTGGCGGCGGGTTTAAAAATAAAGGAAATGAGTCTATATTGGTTTTAAGTACGTAACAACTTTACTTGATTAATATGAACTTTTCCTTCACCCTAGAATTTTATCCCCTCCATACTAGGGGGAGGGGGGGGTCTATGTGTATGAGTTTTTGTGTGTGTTTGTGTGTATGTGTGTGTGTTTGTCTGTGTGTGTGTGTTGGTGTATGTATGTATATGTGTGTGTGTGTGTGTGTGTGTGTGTGTGTGTGTGTGTGTGTGTGTGTGTGTGTGTGTGTGTGTATGTGTGTGTGGGGGGGTCTGTCTGTCTACATATTTGAACACTACGTGGAATTATTTCTTACTATTGTTAAAATGAATATCAGTTATGAAAAGCTTTTCTACGGATTTTAAAATCAAATCTACAACTTTTTATTGCTACAAATGAATAATCGAAGATTTATTCAGTTTCATTGAATGAAATTCGAAAATTAAATTTATAATCAAAAGATCACGCGTAAAACCTATCAAACAAAAGCAACTCGTAACTGCAAATACATTACTTAACCCGGCCTCTCTGAGAGTGTGGACACAACGATAAGGCTAATCCATTTCCACTTTACTGCATTTAAAATGACATCGTCGCTCATTTTAAACGAGGACATTAATTTTACTTTCCAATAAACCCAATACACAGACAGCAGTATGTGATGGATCACAAAAGTGATATATATATATATATATATATATATATATATATATATTTGTGTGTGTGTGTGTGTATATATACAGAGAGAGAGAAAGAGAGATGCAAGGAGAGAGAGAGATCTTTGTTAAATTTGCCGTAAAATAGCACTAATCATATTTGTATCTCATTTGTAATTTAGCCTAATGTAGTTAACGAAAATCTACATACAACGAAATTAAGAAAATTTAGAAAGAAAATGGTATTAGCATTAGCCTGTAATTTGTTCGAATTTCTAATTTTTTTCCTGTATGTTGAGATTTCGGACAAATTAATATAAAGAAAAATTTATTTTTCTACTAAAGTTATATTGAATTTTTTTTGGCAAAAACCTTTTTCTTTTTTTTGTATTCATCATTTTTTTAAAAATTTAACTGATTGTTGTAAAGCTAGATAATATAAAATACCAGAGACATCGGTAAATCATAAACTAGAGATAGGTTCTGTACTACGAACTTACATACATTCTAGGATACATTTTCCAGTGCTAAAGCCGAGATTTAGATCTTATCTCTTCACAAACGCAGTGTGTTATGACAAAATAAGTTGTGTTTATGGTGCAGTAAGTTACATTTTATGACACTTTTTCATTGCTTTTATTTTTATGACATGAATTTAAGTACTACTAAAATATAACATCCACACGTAATCTATCAGTTCAGAAGCAAAGCGAAACTATAATAATATATCAATTACAATGTATTATTATTTTCTCTCCATCCCTCTCTCTCTCCCTCTCTCTCTCTCTCTCTAAATATATATATATATATATATATATATATATATATATATATATATGTATGAAGAGAGAGAGAGAGAGAGAAAGAGAGAGAGAGAGACAGACAGACAGAGAGAGTATATATATATATATATATATATATATATATATATATATTTAGAAAGAGAGAACTTTTTGGTTTTATGTAAAACAGTGTTGTTTAAGTAGTTGAGAGTGTACAAAGCTCTTGAGTATATTAGATACATAAAAAGTTTTGAGTCGTATTCTTTGTATTGAAATCTATATACATAGTTATAGTATTAATATATATATATATATATATATATATATATATATATATATATATACACATAGAGAGAGATTGAGGGTTATATTTACAACAAAACATTCATTTCAAAATAAAGTACATAAATGATTCCACTTTCTCCGAAACATATTTTTAATTTATTCTCTACAATTTGATAAGGATTGCACAAAATATTTAAAATAGAATTTCATTTAAAAAATAAAAATACTTTTTACAAATTATGTGTGTTTCTTTCTTATGTAGAAAAATTGTATTAAGTCTATTGTATTTTAGTTTAAATTTAAAAAAAAAAAATTTATTTCCGTGATTGATATCTAGAAATAATAGATTTAATATTTAAAAAAAGTATAAATACTGCCTCTTAGCTACCGGATTTAAAAAAGAGTGAGTGAGAAATCATTAAGGTTCAGCCATATTGCCACTTTATGGCATTGAAACGACACTATTTGCTCAGTTTATCAAGGCCGTTACATTTCTGTTTCTAACATAAAAAGAAAATTGAAATAGTTATTTCTTACTTTATTAATGTTTTAATAACTGATATCTTTCTGCAGATTTACGCGATGCCATCTCTTTATTATCTGACATTTTACGTTGCATATTAAGATTTTTTTAACTGAACTTATATTCCCTTTAATCTTTCAGCCTTAAAATATAATGATAAATATCTATTTTTTAAAATATTGTAATAAAACTAGCAAAATACCCGTCCTTCGTACCGGGTTGACGAATATTTGTATTGATTTAATTTCTATTTGTATTTGGGTTGAATTTAATTTACTGAAATTAAATCCCAATAAATATATCGAACTATAGTTTATAAACCTAGCTTAAAGGGAGATTCCAAGGCCAGTAGGGCGGTGCCCTGACGGAATTTTTAAATAAAAATAGGTCAATGTACAAACCATGGACCCTAAAAATGTCCATGAAAATTTTCAGGTAATTATTTTCCGTTTCCAAGTGTTCCATAGGAAAAGAATTATTTCGCGCGACGAAGAAAGTCCTCAGGGATACGAAAAAAAATGAAAACTTTTGCTCAGCGAAATAAATATAACTTTTAAAGTTGGGTACAAAATTCATTGTGGAGTAATAAGAAGTACTACGCCCGCGTATCAACGGCGCGCCATACTACGTATACATATATTTAGATATAGCCCTACTTAGAAAGTCTCCAGTTATGATATATTTTTTTGTAATTTTATACATTACTATATACTTATATTAAAATAAACCTGTAAAGTGTCCAGTCAGGATGTTTGGTTGTAATTTTATACAACATTACCTAATTAAACATCTACTTCCACAGAGTAATATGTCGTCCCGTGATCTCTATTCTAGCCTTACTTATGTACATTTGGTTAAACGTATAAAGTTACAACCAAATTTATTCTGACTGGATTCTTCATAGGTATACAAAATTACCCTTCCGTTGTAATAACAAACAGTAATTGTCAATATTGCTTCAGGACATGTTTTTGATTCATTATATAGGTATATACATTGTATTCGGGCTGGGCAATGTGCATTTTTACCAGCACTATTAGCACCACGTTTGGGGGGGATTACATTTTCCCAAAACTGTAAACTTTTGAGGCGTGAGTGAGAATTTTCATATTTGTTTCGTATCTCTGATGATTCTCTTCATCGCTCAGTATAACTTTTTTCGAAAAAATTGAACACGTGGGAACGGGAAATAAATACCAAATTTCAGCTCAATGGGTCCAGTAATTTTTAAGTGATTAAGTAATACACACACAGACAGACGCCATTAGATTTGTATATAAAAGTATAGATTAGTTCCCAATAAATATATATCAAACTATAAGCTTACTGATTATTATCTTGAAAACCAAAAGAAGGAAAAACTTCTGTTTGTAACATAACGTTTGTAAAGTAAACTAACCTAGAAAGATGAATAGCAATCAATTACTATCAGCTCTTTAAAAGTGACTGTTACGGGTTATCAGGTTATTAAGTTAAATTAAGTAGTAAATAGCGTATAGAAAATTGAGTGTTCAAATGGTGTTCAAGGCCCGTGGAGTGGTGCCTTGACGCAATTTCTAAATTAAAATAGGCTATTAATTTAGATCTAACCAGGCACCCTAAGAATACCTATGTAAAATTTCAGCTCAGTGGGTAAGGGAATTTTTACACGATTGAGAACAGACACCATTCGATTTCTATATACTAGTATACATATACATATATCTGATGGAAAATAAATAAATAATATAATTAAGTTAGACCTAGTAATTAGTATGTATAATAATATATTGTAAAAATAGATATTTATCATTATACTTTAAGGCTGTAAGATTAAAGGGGAAATGAGTATAGTTAAAAAAACTCTTAATGTGCAACATAAAATGTCAGGTAGTAATCAGAGTAATGAATTTGTCAAACATCCGAGTCCAGCAAGCGCTTGTGTCAGGCAGTACTATACTTCATGCCCTCTTTCTGTCCATGCATTTTTTTTGACCAGAAAATTTTGACTTATAAATGAGAATATTTATTATGAGTTTTGTATTGTTGATTATAATATATTTAATGTAATGTTATGAATTTTATAAATTGTGGGCCACGTTGTTTATTAGTTTAATAAAAACGAGCTCTTGAAAAAGAATTTCGGAAAGAATTTCGAAACGTTGAGTGTTAAAAAAACGTGAATTAATTGTATGTGTTCTGCCAATTAACCTATATACAAAATTGAATCTCTGAAATAATTTCCGCTTTTTACCTATATTATATTGCGGAAATTATATTTATTCGTTATTAGGCTATGTTTATTCGTTATTATATTTTGTTATTATAATTATTCGCTTATAAATATCTTTGTTTGTAGAAAATAAACTTTATTTTTAATTTTATTTACCATTTCAAAAACGTAAAAACAAGAAGATATATATAAAATATTCCTTATATTACCTAATTTTATAATTAGCAAAAACAATTATTGCAATAATAATATATTTTCAGATCTGGCCATAAATCATGTTTTCATTGATAAATATTGAAAGTTTTCAGCTTTATATAATAAAATCAACTTACGCCATACGTAACACTGTTGCTCCAGCTTTAAAACATAAATGTAGAATACTGTTGAAGACGATTTCTTCTACTGCTAATTAGTTTTCTCAATATTAAGTTCACTTTGTTTAATAGTTCAAAGGGTGTATTCTTTTATCAAGTTATTGAAATGAAATCTAGACATTATATCCTGTTGTTTTTTCATGCATGTTCAACTTCTAATAGGCTACACTTTTTATACGAGTGTTAATAATGAATTTTTCAGTTTCAAAGTGATTATTACCTCACTAGTTTTTCATTTCACTCATTATTCTTAGTTTCTTTAGTAAAATCAGTCCATCTTGTTCGATTTATTATAAATCTGCGATATCTTTTCATTCTCTAAGATATTCATGTATATTTCATGCTACACTTGAATATTTAAATTGTAGTAGGGAAAACTATGTATAACGACTCTATGCTACAAACTTATATCCAAAATGATAAAGTAGTCATTTTTCTAACATTTATTTGTGTGTTATATAGCTTGTATACAATTTACTTCATACAACTTAAACCAACTTGTTTTTACAAGAGATTATTTTATAAAATATTTTAAACTTCACTTTAAATTTAAAAATCCTGTTAGCTGAGAAAAACAATTTGCATTTAAATAGGAATGCCAATGTATTGTCAATCTACTTCATCAGCTGAGCCGCTTCAGGCAATTTCATAAAACTGCTGAATTTCAATATCCACTGAAAGTTGAGGTCTAAATTGGAAAATGTGTTAAATTATTTTACTTTTACATTATGATGTAAAGGTGTGTGTGTGTGTGTGTGTGTGTGTGTGTGTGTGTGTGTGTGTGTGTGTGTGTGTGTGTGTGTGTGTGTGTGTATGTGTGTGTGTGTGTGTGTGTGTGTGTGTGTGTGTGTGTGTGTGAGTGTGTTGCAACGGGTAGGATTGGAATTAGCAAATACCGTCGCAATAATAATAAAATTTCGTAAAGTAAAAATGTGAAAGCAAAGCCATTAGAAGGGATAAGGGGTTTTGTATATTTTAAAATACCAGTAAATTACATGGAAAGGAGAGAAACCCTCAAAATACTCCTACAATCACCATCGACATTCGAGAAGACGCAGCTTGTCAAGAGGGAAAGGAGATGCCCTGTACCAAAATTCGCGAAAACGCCGGATAGAAGAGTTAAACCCAAATTAAAGAAACAGACAATATTTTTATCATTTTTGAGTGAGCTTGCTTTGTGTGAGAAACCGGAAGCCCAGCGGGGGAAAAAGTCGCATTATGTCGTGACGTAGATTTTAGAAGCCACCCCATTGGTTGACAAAACATGGTACGATACGTCTCGTGGGAACGAGAAAGCCCAGCGGGGGTTAAAAGAAACAGCGTTATTCGGAACTTCAAAGAGGGAGGACGTCGGTTCGGTCGCTCCAGGTCAAAAGCCTTTGTTTCAATTTGTGATCTGTAAATGACGACGATGCAAATAACGTGCTAAGCGCGAGACTGGTCGTCGCTAAAATGTAGTCACGTGTGGTTTGGAACCATTTTGGAAGAGGTAACTTCTCCAAAAGTGGTCTCCAAAGTTTAACATCTATGTGGCGGCGTTCTTAAGAAGTTTGTGTGTGTTAGAGGTGAACAGTATGAAAATTATTAGAGTCAGTAAAGTAATTTATAAAGAACAGTGCTTCAAAATTTATATAAAACAGTGAACAGTGAAGAAATCCAAATTTAATTAAATGTCAATTTTTAAATCAATCTTTTATATATGAACAGTGAAAAATAAATAATTGAACAATAAGAACTTAAGAACTGAAAGGTGGAGAGCAAAATTTTATAAATTTCAAAATTTGAATATAAAATTCTACTACGTCAACGCAGAAGGGACGTACTGGAAGGGTAGACAAAGGAATTCGCAGCAGGGATCGGTCAAGATTGGTGACACTCCCATACCAAGATGGCCACCCCAGATTCAAACTATCTCGAGGGAGGAGAAATAAAAATGTGAAAGGATTTAGGAGTGACCCTGCGATTAAGGTCAGGTTAATTTCTCTCGTTTTCATTTAATTAAATTAAAAATTCTATATTGAACATTTTTTGGGGAAAGTTGTCTTTACTGAGTAGAGTTACCACTGACATTGTAATGTGTATATATTAGAATAGAAAAGAAGAGATAAAGTAATAAGAGACAGAAATGAATTGTTAATATTTTAAAGAGCTAGTTAAAATAAGAAAATTGCAAAATGTGCTGTAATTTCAAAATTAAGGGTAAATTAAAAATGTAATTTTTACTAACTTGCCAACAAAACAATAGTGTTTTAATTTAAAACAGATTTCTTACACACTCCTAAAACCAAAGGGTCATTTTGCCAAAACATTTACAAAGTGGTTTTGGTCATAGGCCAATCATTTTCAAGAAGACCAGATTTATTGAATCGTATAAATATTAAAATTATTTATAATAAAATATGAATTTACCAAGTCAATCTTGAAATAAGAAGATACAATTTTTTATTATGTTAAATTTGCAAATAATTTTGTTTTTAAAATGTGTAAATGTAATTAATGAATTGTATATAATTGAATGTAGGATTTAAATATGTGAAAAATAACGAACTTTTAATTAATAATTTGTGAAGATAAAGAGAGAGTTAAATATGTTTTATTTAAAAAGAAAATTATTTTAGTTTAAAATCAGTAATTAAATGCATTATAAAAACTTACAGTATTTGAATTTATCCTGTGTTGAACAACCAATAAAACCTTTTAGTTTTTTCCAACTGAAATAATGATTATAAAATCAAAGTACAGTTTTAATTAAATTTCATTAATTAATATATATATATAAAATTCAGAACCTAATGTTTCTTCAAACGAGTTCTCTCCTGAGAACAATTTTATTGAGATATTCTAAAAATTAGTTGGTTTTTTGTATTGAAGCCCAGAGACGATATCTACTGGCAGATCATGTTTGAAGAACACAGGAGCCTTTTAAAATAGGTATCTTAAACATGATCATATTTTGCACGTCCTATTGCTGTGCCTGCAGATCTCATGAAGTGGTAAGATTCTTTAAAAATTTTGTGTGTTCATATAAATGTTGTTTCTTTCCAGCTGACTATTTTACTGACATGTGTGACTAAATACAGACCCAACAAACCTGCCAACCAACTTAGGGAAGGTCATAAAAAACGTTAAGGTAGAAGTCAGCCGGAATAGGCTTGCATTTAGGCGTGGTACGTTACGCGGGAACACAAGACAAAATTTAGGGATCTTAACACGGTACACAAAACGGTGTGAGCAGCAGATATGTAAATAATAAATTAATAATTTCTGCAACAACAATACCGAAACCGAAGCAACTACGGGGGGACGTTGCAACACACCCACCCACACACACATATATATATATATATATATATATATATATATACAAATACACACACACAAACACTCATACACACACACACACACACACACACATATATATATATATATATACAAATACACACACAAACACTCATACACGCATACGCATACACACATACACACTGCAGCGGAGCGCGCACCGGGACGCCCGCGGGCCGTCCCGCTACTTACGGGCCTCCTGCGCGGCCGCCACCACCCTTACCCCACCGCAAGCTTAGAATTCTGACAGGGCCTATCCTAGCCAAACTAGGATACTGTGCAATGACCCGCCAAAATCTGCCAGAGAACAGGTCACTGGACTTTATTATAAAAAACCTAACTTGTTGAAATTTAACCCTTTGGGTACGTATTTCCCGGGGGAATGAGTTCTTTGAAGGCATCTGTTTTGGCAAAATGACCCTTTGGTTTTAGGAGTGTGTAAGAAATCTGTTTTAAATTAAAACACTATTGTTTTGTTGGCAAGTTAGTAAAAATTACATTTTTAATTTACCCTTAATTTTGAAATTACAGCACATTTTGCAATTTTCTTATTTTAACTAGCTCTTTAAAATATTAACAATTCATTTCTGTCTCTTATTACTTTATCTCTTCTTTTCTATTCTAATATATACACATTACAATGTCAGTGGTAACTCTACTCAGTAAAGACAACTTTCCCCAAAAAATGTTCAATATAGAATTTTTAATTTAATTAAATGAAAACGAGAGAAATTAACCTGACCTTAATCGCAGGGTCACTCCTAAATCCTTTCACATTTTTATTTCTCCTCCCTCGAGATAGTTTGATTCTGGGGTGGCCATCTTGGTATGGGAGTGTCACCAATCTTGACCGATCCCTGCTGCGAATTCCTTTGTCTACCCTTCCAGTACGTCCCTTCTGCGTTGACGTAGTAGAATTTTATATTCAAATTTTGAAATTTATAAAATTTTGCTCTCCACCTTTCAGTTCTTAAGTTCTTATTGTTCAATTATTTATTTTTCACTGTTCATATATAAAAGATTGATTTAAAAATTGACATTTAATTAAATTTGGATTTCTTCACTGTTCACTGTTTTATATAAATTTTGAAGCACTGTTCTTTATAAATTACTTTACTGACTCTAATAATTTTCATACTGTTCACCTCTAACACACACAAACTTCTTAAGAACGCCGCCACATAGATGTTAAACTTTGGAGACCACTTTTGGAGAAGTTACCTCTTCCAAAATGGTTCCAAACCACACGTGACTACATTTTAGCGACGACCAGTCTCGCGCTTAGCACGTTATTTGCATCGTCGTCATTTACAGATCACAAATTGAAACAAAGGCTTTTGACCTGGAGCGACCGAACCGACGTCCTCCCTCTTTGAAGTTCCGAATAACGCTGTTTCTTTTAACCCCCGCTGGGCTTTCTCGTTCCCACGAGACGTATCGTACCATGTTTTGTCAACCAATGGGGTGGCTTCTAAAAGTAAAATATATGGTGAAAATTTAAGATTTTAAATAACAGAAAAGCAAAAAACGAACAATGAATATATAAAGCTCCAGATTTTATTTAAAGTTCATCTTTTTATAGATTTAAAATTTGCTAATGTCCAATTTAAGGTTTACAAGTAATAGCTTTAAAGGATATTTACCACTATATTTATCGCTATAAGTTACTAACTCAGGTCTAATAGCATGGGTTTTAGCTATGATAAACTATAGTTAGTGAGTAGTAATGCTATTTTAAAACTAATGACATAATTATTAGACGGCTCTAAATCATTGTTATACGTCAATTAGGAGACTCCAACGCAAGGTTTGATAAAGCACAGTGCTATGAGTTTTACCATGCAAATTTATATTAAAACTTATTTGAGAATAAAAAGATGTCATAGCTCCTCGCTTGTCTATTACAATTATTTGTAATATACTTCAATTGCTAAATTTAAACATTCTTATTGCTAAGGTTATAATTACATTAATCTCATACATAAGCTTGACTACTAACATATAGGTCCTGGGTACGATTCCTTGTAATGTCAAAAACATTTGTCTCCAGCCTCCAAGTCGACTCAACATGTGAAAGTACACAACTAGAGTCAAACGTAGGGAAACAGGGATATTAAGCGAAGAGCTGACCATTTTCCTACCTGTATTTAATAATTTATGGCCTAAGGAAAGGGTCTCTATCCTGTCTCTCTTATAGCAGGGTATGTGCATAAAAATAAATCACTACTATTATTGCCCTTATCATTTCCTTGCACGTCATTTATAGAAAACCTACAAGACAAGCGACCAGACAGACAACACCTCTACAGTAGAATTACTTCATGTTTACCAGATACTAACAATTATGTTTATAATTATTTTTACAATTTTACGCTTAGGCTTTTACATGCTGATTCCTTTATTGAGAGAAAAAATATAAAAGTGATTAAATATTTAGATATTATTATGGTATTGTTATGGTGTAAATAATTTTCCTTTTAAAAGAAAAAGCATTCATTGTTCTACCTCAGAAGAGCTCAAGTCTCTCTGGAGTCTAATTTAGCTAAAACCTCAGAATAATTAATTACCCGTATTTAAGCATTCACTTAGTTTCCATGTTCTTTATTTATAAACCAGTTGATCATTGTAATCTTTTGTTATAACAATGGAACAAGACAAGATCAAAAGTTTGAAATATTTTGCATTTAAATTACATTACTGAATAGTTGAATTACACCGAACACACACACGCACACGCGCGCGCGCACACACACACACACGCGCACACACACACACACAAACACACAACACACACAAACACACACACACACACACACACACACACACACACACACACACACATACACACACACACACACACACACACATACACACTCACATACACACACACACACACACACACACACACACACACACACACACACACACACAGTACTTAAGTACTGTGTACAAAAGTACTTAAATACATTAAACATTCATGTAAATTAATTGAATATACTCTCAACCCCCGTTTTGGTGTTATTTGAAGAAAAAACTATAACATATTGTACTATATAGCCAAGCTTGTCTCATGTACTAGGGGTAGTCTAGAATCGAATGTCACTACTAGCGGCATTTCCTTCAAAGAGGACTGCCTTCACTGGCTAAAGCGTTCTAGAAGTGATTTTTTTTTGAAGAGTTTAGATCTAATCATAGGTTAAGAAAGTGTACGATACTTTACAATGTAGTTTGTATACCAAGTATGGTATAGATTATCCTAATAGGTCCACAGTTTGTGAATAATGTACAAGTTTGTTGAAACTGGGTGTTCGGTAAGTTAATAAATCCAAAGTCATAAGTAGTGGTTGTGCAAGTATGACTAAGTTTTGAGATAAAATCAAGTAATCATACTTCCCACATATGATTGTTTGGCCCGTTATGAGCTGAAACCGAACAAATGTTTAGTTGTACTAAATTTAGATTTGTCGTAGGGAGTTGATACAATTGTATAGAGAGCAACATTTCATTTAAAACATTAAATTTAGCGGTGAGTCGGCTTGTCACTTAATTTGTAAAGTTAATAAACACAACTGAAGAGATTATGAAAACCTATATCAAACTTTGAATCGTGTTCAGGATAGCTCAAAAGCTGAATTTGTGCATTTAAGAGGAAAGGGTTTTACTGCTCATAAACAACCATAACCAGGGATAAAAAAAAAAACATATACTAAAATATCGTTGTTTGTATAATTTTTAAGGCTTATGTAGCAGCGCTAAGAGGTCAAAAGCCAACGCTACTGAAATGCTATAACGAGTTTGATATAAAAATTTGGGACATGCGCTCAAACACCAGCATAAGTCACATTGATCCTAAATGGTAAAGTAACTGGATAAATGGTAAAGAACGCAGTGCATAGTTGTATCTACAAAATAATACAAAACCAACATATCAAGTTTGTTAACCTAATAATTTAATATGAATTTTCTAATTGTAAAGCAATGTTTGACATACTATATTTATTTACATAATGACAGATATTCTTTCTAGCGTATAATTCTTGGGTAATTATTGTAGCATTTATTTTACTTCTAGTGGTGAATAAACAAAAAATTGATTTTATGTTCTGTAACTGTTAAATAAACTTGAGCTTTTTGAATAAAATCAGCAGTTTGATTACAATTAATTTATTTTAAGTGTCACAAGTGTTCAAAAGGCCGTTGCAGATATATAAAATCAATAAATAGTGAGGTGAAAAAAAATGGCTAACAATGGAAGGAGAAACTTTGTTCTTTTTCTTTTGAAGATTAATGAAAGGGTCTTCCCACATAAGAATGCGTAGCTTGTTGGATCTGATTACGTCAATTGGGTTACTGTCCTCCGCTTCTATTCCCACTGATAAATCGAATTGGAGTTTGTGTGTAATGTCCGTTGGCGCAGAAATGAATTCAGCTTGTCAATTGGTAAATCGGAATTGACTTTTATTCGACTTAAATAGTCTCTTATAATGTAAGTTATACATCTTGAACACAATTTTTGGGGTTTGAACCCTACAAATTTAAGATATTGTTGATAATGTGAAAAGAATGTAATTTTGTATATTTAGGTAGTGAGTAATTAGTTTTGTTTTAGAAAGCTTCTTATATAATTAACGAAATTAACAAAACATATATTTTGTCTTCAATATCCTATTTTGAAATAATATTTACTAAAATAAATATCTAATAAAACCTTTTCTACTATTAATTTAAATATAATGAGCTGAGCTTGTAATTTTAAAAGACGTAGAAGTAAAAGAAAATGGTACAGAATTATCGTAAAGCGTGTATAGACTATATTGCTTTTTTCTTATAGCGTGCATTTTCCCCAGAGATAAAATGTTGCAATGTACAAACACACACATATAAAGAAACACACACACACACACACGCACACACACACACACACACACACACACACACATACACACACACACACACACACACACACACACACGCACACACACACGCACACACACACACACACACACACTGCAACGGTCTGAATTACCGTTCAAATTAAGACATTAATAATTTCGTATTGTTTAAATAACAATTTTAATATTTGAATAATAAGGTTTTAATTTATGGTATAATAAACATAGTAAAGAATCAAGAAGTCAATAAAATTTTGAATAAGTATTATTAAGACAAATTAAAAATTATAATAGCATGAAACTGTAATAACTAACTAAATTTGACAAACGAGAGTGAAGTGAAAATTTTCTAAGTGCCGAAAAATGCTAATGTCAGTCAGCGCCTAGGACAACCATCATCAGACCAGATGGGACCAAAATAGCCACGTTCCTGCCGCCTACTTCCATCCATGGACGAGGGCTCCAGACTCAGCCTCCAGGACGCGGAAATGGAGAAAGACTTCCATCGACTGACCAGGGATGGCAACATCCGATGTCCAGGGACCAGGGAATCCAGACGAGAGGACTCTAGGACCGGCGGGGAAATCCTGGGCAAGTCATTTTCTTTATTATATACAAATTAACATCAAATTTAGTCAGTTAAATTTATTAAATTCAAATTACCAATTAAACTGAAACAATGACTTCATTCTATGTTGAAAAATTAAATAAATCTTAAAAGTAATAAAATTAATTAGTATAACAAAAATGTTTAAATAATGAATAATAAAT
>JBAIZL010000001.1:102842849-102847849 GCA_036971475.1 Prosapia bicincta | reverse complement strand
TATATTCATTGTTCGTTTTTTGCTTTTCTGTTATTTAAAATCTTAAATTTTCACCATATATTTTACTTTTATTGCGAACTTCAATCTTTTTACAATATTTTTTTTATTTATAAAATTTTAACATTTCCATAGTTTTTATTTTACTGATACCACCAATGAACTATTTAACTTGAGTTAAAACTAATCTATACCTACCCTTTATCATCCTTTTCCAATTAAAACTAAAACAAATAAAATAATAAGCGGAAGTAATAAGACAGGATATTATTCTTCGAAGTTATAATCAAAAGTTAATTGCTTACATTAAAAGCCCTTAAAGGTTTTCTACTGATGGAGCAATTTATTTGAGATACGTCTCAATTCGAATATAGAGTAGAGCATCTAGTTCGTAAATCCTTTTCCTACACACAAATCCGTACCATAGACAAAAATATTTTTTAAGTGTTTGATACTAAAAATGATCAATAGATATCTTGGTTCCTTGAAAGGATAGTGTAGAAGGCGGTAAAACATCGAGACTCATTGTTATTCAGCTCTCGAAAGCACGATCTCAGCTTTGCATATAAAGATAATAAGCATAAACTTTTTGCAGAATGGTAAATTAAAAATAAATAACAGACATCCTGCTCTCATAATCGAACTATAGAATCAAAAAGTTAGAAAAACTAATTATTAGAGTTTAATAAAATTTTCAACAATTTTATAATATTAAAACGATATTTTAGATTAAAACGTTTTCACTTTTAAAGTAATAATTTTACTTTTAGTCAGAACTGTATTGCTAATTAAAAACGACAATGTTTCGAATAATAACGTACAATATTAATTAGTAGCCAAGCACTGATGAAGACGACATCGTCGTCGAAACTAGTCTGGTTGTTTTAATTATATAGTGTGTATGTTTTAATAAACTAATTTGAAGTGAGGTTTAGAGTTAACTGTTTCAATTTTACCGTTATGAACGTACAACAATTTATAATTTTATATACTTTAATTTAAAATATATTATATTTTAACTTTAAAAATAAATATAATATATACTTACTTTCAAATGGGAAGTGAATTCCTTAGTAAGATATACATGATGCTGTGGAAACATTATTCAAAAGTTTTCGGGTTTTTTTCTTGAAAGGAAATTATCAGGAAAAGGCATAAATTATTATAGTACAATTTAAAGTATAAGTAACCTACATCGTCCTCGACCCTTCGTGCAGACATTTACAGGTTACACGAGCTTTACTCTAAATGTAAAGACTAACTAAGCTATTTCCGTATCACAGATATGTATAACCAAATATATGAAAAGAGTCAGATTAGAACTTGGACGATTTTTGAAGGTGGAAAGCTAATCAGCTGTGTAGCTAACTCTTGAATCTCTTGTTTATTTGTATCTAAGGTGACATGTGAACAAGGCACAGTGGTTATAGCAAACCAATACGTATAGCATCGAGGGACGACAAACACCGAGTCATCGGTTCCTCTACCACTCTAAATTTCAAGGAGACCACTGCGCATTATCCGGCTAAGATTCTTGCTATCTCTAACCACTTTCTTGTTCTCTTATATTTAGTTCCCCTAATGCAAACTCATATTTGAAGAGCCAGATTTACTCCTGAATAAATGTTGAAGATTTAAAGAAATCTGTATACTTCATCCCTTTCTAAGGTAGACAATACACACACACACACATACAAACACACACGCGCACGCGCGCGCGCAAACACAGACCCACACATACACAAACACACACACACACCTACTCACACACACACACACACACACACACACGCACGCGCGCACATGTATACGTACTTCTATAACAAATGCTAGATGAGATTCTAGTGAAATTGCGAAAGCGTATAAAGCATTAGAAAATGAACGAATGAAAGGCCGATATTAAGTATTTAAAATCAACATCATATATTAGAAATATATGTATATACCTGGAAAAAGAGGGAGTATTAGAATATATTTAGTACTTTTAAATAGTTGCTTATTTGTAACTAACATTAACAATACATCTAAAAATTGTTTTTTTAATAAGGCGTAAATAGTAATAATAATTTTTTCTAAGATTAAATACATATAAGGGAAATCTCAAGGAAGGGGCAAAGATGCCTTCTATGGTGTAAAGAGAGTTATTAAAGAAAAACGCTCATTAAAAAGTAATATCAACAAAACATTTTTTTAATTTCAATTCCTACTTAGGTCAACAAAGAAAAATTTCCCGTTAGTTAACTTTTATTAAATAACTAAAATTAATATAAATAAAGTAACATAGCCAATGCGTTATACAGCTGTCCTACCACACAACCTATAACATAAAATCAGCTGTTTTATGAAATCATACGTTACCCCTTATTTTATGCCAAATGGGACGACAGAACTATATTGCATGATTTGCCCTTTTCGCATAACGTTTTTTATCGCATAATAAACTTAAATTAGTTCATTAAATTTAATTAATGAAATAATGTTTGAAAAACTGTGTTGACCTCAAGTGTCATCCACTACAAGTCTAATATGTGAGTGAATAGAAAGTAATTTATTAACGGTTGACAATTTGAACAAGATATATGTATATAAGAGAGTGTGAAGTAACCCCATGAATTGAAAAAGAAGAATTACAATTTGATCGTTAGAGATAGATGAGAAAAGTATAAATATTTTTACATGTCATATTATTCTATTATATGATTTGATTTTCCAATAGAATCCAACTTAATTCTCATTTTTTGTGAGCATTTTAAAATTTAACTGTATGGACACCAATTAAAACTTTTAAAGTCATTGGGATTCTACAATCTAGAAGAGTAAAATAACGATTGTTCCAGAAGAGTTAAGTAAAACGTTTAACGATTGTCCCATGGGAATTAATTAGTAGTTATCTGTCTTAGCAAGGGCTAACAAATTTAGTTTTATTTTAGTGAAGTTTATTTGGCGACTTAGTGTGCCTTCAATTTATATAAAAATTGGTAAATTATTTCCAGTCTGCAGAAGTAGTTGGTTCCAAGTAAGACTACACAGAAAGACTGAGAAGAAAGTAATTTTGGTAGTTACACAGTATATAGACGAGGTCTACCCACTTATCTGGAAACAGCTCTTCGATAGCAACCAGACTCAAGCATAAGGATAAGTAGAAAATAATGTTATTTATAAGTTTTAATTTAGTGGTGCTAAACTGTATCGAGCGTATACTATTCGTTAATTTTAAAATACTTTTTGAAATTTTAAATTCAGTTTACAACTAATTAGTGAAGTAAGTCTTTTTCTTATTATAACCTAGAACAAATTGAAATTTTTGTGCAGACCCTGTATAGAGCCAATAGTTCTAAAATGTATTAAAACAAATATTTATGATCCGAACTTTAAATTTTGTAAATTTATAAAACGAGGATTCCCCGAACGTAATGGTCTACAAAGTTCAAGAGGATAAATATTTAAATGAGCTAAACAAGTATAATCTTTACATAGCATTTTGTGATACTTTCGTCAAATACAGTTATTTCTGTTTGTTTCACCGGAATAGTTTGAAGTATTACAGGAATGTTAACTATGTATGAGTTTTATTTGGACTTTCACATTCTTCCATTTACAGCAAAGTAATATAAAGTTAATTTAAACACTTTAAATAAAATACTAGACATCAGTAACAAACGAAAATCCATGTTCTCAGATCATAGATATAATTAAACATATATACAAGATAAAGTACCTTATTTTAGCAATTCTTCTTCTTTCAATTTAATGTTTCTAATACCACCAAGGACAACTTCTTGTTTTGTTATAAGATACACCGGATATATATATATATATATATATATATATATATATATATATATATATATATATATATATACATATATAAAATTTACTGTCATTAACAAGTAAGCCTCTACAGACGGCAATAGCTTTTCAAATTAATTGAGTTTAATGGATACTTCTGAAACACAGTAACTTGTCTAAGCATACTACAAATTTAAAGAACAATAAAAGAAAGTTTTTTTGGAAACCGGAGAGTTTTTTCTTCCCCTTACAGAAAACTCTAGCAATAAAAAATTCAACTACAATCACTAACTCCTGTATTTGACTTGTTGAGAAAATTGTTTTCAAGAAAAATAGAACACGTCCAACTTCTTATTTACTTTAAGATTGTGTTAAATAAAATAGTATCTTCGTCGTCAATTATTAGAGATTCTTTTTGCATTATCAATTACTTAAGATGATAGGTTTCAAAAACACTTATCAAAACTGGTTTCATTAAATATTATTGAAGTTAAATACTAAAACTTTTTTTATATTCGGATTATAATTTTTTTCATCAGACAAACTTATGTCTTCCTTAGTGTAATAAATTTTCAATAACTAAATAAAACGTAATTGTGTACGAACCATAACAGAACTTTAATTGTTAATACAGTTAAATTACACAACTATTCTTTGAGCTTAGCTTGTGAGGTTATATTAAACAGATAGAAACACACAAAACTCACAAATTAATCATTTATTAACTCATACGCGTTTCAATGACAAAGCCATCATCATCAGTCAGTATTACTACTACAAACTCTAACTTACAACTTAAAGTAGTTGTAAATTATAATTTGTAGTAGTAACACTGACTGATGATGATGATGATGATGATGATGATGATGATGATGATGATGATGATGATGACTTTTTCATTGAAACGGGTATGAGTTAATAAACAATTAATTTGTGAGTTTTGTTTATGTTTTGGTTGTTAAATTATTGTTATTACTATTTATTTATTATTTTTCTATTGTTGATTCATTTTTTATTTGTATATATTTATTCTTTTGATTGTTACCATCTTGTTTAATAGATGTGGGGGGGGAGTGAAGACAGGATTCATTGCTAGAAACTATTCCAAAAGAGATAAAGGTACTACAAATTTGTTTCATAGAAAATTTAAAACTTTACGCAACACAATTTCGAAAACGAGATACAACTCTCATAAAACTTAATCCTTTCTTCGT
>JBAIZL010000001.1:102820349-102837849 GCA_036971475.1 Prosapia bicincta | reverse complement strand
TATTTTTAATAACCTTACTGTGTAAAATATACGAGAGATCTATATAAATTTCTTGATGCACATGTGAAACCGATTTCTTAATGTGTACTTATTTTTTCGAAATTTTCATAACAAAAATATTTTTAACCGAACAATTAATACGATTTTCGCCGACACTTATTGTAAGTATTATCAAGAGCTAAATCATCTGTCAAGAGAAAATATAACACGTAACAATTTGTAAAAGCTATTTACAATAGTAAGTTGTTTAATAATGTCTAAATCCAATTCGAGTTACTTTTGCTTCGTGTCTTTTCATATTCCTCCTACGCATCAATAGGTCTAAATAGATTTAAGTTTTAGAGCATATAGATATAATCTATTGTATATAGATAGAACTGCAGGAGGTACACGAATCTCCTCGGAATTGTGTGTTAAGACAAATAGTAGTCTAGGTGTCCGGATCCTAGGAGACTGAAATAGTATAAGTTTTGGAATTATGGTCAACAGGAGGGTCTATAACAGGACATAACACTTATTATAATTCCTTACAAGAGGGGAAAGCGCAACTATTCGCGTGAGTCACTTCTCTAAATTAGATACGAGCTATAATGGAACCTAAGTGACGACCCACTGTTTCAATTGGATTAGCCTGAAAGAATAAAACTGAAGATTATATTCAAATTGCATTATGTATTGAAATTTTATTTCAAAATTTTGAAATTATATCTTTTTTTTACTTTATGATTGTCTTGAATTACAAAGCAATTTATTACAGAAAATTATATAATCATATCCTGACAAGCTTTCAATGATCCGTTTTTTTTTTACTATACACTGAAAATTATAGTTATATTTTCCCTTTAAGGTAACTCTTTCGAAGCTATTTTATTTTATAAGATTTAGCTCTTTATATTATTATACACATTTGTTTATGTGTATAATTCTTAATAGTAATTTTTAAATGACTGAAATTCATTATTCTTGCAAGACGTGTATAATCTCATTCTGCTTGACATCCGACTCGTTACATGAAGGCGCCTGCATTTAATTTGAAATTCCTTCTAAGCCACTTATATATAGACCTGTTTATTAAAAATATGATTTTTTAAAATATTTTATCAACTTTTCTTCCAAATTTTATTTGTATAATTAAAAACATACTGGTTTTCAATTATTAATTACTTTTTCCCCGACACTAAATTGGTTTATGGTTTTAAATGTTATTAGTTACACTAACGTTTTACAAAACTGGATAAATTAGAGTACAACCCCTTTACTAATACGTGCAATTTGTTTGAAATTACAATAGCTAATAATTGTTCATTTATTAGAAAAATGTTTAGTCCTACAATATATATATATATATATATATATATATATATATATATATATATATATATATATATATATAGATATATATATATATATATATATATATATATATATATATATAACTATTCTGGGTTAAATTTATTATTGCAGAACACTGTAATTCCCAATGTATTTCTTATTCAATTATGTGTACGTAACATTTTTTGCTTAAATAGTGTAACGATGATAAAGAATTCATGGACACCAACTAAACAATGAATTTATTAGTGTATACTCTATGAAGTGTTTAACTTTATAAACAAGAAAAAACAGATTAAATACAAACACAAGACAAGTTATATAGTTGAAAATAATTTGGCAAATATGTAAAAATATGGTATTGTGAAAATAATACCTTGGGACGATATGTCAATATTGTTATACAGATTACATCCATCTAACTGGATACAGACTAACTATACTAATACCAAGTGGATAAAGTTATATAAGGGGCCTATAAGGGGGTTGGTCATTTGCTACCCACCCCAATAAATAACTATTCAATTAACCTGATGTAACAAATACAAATATTCTGAAATATGCAAACATTATAATCAGCTGAAAGCTTTCAACTTGGTGGTTCGTTCAAACCATTCACATTAGTGAAAACCTTTATACTAAATATAAAATTAACCCAAAAGTTTTCTTGCGATTGATTATTTCATGATATTTTGGTTAAGGAAAGGATTATAATCGTATAGCAGTGAATAATAATGCTAAAATTAATTTTGGGCTTATGTAATTCATCTGTTCACAATCTTTTTTTTTCGACATGTATCGATTTTCTTTACGATGTATCTTACAACTTCTAAATTTTTTTTTTATAATACATTTAATTGTTTTACTTAGTAATTATACAAGGAATGATACTTTTGGATGTATAATGGTATTTGTATTATTGCACCTATAACTAACTTACTCCACAAAGAGTGTGATGCATTTGTTGTATATTTCTCTAATGTATACTGATTATAGGAAACTAATCGTAACCTTGTTTAAAATATATGATTATAATGTCATTATTATTACCAAAAAGGCGTCGTTATCTGAGCTTCGTTACCTGAGCAATATTTCGTTGGAAATTTTTCGATTTAAATTTATCTCTTATGCTCAACATGTCGTTGCTTAGGAATGACAGGAATTCAATCCGCTTGAACATGAGTGAGGTGGCATTCTTTACCATCACAAAGGGATTCCACCCAACATCTGGTATCGTGATTTTGTTCTTTCTCTGAGTTTGATGATTAGTTTTTTTTTAATAAAATACTAAATTTAAAAAATAAAGTAATAACTTTATTTTGTAGCAATAATATTTTGTATCTAGTCAATATTGATATGGGACTAAAATATAAAATACATTTATCGATATCGTTTCAAGGATAAAGCATTATAGTTTCAAGGATAAAGCATTATAAATTCCAGGATAAATTGGAGAATATAGTATAATCGTTTGAACGATAAATTCAAGGATAAAGTATTATAGTTTCAAGGATAAAGCATTATAAGGAATGATAAATTCAATGATAAGGATATTTAAGGATTATTTAAGGATAAATCAAGGATAAGTTGGAGATTTAAGTATTATCGTTAGAACGATAAGTTCAAGGATAAAGCATTATAAGGAATGATAAATTCAAGGATAAGGATATTTAAGGATTATTTAAGGATAATTCAAGGATAAGTTGGAGAATTGAGTATTATCGTTAGAACGATAAGTTCAAGGATAAAGCATTATCAATTAGAGGATAAATTGGTTAATAAGTACTATCATTTGAACGATAAAATCGAGTATAAAACAGTATCGTTTCAAATTCTTAAAGACAACAAACCATCAAAGGAAGACGATGTAAAATTAATTGCCTTACTGAAAATATAAAAGGTATACCAAAGAAAATGTGTCACGATATCTCTAGAAATGTATGTTAGGTATCTCATTATAAATTATATAATACGGTGTAATAATATCAAATGTGTGTGTATATATATATATATATATATATATATATTTAATAAATTTAAAATATTTCAAAAACAAGAATAATTTTATTCCCTATATTATTCAAAGCGTTTCGCCGATAAAATAGTACCAGCATCTTCAGGCTGGTACTATTCCTGAAGGTGCTGGTACTATTTTATCGGCGAAAAGCTTTGAATAATATATGCAATAAAAGTATTCTTGTTTTTGAAATATTTTTAATTTATTACATATATTACAAGAAAACATCACCACATTACATATATATATATATATATATATATATATATATATATATATATATGCCTAATAGAGTAAGCTAGTAAAGCTAGTTATAATGTGTAAATTAGTAAGCCTAGGCTGTATCATAAACAAAAGGACTTTAGAATTCCCCTGACCATCACACAATCTGCTACATAACACTCTTCATAACCCTGGACAATGATCAGTATTGTATTACATTTGTAACAATGGTACAAGAAATGTGCGGGAGACTGAGTCTGTTTAAACTAGATTAGCTGACATTATGGCAGTATTAATTCTGCACATGTTACTATTGGCTACCGAAACAAATCAATGCATGGGAAACAAATCACAGTATTCAACGCATGGGATTTAGTTTCAGAACGCTTCAAATACTGTGCATCTTCAAAATAATATTACCCGGTTTATTTTTAGTACGTTTTATGGTCACTCCAATAGCGGATATTTTTACGCAGACATTGTTTATATAGAATCAATAGATATTAAAATGTATGACATGATTTTTAATAAATAAATAAAATGCCTTACCTAAGCTTTAAGCTCCATAGTTTCGGTAACTACCACCTAAATTTTAAATTCTTGAACTCTTGATATCATACAAATTAAAAATTCGTTTTGTTCTAGGAATAAATATCATGCAAACGTTTAAAAAAATATACATAACTCAAACTATCTATATTTCTTCATACAATTTATAAATTTATGTAGAATATTTTTTAAGTATAATGTTTGACCAATCTAAAGCGGTTGTATTTATTTTTTAAAATTTTGTCTAAATATTTCTTGATGTATTGTATTTATTGTTTATTCAATAGAAAAAATGAGCTCCCAATTTTAATTTTGTAACCAAAATTTCTTTTTATTAAAGTAAATTCTTGGTGAAAACAATTTTAAAATGTTTTTTTAAATCGAAAGAACATAAGTTAGAAAAGCAATGGATTTAGTGGTCTTCTAGGTATAACTTCTGCAGCTACGGTTAGTAATGTAGGAATACGGTTTTCGTTTAAGGTGTGATTTTTAGATGGGTTTCTGACACTGGGAAAATCGTTATTTTTTTGGAATTATAGCAGAAGAGTTGTTATTTTGGGGAACAACTTTTATTTCTTATCATGAAAGTGATTGATTGACGGACTTGCAACTCTTTTCCCCTTGTATGTGGATATGAGTGTATTGTGACACTGAGAGTGTTTGCTCAAACCTAACCAAAACAATCTAAACAAACAATCTTCCTATATCTATCTTAAATCTAATGAAATAGTTAGACCAATATAATTTTAAAAGTCTGTGACTATATGCTAATATATCTTAACTTAGAACTAGATCTAACATATCTTATGTCATGTCTTATAACATGTCTTATAATTAACTTTATGCTTATTTCAGTAATGATTTATTACAAAGTATATTATTAAAAAACTAACCTACAGCTAAAAATGAAGGCGTTAATGTACAATGATTTGTTGAACCAAACCTTAACCTAATTTGGACTAGTGTAGAAGCTGCAAGATGAGGTGTTGGATGTAGAGAAAAATTAAACTATGCATTTTGTATGACTTAATACTAAGAAAGTAAAACTTATAAATAACTTAGAACTAACTAGAGATACTGCTCAACCTCGGAGAATGGAAGTAGAATAAAGAGGAAGAAAGGCCATTAGTAAAAGTGGGTGTTACGTGAGGAAAAACAGCATTTCAAAAGAAGCTAGAGTATTGTATATGCTACATAAATTGAAAGCTTTATATTATTTAGTGCAAAAGTTCAAATCAAAGGAAAAGAAATATTTTGTAAAGAAATTAATTAAATTATTAAAATTGGGATTTTTTAAATTTAGATGGAAATATTAAGGAATCAGTTAATTTTAATCCGTTAGATATTCGGGTGCAAGTTTTAACACATATAAGACAAACTTGTAATTTTAGGTAGCTAAAATATAAAAAGCATTCAAGGGGCAACCTGTAAATTTTTTAAGATTCAGATTTTCTTTATTCAGGTTGACAGCATTACCTTGCATATCCACAACAGTAGGCTATATCGACCGTAACTTGGGTTGAATATACTAAACCACACAGACACTCCTTTGATCAACGCCTACTTTGTACTTATGCTGCGCTCAACTCAAACGTACATGTATGCTTATTTTTCGATAAAGAATAGTTTAAACTACAGTTTATAGTTAGGTAATTTAATTATCATTTCATTTAATTTGTTCAATGTAAATTTTATTTTATTTTAACAATTAATATTTTGAGCCTACAGTCAAAAGCTTGATTAACAACGTTTTTTTCCATGACCAAATCTAACCTGGTTGGTTTCACGTTAGTCTGTGCTCCTTACAAACTCAGTATTTAATATAAATAATATTCGAGCTGGCTTGTGAGTGAAAGTTATAATTAAAGAATAAAAATATGGTACAACTCACAAATATAAAATTTTTTATTTCATACGCGTTTCAACGCCTAATTTGTCGTCATCCTCAGTGAAGATGCACAAATCAAATTTACTAAAAAAAAAAAATATTAAACATAACCAATATCGGTTTAACCAAGGTTAAACATAATATAATTTAGATTATGTTTAATATTTTTTTAGTTAATTTGATTTGTGTATCTTCACTGAGGATGACAACAAATTAGTCGTTGAAACGCGTATAAAAAAAAGATTTCATATTTGTGAGTTGTACCATATTTTTATTCTTTAATTATATCAGTATTTAATGTTTGATGTGCATTTTTTCACTCAGATTACATCCTTATGTTTTCAAATTAAACATTATTTATATTATATACTATAAAGACATCATATGGTTTGCAACATTTAAAATTACTTTATTCTTTTTTGGGATGTATTTTTAGTAAGAGAGAAAACTACCGTATGTAACCAGTAACGTTTATCTATAAAGTTACATAAATGAAACCTTTATGCACATTCCGATAAAAAGTCATATCGTAAGGGAGTATAGCTGTAATAGAAACTAAAGTCATTTCTGTCTAGAGTTACTACTACAACCCTAGACTCTACGTCTACAAAACCTATTCACTCCGATCAGTCGCCATATAGGCCATTAATAAACCGAAGACACATCAAAATATCAATAAAAATTTAATCTAATCCTAATCATAAAAAAATTTGGAAAATGTAATTAATATTGCGTTTTTCAGTAAATCATTGCTGTAATCGTGATATTAAAAAATCGTACGTTAACATATAATTTTTTGGCATGATAATTTTATTTCTTAGGTTTTACCTAAACATCTGTGAAAACTGGAGTTGCTTATTAAGTTGTTCCTCTAAATTTATTTTTATACCAATTTTTTTACAGGTTTTAAACCATTGTCTAATTGTATGGCACGTTCAAACCTAACTTCGCTTGTTATGACACCTTTCATGGCACGCTACACTTATTTCTGCAGTATAGTTGATTGGGTCCAAACAGTTCCAAAACATTTTTTAGTAATTTTAAAACTAAAAGTTTAAGTAGGGTCCATTATTAATATATTTAGTTACCGAAGAGGTGGAATGTTTTATACTGTTACAAGCTAAAAAAACTAAATTCTATACAGTAAGAGTTACAAATGTAACTGTATTAGTCTTGTAACAACAAATTAACAAATTTCTTCACGCTGCTCTATTTCAAACAAGTTAAGTCATACTATGTTTGATTGCTCAGTTGTCTTTAAATCTTCAACAATTTATTGAATTCATGAAAAAAACACTATCAAAGTTGGAATATAAGTATAAAATATCCACAACTATTTTCACAAGGTTTATATTACCTGGTAAGTGTTTTACCTGAGTATTCATATATTACCGACTTTCTTGCTCGTAACATAACCTAACTCCTAAACTGTCTGGTCTTACCAACATAACGTAACTTCTAACTGTAAACTTTCTGCTCTGACTAACCCTATTTAACTCCTAACTGTAAACTTTCTGCTCTGACTAACCCTATTTAACTCCTACCTGTAAACTTTCTGCTCTGACTAACCCTATTTAACTCCTACCTGTAAACTTTCTGCTCTGACTAACCCTATTTAACTCCTACCTGTAAACTTTCTGCTCTGACTAACCCTATTTAACTCCTACCTGTAAACTTTCTGCTCTGACTAACCCTATTTAACTCCTACCTGTAAACTTTCTGCTCTGACTAACCCTATTTAACTCCTAACTGTAAACTTTCTGCTCTGACTAACCTTATTTAACTCCTTACTGTAACCTTTCGGCTCTTACTAACCTAACTCAACTAACTATAACCTTTTTGCTCTTGCTAGCCCTATTTAACTCCTACCTGTAACCTTTCTCCTCTGACTAACCTTATTTAACTCCTAACTGTAACCTTTCGGCTCTTACTAACCTAACTCAACTAACTATAACCTTTTTGTTCTGACTAACATACCTCACTTATAACTCTAACCTTTGTGCTCTGACTGACCTAAACTAACTTTTAACTGTATCCTTTCTGATCTGACTAACCCTATTTAACTCCTAACTGTACCCTTTCTCCTCTGACTAACCTTATTTAGCCCCTAACTGTAACATTTCTGATCTGACTAGCCTGAACTAACTCCTAACTATAACTTTTCTGCTCCGACTAACCTTATTTAACTCCTAACTGCAACCATTCTGCTCTGACTAGCCTGAACTAACTCCTAACTGTAACCATTCTGCTCCGACTAACCTTATTTAACTCCTAACTGTAATTTTTCTGCTCTGACTAGCCTGAACTAACTCCTAACTGTATCCATTCTGCTCTGACTAACCTTATTTAGCTCCTAACTGTAACCTTTCAGCTCTGACTAACCTGACCTAACCCCTAACTGAAACCTTTGTGCTATAAACTAACTTAATACTTTTGCTAAAACGAATTTTTTTGATGATGCTAATATTGTATTAATAATCAAAATCAGTTCAAATTTCAGTATATTTTTAATTGAAAAAGATTAATCATGCAGTACGTACCTGAATACCTGTTCTAGAGGGAGATTTTTACAGATTTAAGTCTGAAAAGTAATTAGAGTTACCTAAATTAACTTATAAATAAAAAAAATTACAGAGAGCAAATACATAAAATGCATTAAAATTTAAATTCGTAGCAACGTGTTATTAGTAGTCTACACCGAAAGTCCGAAATACCAATAAAGGTAAGTTTATTCATGAAGATGGATGGTTTATCAAATTGCAAGACTTGCAAACGCAAAATGAGTAAGTTGAGTAACATATAATATTTATTATATATATATATATACATATATATATATACATATATATATATACATATATATATATATATATATATATATATATGTATATGTATATGTATATGTATATATATAATATACTATATTACTATATATATATATATATATATATATATATATATATATATATATATACAGTATATACTCTCTCTGTATATATATATATATATATAAGACACAAACACACATTTATATATATATATATATATATATATATATATACATATATCACTTTCACTATATGTACCTAAACAAGAATCTTATTTAGTATTTATGTGAGTTAACTTTCAAAGATTGGTAGTATCTCCATCAACAAGCATCACTGGCCCCAGACTAAGTAAGATTCTTGTTTAAGTACATATAGTGAAAGTGATAAGTGAATACAAGAAAACAATTTTGCAAAGAAAAAAATATATATATATATAAAGAACAAAAGTCTAAATACAAATACAAGAATTATAATTGAATTTACAATCCAAAGCTTTTCGTTGTCTAACAGTACCAACATCATCAGGAATATTAAACAATTGAAATTCTTGTTGTTTAATTTTAATTGTTTAATATTCCTGATGATGTTGGAACTGTTAGCCAACTAAAAGCTTTGGATTGTAAATTCAATTATAATTCTTGTATTTGTATTTAGACTTTTGTTCTTTATTAATACACAAGAAACATACTACGATATTTATATATATATATATATATATATATATATATATATATATATATATATATACGAGATAATAAAAAATAAATTATAATGAATATAATATCTTAACATTTTATTCAGTTTAGTTAATAAAGTGGAGCTAACTAAGACTTTCAAATTAGCAAAATACATAAATTTATTTAGTTTTTTAAATCAGTTCGAATATTATAAATATTATAAAACTTTTCACTTTATATATATGTTACTCAGAGACACCAGAAATCTTTAAAAGTTTTCCAAACACATTCTAAAATATAATTTATATTAATTAATGTACACTTCATTTTATGGGGTTAAATGAGGTAGCTACAGTTCTACTGGTTTTTTAATAATTATTAACTTTATTTCAAACTCATTTCTTTTATCTTGGGTCTGCTATAATTATAATCTATTTGATTATATATGAAATTAAGACAGAAGGTAAGATTGCTGACAATTATAAAAATAAATACAACTATTTAATTTTATATAACTTTCCTTATTTCTAATTCTGAGTAGTGTGTTCGCTAAGTGATCGTTGCATGAATAATTCCTTTATCGTCTAGCAATTGAAATACCTGGAGTGAAAATATTCTTCGAGTGCAGTCCTCATGTGATAGCATTCTTGCTTCTTGTTCCTAGTCGATAATCCCTAACATTTTTGTCTGCTCCAATGACATTTTATTCGTCAAATAAAAACAATTATATTTTAAAACAAAATAGCTGTTTTAATACTTAATAGTCATTTTATACTTGATATGTAAAACAGATGATTTTTTAATTCCTTTGATTAGTTTACAATCTTCTTATATAAATTGTTCATATTACCAATCGTTAATAAAATACTTTTTACTCATCCACTCAAGTTCAGTTAAATTTTTTTTAACTTGTAGTGGATGACACGTACAGTTTTTCCAAATATTATTTCATTAATTAACTTTAATGTTATAATTTTAGTTTTATAAGTGAAAAAACTTTCACAAGAAATTATGCAATATAGTTATTTCGTCCAATTTGGTACAACGCAAGTGATAACATGATTTCATAAATAGCTGATTTTATATTATAAGGCAAGTGGTAGAAAAGCTTTTGACACATAGGTTATGTTACTATATTTATATTAATTGTAATTATTTAATGAAACTAAAATATAATTTGTTTATATAATAGAGTAATATATATATATATATATATATATATATATATATATATATATATATTACCCTATTTAATAACCTCTCTTTAAACTCCACGTCTCCTGCAAAAGTAGTTCACTTCTCTATTAAAATATTTTAAATTAATTTGTTTTCTATTACACATGGAACCTGCATAAGGCGATGGTTGAAGCGTGAGACCTTGATCTCTTTAATAAAATTTCCGTCTGGGCTTGACAAGCGGTAATTGGAGTTTAGGGCACTCTGTGTCCTGAAAGGAACGATTTTCATATGTTTTCGATCAATTTCTGTGAATGTCCTAAGCAAACTATAATAAATCTTATGCTAAATACATATTGAAATTAATAAATAATAAAAACATTTCACCTGAAGGTTTTCAGGTGGTACCGTTACTATAGGCACGGGTTTTCTGACCTTCGTAAGTTGCTGAAAAAATTACTAGATTTAAAATTCTTTATTTAGTTTCATTTTTACTGTAATAGTTTGCTAAATTCAAAGACAACAATATTTTGTCTTCCATTGGGGTTCATCAAAGAATATCGTTTCCTCACTAAAAATCGTAATGAATGCCTCAGAATAAACCGTTTCCTAATAAAAGAAAAAAGATTGCATCAATTTGAAAAGAGTAGTTTCTAATGATTTATTAAATTCAACCATAATAAAACAATTTAACCCTCGTAATAAGGACACAATTTAAGACTTAAAAAAATATTTTTCGATGTTTTAAGGTATTAAAACTAAACTTTAAACGATTTATAAACATTAATATTAAATTCTGAAGGGTTTTTGCCACATTTAAAACGAAATTATGTTTCCTATTCCAAAGCTAGAGATTAATCAATTCCGATGAATAAGCTATTAAAAGTCTGAAGATGGGAATAAATATTTGTTACGAATCCATTCTCGCAAATGGCGAGGAGTAAACTTCCCTAATTGCCAATTACTGGAAATATGTTCACTTCAAGACTCGGGATAGGTATTTTAAGCACATTAAAACCTTTTTAATGAATAATTTATAAAAATGAAGAATTTCTCCGATTTAAATTTTATTATGAAATCTCCCTATGATTCAAATTTTTTACAAATGCAGTTAATACGTTTTCATAATTAAAATCTGAGATTGGAAAGTAACTTACGACTAAAATGAATAATAATTTGTGCTTTTAAACTAAACTGTAGGCCTGCAATGGATTTTGTTTATTTAAATTTTTTTCGTAAAACTACTTCCTAAGTTATTTCAATAAAATTAAAATTCGAAACAATAAAACTTTCCAGAGCATAGTGTTTGTATAGTTGTTAAATAATCATGAACTTAACAATTATTATGTCAAATACAATTTATGCAAAATAAATGTAAGATTTCTTTATATCAATCTTCATATATATTCATAGAAACACTTTCTACTTCATGCAGCTGGATTTACTACGATTATGACTATGGAAATATTGGAAATAACCCCAATATCGCAAAAGATAATAAAAAATAACTGATAACACAAGTTACCTAGAGTTAAACCCTTATGTACATTACGATAACAAGGCCATCATCATCATCATCAGGGGGTCTTATTACAAAAATACAATCTAGTAAACAATAACATACAAATTAGAGTACAGATCATCGAAATATACATAACTGTTTAATCTTAGGTAACTTGTACTATCAGTTATTTTTTATTATTTTTTGTAGTAATCGAGGTTGTTTCCAATATTTTCACTATAATATATTGTACCACTGTGCTCTTGATATTGTGTATTTTCATGGATAAAAATGTCAGTAGAAACTTTAGTATACTTTCTAAATTGTACTAAACTTAAAGACGATAATAGTTTTAAAATATTATTTAAGGCTTTTTACAAATCCTTGTAATATTAAAGTAAGTTCCTTGTAGGTTTATCTTTTGTTGATATTCAGACTATCTTAAAAATCTATTGTCTAGAAGGACTACAATTAAAATTTGTGTGTTATTAAGGCTAAAGATGAAAACTGAAAGCTCAACTCGCAATAATCGTTTAGGCCATCCACAGTTTCTTTATTACAATTTCCAAGACTAAAACTTAGTACTAAACATCCATTACTGAAAAATAAATATTAACCAAAGTAACTAGAATTGCTGCAATATGTTTTAGTCTGTCTAGAATATGAGAATAAGTTATGAAATACAAAACATAACTTAATTTTAATATTGGTTTTTTAAATACCTATTTTACCTTAATTTTTATAGAGTAATGTTTTAGAACAAATATTTGTGTTTTAAAATTTAGTAACCTGAGAATATTTTACTACCTATTGACAAGTATTTGATAGTTCTGCTTTTAATTAATTGGGTAACTCTTGATTAATAAACCATATACAAATACGATTATTCAAATTTATATAATTGAAAAATAACCTTTTAAATTTTATTTTAACACCTACATTTCAAAAGTTATACAAACGACATATGTTTTAACTGTAAAAATAGTCGAGTTCTTGGTGTTGTTTAGCGTTAACCGAGTCTGGGCTCACAGGACCCGCTCAGCCCTCGTGGCACCCATCCTCTGGCGAGCTACATCCGTCTAATACATGGTTTCCCACACTGGGGAGGGGGAGGGGACGTGAAGGCAAGTCAAGGGAGGCACAAGATTAGTTGAAAAGTAGTAAGATGAATTCTCATTTATTTACAATTTATGTACACAATTTATCAAAATTTAAAACTAAATGTAATAAAATAGACATACTTTGCCTTATTAAAACTTAAATATAATTTAAAATATCTTCTGAATGTATTAATATCAATTACTGCGTAATTACCTATGTTTAATTAATTTTTCAATAGAAATTTCAGCTACTTAAATCAGTTGAGTTTGATGAGGGGCGAGTATTAGATGTGGTGTCATAAACCCTATCTAAACTTTAAGTAAAGTTATTAATCCGAAAGTCCTTAATACGGGTGGGATGTGTGATCGTTTGTATTAATATTTTAATAATTCTAAGAAAATAAGCATGTAATGTAAATTGGAGTGAAGAATAATCTCTAGCTTAGAGTGTCCTTCTAATGACTGTTTAGAATGTTCCCGTGTCAAACTTCTTGTATGTTAGCAAACAACTTTTATACCGAAAGTTTATGGAACCCTCAATAGTTACTAAATACCTGTTAGGTCTTCTTAGTGTGATATATTATCCCAATAACCTTTTCCTTAAGGTCACAACTAAGCAAGTTTATCTGGCATCTTCTTGTTCGTTTTTTTCATCCCGTGGCTGATTTCTTCGAAACTCATTAGTATTTTTCCATATATATATATATATATATATATATATATATATATATATATATATATAAGTTACGTGTTATATTAAGCTCGAAAGGTTTTTAAAAATGATTTTATTTTTACAAACCTTTGTTAATTAAGAAACATTTAATTTTGAAATGGTTACAATAATTTAGCTTAATAAAAACATAAATTCAAATACAACTGATGTACATTCAGCTGGAGCGGAAAACGTCTGTGCGATACAGAGGCGACTTACACACTGCCGGGGCTCTGTTCTCACCACCTATATAATACAAAAGCTGAGTAAGCAGGAATTTTCCTAGCACGCATTTAATTATGAAATGTTCACATAAATTGTTCATATAACTCCTCCATCCCTAAAGAAAACTTCGGGGGTTGGCGAAGTTTCGGCATCGGTTGAAGTCCTTTTCATCTTCTTGATGAGGGCGAAGTATATAAAGCTGCTGAATAGGCCTCCGTAAAGGGCAATTTTCGGCATCGGTTGAAGTCCTCTTCACTGAAGAAGGTCGCCAGGCGAAGGTCTGGGATCCAGTTAAATGGGTTGTCTGCGATTTCCACCGCAGTATCCTCGTAGTTTGTAGGCGTTATTGTTTTTGATGATGGGCATTTACAGTCTAATTTTCTGTTCATTATAATTCAACTGAGTAAAAGTATTTGGAATTGATTAATACAATTTATAATGAGTCTTTTCTATCATAGGATAGATACAACATGTTTATAACATATACAATTGTTATCAGAATCTAATTTATAATTAACTCTAAATGTGTTTTCTAATTCAACAAAGTCATTTTCATAATAATTCACAATACTTGACTTCTTTTTTTATTTCTACAAAATTTTCATTGATTACAATAAAAGTTGTATATAATTTTTACCATCATTTACATTCAAATTGCCTGTTATAGATTTGATAACGGATCCTACTCCGTTTATAAGAATTCTTTTTGTTTTGTTATCTCTTTAAGAGTATAGTTTCTAATTTTCTTCAATTACATTTCTTTTTTGTGATTAACATATTTCAAATAATTAACAATATTTATTACCATAATTAGTTACATATCATTTAATTAATTACAAAAGTTTGTAATACATACAATTAATAAAAACAATGTTGTTTAAAAGTTTAATAAAGTTTCTTGCATAGAACTAGTGGACAAAGGTATGGTAGGGATTTTAATTTGATTGTGTTGAATATGAACAAGAAGGATTTTGGTCATTAATTACATTTTTTGTCTTCTTAGACCTTTTAATTTTCGACAAATGTATTTTGTCTTTTGTGTTATGATGTCTAGGCTTTATTTTTCCAGTTTTTCTTTCTCTATCTATTGAAGCTATTTCTTCCTTGCTATATCTGTTTTTCGTTTTGCTTTGCTTCTGAACTGACTTTATATAGACTTCATATGGTATTTCTGAAAGTGGTTCCTTGTTTATGTTTCTTTTTTCTAAAACTTTTTCTTTAATTCTTTGATTGCTATCCCTAATGTTTTCATAAAGTACTGATAAAATGGATTTTGATTTTATGCAGGTCTAATATCTCTTTCACAATTCTGTTATTAAACTCCGTTCCATTGTCTGAGATAATAACTGTTGGTAAGCAGAAATACGTGAAGTAATCTAATAACTTTTCTGCAATCTCTGTAGCTTGAGAGCTTCCCAAGCGATAAGCTTGAGCATATCGTGAGAACGCGTCGACTATGCTGATAAATGAATTCTTCTCCAAGGAGATTGTGTCAACGTGAATTATTTGAAATGGTCTTGCAGCTGTTGGTGTCAAGTTCATTTCTAGCTGTAAGGGAATTCTGTCGTATTTAGTTCTTTGACATATGTCACACTGATTTATGAAATTTTGAATTAGTGATTTTAAATTAGGCCAATAATATCTTCGCTTAATTTGTTCGTATGTTTCCTGTATCCCACGGTGATTGGTTTTGCTAACATGATAATTACTTATCGTTTCTAAGGTATCTTCTTCCGAAGTTAGGTCTAAGAGTTTGTTATTACACTTAACTAAATTTAGTTCAGCTTGTTTGAAATTTTTGGCTATGCATGATGCAAATTTCTCATAAAAGTCATCTTTAAAATATAGATTATATTTTATTTTGGGTACCAAATATGATTAAACAAAATTAACTATGTCTTCTTTAAAACTATTTTCTGATATTTCGACTATTAAACGAATTTTTGAAGTTCCAAATAGCTTTATAACTTTTACTTTCTTCGGCTCATATTTTACTAATGATAAAAATATTTGGTTTTTTCCAAAGTTTACAGGCTCGTCAGAAATTGGTATTTCAATTTGGGTGTTCCCTTCAAAATTGGAGTGGATAGTTTGACTGTCGCTTTCTTCATTGTCCTCTAACTTGGCGTTATCTGTTGCGTCGAGTTGTACGACCATAGATTCGTTATCATTCAGTTCCGGGAAGTAACGTTGCAATAACCCAGCTGGAGATAACTCAAGGTCTTGTTCTACAGTGTGTTGGGTGTTCGTTGACCCTTTATCAGTAACGTTTAATTGTATTCTAGACAATGCGTCTGCATTTTGGTTTAGTTTGCCTTTTTTGTATCTTATGTCTTAATCATATTCTTCTAATTTTAATCTCCATCTTAAAAGTTTGGAATTTGGTTCTTTAACTGAAAATAACCATTGTAAAGGTTTATGATCTGTATAAATTTTAAATTTTCTCCCAAATAAATAAGGCCTGAAATGTTTTGTGGCAGATACGATTGCTAATAATTCCTTTTCAATCGCGGAGTAATTAGTTTCGCTGTCGTTTAAAGTTCTGCTGGCATACGCTATAGGAAGGTCTTTTCCATTTTTGTCCTGGCTTAAAATTGCTCCTAGTGCATAATTACTAGCGTCTGTCGTTAGAGTAAATTCTTTTTCAAAGTCTGGGTATTGTAGAAGTGGCTCATTAGTCAATATATTTTTACATGTTTCAAAGCATTCTATAAAGTCTGGATTTTCTATATTTATTTTTGCATTTTTCTTTAAGCAGTTAGTAAACGGTTTTGTTATTTTGGCGAAGTTTTTAATAAATTTTCGATAATAGCCTAATAGTCCTAAAAATCCTTTAATTTGTTTGGTGGTTTTAGGTATTGGATAGTCCTTGATTGCCAAACTCTTTGCTGGGTTGGGTTTTACGCCTTCCGGTGTCACAACATGTCCTAGATATGCTACATCTTTTCTTAAAAATTCTGTTTTATCCAGCTGTACTTTAAAGTTGGCTTTGCGTAATCTGTCGAATACTTCTTTAAGTCTTTGTATATGTTCTTGGAGGCTAGTGGAATAAATTATAATGTCGTCTAGATAAACTAAACCTGTTTCATTTTGGATGCCTCTCAGAATATTATTCATAATTCTTTGAAATGTAGGGAGGCTATTCTTTAGTCCAAAGGGCATTCATAAAAATTCGTAGTGTCCTGTTTCCGTTGAAAATGCTGTTTTTTTCTATACTATCTCTGTCCATCTCTACTTGGTGAAACCCTGAGGCTAGATCTAAAGTCGTAAAAT
>JBAIZL010000001.1:102750349-102812849 GCA_036971475.1 Prosapia bicincta | reverse complement strand
TTCCAAGTCACTATGCTTGACGGTGACTTGGTGTTGCGTATAAACCTGATAAACTTTTCACATTCATTATCATTATCGCCAACTGGAAAACTACGTTCAGTTCTACAACGGAAATGAGTAAAGTTTAGGTTTAAACTTGAATGATTCTTGAAGTAATGTCTCCAACATTTTATTCTGCCTGGCTGACAACGCAGTAATATTGAGGTGAAGAATCGATATTTATTTAACCCACGTTTTATTCATAGTGGTTATCATCAATCATACGCATAAAAATAGTACATTTTCCACTCATATAGGCTTCAAATAATAGCTCTAAAATAGTATATATTTAATGTAATTTTAAAGAATAGTTTTAAATATAATTCTTTGAAAGTTTTTTAAGAACATTACTTATTTAACTTTTGTTTATTTAATTTATTTATGTGTCATATGTACTTAATTTCCAAAAATAAATAATTCATAATATATTCTATTTACTAATTTAACTTGCTTTTACAAAATACAGGTGTTGAAAGTAAACAACAGAATAAATGTCCTTTTGCCAAATCTCCCTTTGTTGTTATTATTTTGAACTCATTTTGCACCGATATTGTTATTAATCTCATTTCTATTACTAACTGTTAATCATAATACCTGGGCCCTATTTAAGGATGATAGACAGTAATAATGGTCGTGGTTCAACTGAAAGGCCACAATCAGACAGTATCATAAACGAAACAGATCCTCAACCCCAAGAGTACTTCGGGAACAAGGGAATTTTTTAGTACAACTTGACGCCTCATACAAAAAGCCTCTAGTTTTCACAATATCAGTTTAAACTTGCATCTGAAAATATTCAAATTAAACTGCTTGATTTCAAACTTTCTATTTGCCAGGTAATTATTCAACCGTTGTTGCTTATCGTTGGAAAAATATTTTTGTTTTTTTGGCTTCGACTTTTATATACCTTACAACTTTATATTAGTGTTGATTTTTCAGTTTCTAATAATTCATTATTAAATCAAAAGCGAGTGAAAGGAAAAATTTTATTGCTAAAGGTTAACTACTAACAATGTTATTTTTTAATCGCCCTGTTTTTTTTTCTTGGGGAAAAACCAACTGTGGTTGGTTATCATCGCCAATCAAAAACTAACATAAAACGAAATATTTTAAATAAAACAAAATAACAAAATCAATTTTAAATAAAATAAAAGTTACAAAACAAATAAAACTTTAACAAAGCAACAACATATAAAATAATTATGTAACAATAAATATATAACAATAAAAAACATACCAAAAAATAACAACAAAAAAAACAATAAATCTATAACAATAACAAAACCGTAGATTAGGAAATAAATAGAAATATTGAAAAAATAACAATAAAAATGTATAAAACTATAAATAACAAATTAACAACAACGAACAATATACCAGCAAATAAATAATAACAATATTTAGAACAAAAATAGTCAACAATTTAACAATAAATAAATCTTAATAACACAATAACAAGAACATAAAATATATTAAATTTAAATAAATAATAAAAAAATATACGCAGATAATAATTAAAAGAAATATAAGTATAGGCCTAACTATAAAAGCATATATTTTAAAAATTAAATTTTTAAAAATATGTTCAAGTGGTGTAAGAAAGCGTTGACTCGGTCAATGGCCGAGGCATCGTCTCTTAACACCATCTTCAAACTCCCTTTTAAATTAAAAAGGGCGCGAATATTAGTTATACTAACACAATCAACTAAAATATGTTTTATTGTGAAGATATCACGGCAGTACTGGCAAATTGGTGGATCTTCACGACGTATTTAATATCCATTAGTTGCAAAAGAGTGGCCAACGCGAAGGCGTGTACCCACCATTTCCTCCCTGTTTTGAACGAATAGAAGACTTTAATTTCCCTCAGCTTATTCTGAATCACTGTATGCCATTCGTCATTCCAACGATTAAGGCATTTGTTGTAAATGTGAACTAGCTTTCATATTAGTTACCGCCAATAACATTAAATAAGTCGTGGTGTGTTTTTAAACCTTTTCATTATCAGCCTTTCTAGGCACTTCTTTAGCTCCGAAAAAGATGAAAGTCGCACTCCGTACTGTCTGAACTGTATTTGCATAATGGGTTGCATAAGCATTGTGGGGTCAGGCGCTATCATGAACTAAAACTCAGAACTCAGATTTCCTTCCAGTAGAAATAAATTGAGTTAAAAACGAGAATTTGTGCTGAATCATGATATCGCCTATTCATGATTACAATACAAGTCAAATCAACAGCTCCATGAATAATTTTAATTGACATTTCGAACCCCCGGCCTAGTGCCAAGTTCCTTCCCTTAATTCAAAAACTTTTAAAAGATTCAGTGCTTTTGACGAGAAGATTTAAAAAAATGACAAGACTCAATTAAAACCACTAAAACCGATATTTTAAGAAAATATAATATAGAAGATTTAGCACTGCTACTAATAATACTTTAATGGCCAAATTTATCATACCAAAAGAAACCATAAGTGTAGTTATTTTAGCAATAGGATATTCTTTAATTTACGTTTTATCATCCAATGGAGTTTTAAGAACACAACCATTTTAATTAGCTACATATTTTCATGTATTATATACTTGTTCTGCATAAAAATCTAATATTGTTCTGTGGCAAGAGATCAAAGATGAATACGATTTATATAATTTACAGAAATACATAGATGCAATGCATAGAATATTGCAGCAAAAAATGATGTGACGTTAAATCCAAATAGATTAAGGAAATAAATGAAATTACTTCTATTCAATTTACTTTTCAATCGTAGCTCGATCTCAGATAAAATGCTGCAAGGGTAGGCTCTACTCCGACGAATATTTCTTTTTCTGGGAAACGACCAATTGAAAACACTCTCAAAGTTCCACATGTGACAAAACTACAGAGCGTGAGTAGTACAGTCTCTTTTTTCGATTTTGTCGTTAAAAATAACTTACAAACCTTGCTGTCAGGAATACGCAAGTTTTAAAACATTATTTAAACCATCTTTATAACAACTTCTAAGGTCGAATGATTTTTTATTTTAGAAAGGGCTAAGATATTTTTCAGGAAATTTTTGGGCAAAAAAGACATCTTTTATATTATTATTATTATTATTATTATTATTATTATTAATAATATTATTATCATCATAATAATTATTATTATTATTACTCTATTATACAGCATATAAATTTTAATATTGCATGATTTTTTTCAGGACAAAAAGGAGTTGAATTCGAATTATAAAAACTGTACATAAAATGCTTAGTAAATTGAAAACCTTACTTTCTTGGTATTCCTTAATTCGTAATTTTAGTGTGACAAATTTTAATATGAATGTCTATTCAATCATATTATTATTTTTTACCATGCAATAATTTCAGTTTTTAATAACAAAATATTACTCTTTTCTTTTTAAAACTAATATATTTTTTACAAAATAAAAACGAAGCTGTGAATGAAATTAATTATTCCTATGATCGTATTCAATCTGTTACGATGGTTTACGTTTAATTAGACAAGTATAAGTTAAATAAATATTTTACCACACCTCGTATTTTAAACTGTTTCCATGACGATTTACAAAGATATAAATGTTAGAGGAATATAGCTAATTTTACGAATAGTTGTGTGAAGTTCCGTTGAAACTATTTAGATATCACCACTACATTCTCTACTTTTTTGGTCCTCTACCGCTTCCACATTTAGATATAAGTTTCCAAAATAACCACTTATATTGTTTACTTCATAAATAAACTAGTTTCAATCTTCCAAAATTCTTGATTTTTTTTTTTAATTTGTTATAAAAAACCTTATCAATATTGCTCGTCAAACGGTCTACTCCTGGTTATTAAGAAAGAAAATTTAATTTCGAATAATATACCTTTTCATTACATACTTTACTGATTAATAATTTCAGGTTTTACGTCCCTTAATGTATGGCAGACGATTCTTAAATATAACAAAAACATAGAAAAAAATTCCGTGAATGATTGTCTAACCTCTTCTTTGAGGATATGTAGAAGGAATGTGATACATAAAACACAGATAAAAGAAATATTTGATTAAACTATTACAATTTTTTAAATTATAAAATTCGCTTTTCGAAACATACGTTTAACTCTCCCTAAACGTCTTGTTGTGTAACAAAATAAAATAAATGTTCTTGATAATGTCGCAACAATGTCGTGTCGATCCAACACACAGTTAAATGAACACAAATTAGCCTTATCGGTTTTGTCCACACTCAGAGTCAGAGTTAGGAGTTTGGAAACACGTTTCGATACTGTTAGCTTTAGTTTGTTGGCTATTGGATTTTCGATCCATTGAAACTAATATATGGCTTTTATATAACTTCAAGAGATTAACGAAACAAAAGCCAATTATCCAGAGCTAAAAACATTTTAGGGAAACTTAAAACCTTAGATTTTAGAAAAATGTAATTCTTGTGATTTCGATAGCATTTTTTGAAAAATAGTGATTTTAATTAAATAATTTAATTTATTATAATTTAAACATATTTGGTGGTGGGACTAACTGTATCAGGCAGTCAAACTAATGTTTGAGGATATTCAAAAACTCATATTTTTAATAACAGACGTTGAAAAAGTAAACCTAAGCTTATTACATATATCTGAATATGCCACTTCCCCTTTTCTCAGTTTGCGTTTAGTTTGAAATTTAATAATTTGTTTTAAAAACAATTAAATCTTTCTAATTGACTTATTCTTTGACAAAGTACTAATGTATACGTTTTTCAAGGCAGAATTGTATTTGTAGATTTAAGGTAGCAAAATTTTTGAAAAGATCTTACTTTAAGAAATATTATTGGCACTTCTTAAACAACATTCATGTTTAAAATACTGGCCATGTTGGTCCTAAATGGAAATTAAAACTGGACAATTCAGGTGTGACAAGTAAATTTGGTTTTTCTTAAGCTATGTAAATATTCGGTTAAATTACAAAAACAAAAATCTTTTGAGTAATTAATTTAGTGGTATTTTAACAAACGTGCTTCATCTTTACCATCATATTTAGGCAAACATATCAACAAACCTACTAATTTTACTTCACTTAAATAAACCATTGTACACAACAGTACGATAAACATTTCAAATTACGCCCTGCACAAATTTAACAAAAGGTTACGCTAAATTGACATAATTATTAGCGCTTTAGCATGAATAATATTTATTTAGGCCTATTACGTCTATTTATATATTTATTTATTTCTATATTATATTTATACAAATATATAAATATTTCTATGCAAAATATATTTAGACGGGATGAAATAAGAACCTAATGTTCATAAATTATAAATTAAAGTGTGTAATAACTGGAACAACCAAAACGGTTATTGTTTGGGTAGATTTGCGAGTTAGGAAAAATATATTTTCAATATTCCATCCTAATGCATCCAAACGAGGTACGCTTTATTCACTTATGGATAAAGATTTTCGGTTATCTCATCCTCAGTTTTGTGAGAAAAGTACTTATTTTTATACAATTATTCTCGTAAATTTCTTTATTTTTACATAAAAAACTTATTTATTTAAAATTAAATTCTGGTTCTCCTATTTTTTATAATATTCATAAGGACCAATTTTCCCCTTACCACATGTGAAAGGTTTCTATGATAAAATTTCTAAGACACTGGGCAAATGTAACATCTTAAAAATTCTTTCTACCTCTAATAATCTGTCTAACATTAATAAAAGGGGTAAATATAAGACTGAAACTATCAATTGTTTAAATATTGTGTACAAAATAAGGTGTGATGACTATGAGACAGTTGTATGTACGTATGAATGAGCTTGAGAAAAGGAGTGAAAATTTTCATGTACTACTTACGTCTGTCATATTGGATTACATCAAGAAGTATATTCATAGTTTTCATTTTAAAATCCCCCAACTTTGAACTGTGAAAGAAATTGGCAACGACGTATATTTTCTGAGACGATCCATTTTAAGCTACAGACGAATGCTATTAATATTAAAGAAGACATTAAAAAATTGGCATACCTTTATACACCACTTATAAAAAACTTAAACGTACAAAGTCTTTAGTTCAACAATTTAAAAGTTGACAGGTTGTTGTTATGGTGTGAATTTAATTCAATTTAGGTATTTGATTACTGTAAATGTATTTTGCTTCTCAAATGTATTTTGTTTCTCACTTGTAAGTGATTGTAACTGCTGTAAAGCTGGGGTTTTTCATGGTTTTGTTACAATTAAATATGTAACAATTTTATAATTACATGTTGGTTAAACAATTAAATATTATGTTTATAATATTTATAATTTGTTGATGTTATTCAATTAAGTGGTTTTTTAAATTTTTTACAATTATAAATATTTTAATGTAGATATGTTTTGCATTTCCTGTGACTATTGTTATTGTTGTTTGTCCTTTTAATTGTGTCCTTATGTTCTTTATTAATTACGATAACATAGTCACTATCGTAACGTTGAGAAAAAGGATGGTTTAATAAATATTTCTGCTTGAGTCAACCATATTTTTTCAAACAATAGTGTCTGCGAGGATAAACATGATTAAAAACAGTCATTTTTCAATTTCTTCTATTAGTCAACCTTCACCTTATATAAATCTTGTAAGAATTTTCAATCTTTAACAATATACATTTTTATTCATCCACTCAACTTCAAATACATTTTTAAAACCTGTAGTGGATGACAAATGTTGATTTTAATACAGTTTTTTGCAAATAATTATTCATTAATTCAATTTTAAATAGTTGGGGGGTCTAGGTTGATTTCGAATTGAATGACTTTATGTTCGAAATCCAGAACTTTGGCACTAAGCCAACTTTCCTAAAGCTAGCAATGCATTTCTCGAAGATGTATATGATTTTTTTTTTTTGCCCTAACTGGTTGTCGATACCTCTATTGTACAACCATAAATAGTTACTATTTAATATTGTTATTTTGTCATATATATACATATTTATAATAATTGTAATTATAAAATGAAATTAAACTAATATACAACTTTTTTTGTTGGCCACAGTTGGAATGGACTTTGAAAAAAATTATTTTATATTACTTGTTCATCAACAAACTTCCTTCTCAATTTAGGGCTATAAAGCAATAATTCCTACAAACTTTGAATGTTGGCAAATATTTCAGAGATTACGTTAATAAGTACAAGTAGTGGTAAAGTGGTAAATAATAAGTGAAAAAGTACAGAGCTCAAACACACTATTTTAAACAAATATCTCAAAGAAACAAGCTGAAGATATAAAGCAGTGGGATGTAAAAGGTTGTATGTTTATGTCTGACCTAAATACTGCAGAGCTGTCAGTTTTTAGGAGCAGTAAAACGAAACTGAGGGGCGTTTAATTTGTTTTGCATCCATTAAGGTAGTCTGTATTTCATAAAGTCTTTCCTCTTGCAGTAACATGGGTAGTTTATATTTCAGCTTAAAGAGAGGACATTACGTTTATAATTTCAAACTTTTTTTAAAAATGTATAGAATTAAGTCAAATATATTTTTATCTATTGAAAAATGACAATAAAACGGAAATTTTAAAAGGTATTAGATAATAAAAATAGCAATCGTTAATATTTCCAAAAACATTAGCTAAATTAAAATAAAGCTTCTTAGATTATTTAGCTAAACAATTTATAATTTCATTTCCTAAACATTACGCATTAGAGATTTGTATAATTCCGTTTTTATATATTCCGACATAGTCATATTTTACTTCCATAACAAAAATAAATAAAAATATTTTAAAAAAATAAAAACACACAAAACTCCCAAATTATTCATTTATTTACTCATACGCGTTTGAAATAAATGAGTAAATAAATCATAATGAGTAAATAAATGAATAATTTGTGAGTTTGTGTATGTTTTTATATGTTTTTAACATACTTCACAAGCTAAGCTCAAAGAATATTTGAATAAAAATATTGTTTTCAACTTGTGGTTAACGCCTCTAGTTAACACTGTGCAGAGTGTTAAATCATTTAATTAAATCATTTTCCGATTTTCGGTTTTCAATTAGAAAATTGTTACCATGAATACTCATTTGGGATATTTGCCTATACAGTTCTCTCGTGACTATTTGGAATTGTATATTACGTTATTGAAGCGTATGCAAACTGTTTTCTTAATATAATTAGATATTGTGATGGTCTACTTTGTTACTAGTAATTATTTTCATAAAGAAGCGCTAGACGAAGTCAAACAAAGTAGCAATTACACTTAATTTAAACTTCAAATACATTGCAATGGTAAATTCCAATTATCAGCAAGTTATTTATTACCTAACGTATGTATATCAGAAGCTACAATTCACTTTTAGCAATTTTCAATTCCTCCCGCAAAAAGCTAATTTTTATTTTAATTTCTTACTGGAAAACAAAGCGTAAACAAAACATAAACAAAACGTTATGCACTACTCTTAAAGATATTCTTGATATAATTTTTATTTAATTATTAACATAAACCTTCAAATAGTAGTGTATTTTAGTTGAGGACAGTAAACAAAGTTCTTGAAGATATCAATGTATACTTGAATGAAAAGCTTGGACCATAAATTTGTAGATATTCTTGTTAACTACGTTATATACTAACGTTATATATATATATATATATATATATATATATATATATATATATTTATATTAAATATGGTCATATGTTTTCTTGTAATATAGTTAATAAATTAAAAATATTTCAAAAACAAGAATACTTTTAATGAATATATTTATTCAAAGCTTTTCGCCGATAAAATAGTACCAGCATCTTCAGGAAAATAATTATCTAATAAAATAAACCCATATTTATACATATATAAACACACACACATATATATATATATATATATATATATATATATATATGTGTGTGTGTGTGTGTTTGTGTGTGTGTGTGTGTGAGTGTGTGTGTGTGTGTGTGTGTCTGTGTGTGTGTCTGTGTGTGTGTGTGTGTGTGTGTGTGTGTGTGTGTGTGTGTGTGTGTGTGTGTGTGTGTGTGTGTGTGTGTGTGTGTGTGTGTGTCTGTGTGTGCGTGTGTGTGTGTGTGCGTGTGTGTGTATGTGTGTGTGTGTGTGTGTGTGTGTGTGTGTGTGTGTGTGTGTGTGTGTGTGTGTGTGTGTGTGTGTGTGTGTGTGTGTGTGTGTGTGTGTGTGTGTGTGTGTGTGTGTGTGTCTGTGTCTGTGTCTGTGTCTGTGTCTGTGTCTGTGTGTAAGTGTGTGTGTGTGTGTGTGTGTGTTTGTGTGTTTGTGTGTGTGTGTGTGTGTGTGTGTGTGTGTGTGTGTGTGTGTGTGTGTGTGTGTGTGTGTGTGTGTCTGTGTGTGTGTGTGTGTGTGTGTGTGTGTGTGTGTGTGTGTGTGTGTGTGTGTGTGTGTGTGTGTGTGTGTGTGTGTGTGTGTGTGTGTGTGTGTGTGTGTGTGTGTGTGTGTGTGTGTGTGTGTGTGTGTGTGTGTGTGTGTGTGTGTGTGTGTGTGTGTGTGTGTGTGTGTGTGTGTGTCTGTGTCTGTGTCTGTGTCTGTGTCTGTGTCTGTGTCTGTGTCTGTGTCTGTGTGTGTGTGTAAAATAGGACATTGTAAAATAAGTGGGACGTAATGGTGTATTTACTATTTTTATTTTTTGACAATGATTAAGGCTGAGTCTCAAGTAGTACATCTCCCCTAAGTTACGATCTAAGATAGAAGACAACAGAGACTTCCTGTTCTCCATTAGATTCGGTATCTGATAAAAGAAGGATTTAAGTAAAGGATTTTACACAAGAAAACGTTCAGAGAGGTTCAAGTATTTGGTTTATCTATACTGGGTTTTCCTCATATGAAAGTGAGTCCATCCATGAAGTATTCGTTTTGTAATTATTGTATCTGATTTAATACTATGACAATACAATGAAAAGTTAGTAATAAATGGTTTTATTTTTTATTTAAATTAAATCAAAAATATTACAATTATCAGGCCTATTATAAATCTTTTCGTACTTATTTAGGTGAAAATTTGAATTGAAATTATGTTAATTGAAAACTTAAATCCTTCATTTTAAAACAATTTAGATTAATACCTTTATGGAGGAAAGTAATTTTATAGATACACACGTTCTACGATTACTTTAATATTCACTAATTGCTTATATTTTTGTCTGAAGTTTATTTTCCTTTTAATTCACGAAACTCACAGTTTAATTTTTTTTTAATTCTGTAATTTATACTTTTTGATTGAAGTAGGTAAAGGAAAAACGATTCAATATCATTAAATATAACTATTTTCAATGCATAAATTATGTACCCTCAAATTTGAAAGCCTCTAAATAAAAAACCAAGGAAATCAATGATTTTGTCGTTTAGTTTTGCGAAACAATGTGTAATTTTTTATATTTTCACCTAATCTTTTCTATTTTTTACTAAGAAAAACGACAAAGTACCGATATTTTTATTCAATATTAATGGGTGTGTTTTAAACTAAATTTATCAATCTCGTGTTTATCTTTACATGAAAAATGTTTTATGAACTTCATGTACATTTCCCATCTCTGAGTGGTCGAAAACTGGTGTTTTTGATCTCGTTGTAATCCTTATATAATAAACGATTAAGACACGTGGTTATAAAAAACGTAAGATATTCTCGTGTTTAGCCTACCGTACGGACTCGAAGTGGATGACTGCGAAGGGATAGCGTACGACGTTTCTCGCCAGTGCTGGCACACACTATTTTACTTTACTCCCTCCAAAAAAAATGTAAACAACCCTAGTGAAACCAACGTATTTCTGAAGACGGAGGAGAAATTATTAACAAATGAAAATAAGCGTTTTAACACACTCAAGAATTTAAAATATCTTTTCAATTTCACTTTTATTCAATCAACAATATTAATTTATATTCCAATTCCAATTTATATTATTATTTTAAAATATGGTAGCTTAGGAAAATGTATTTTCCGATATGTATTTTTAAAATACATACATTCAGCAACTTGTATATCTGTATATCATCAATAAATTGTAAAATAAGGAGAAAATTCTAAAATGAAAATGATTTTCTACAAGAATAATAGCCTTAATATAATAAATTATCCAATAAATGTAAACAAACAAATGTATATCGAGATAAGTAATATTCCAATCAATTGCAAAGTATGGACGTTTCCATAGTTCTTTAAACTTAGTTTCCATAAATATTTTCAAAATAATAATTTGGATATTTGGCTGAATGGTGAAGCTGTAAAAATGAAAGATAATTTTAGTTAACAAAGATTAAATCAGTAAAATTCATAAGTAATTCATAAATTAGTTATTTCTATTTTTCTTTACATTTTCTAATAAAATAAAGTACCTGTAAATGTACCACAAAATGATTTCATAATATATTTTTAATATATAACTCTTAAAATTATAGTTTTATTATAATAATTTTGAAAAATATTACAAATTAGTACTAGTCTATAAATCTATGTCATAGGTCTAAATTCTCGTTTACTACAATAGTCTACTTGTTTTGAGCCCTAGAATTTTAAAAAATCCTTTGAATTCGGGATATAAAATATTGGGATAGATTAAAACAACGCTTTGGCCTTCCACTAACTAATTTGCCCTGAATTAATCAAAACATTGTAGAGTAAAATAGCAGGATACTAAGTAATTAATTACACTCTCAAAACACCTTTTCATCAAGCAAACCTTACAACTCACTCTTGAGATTTATTTAACTAATTTCAATCTTTATTTTCCAGGCTATATGATAAAAGTAGCCTTAAACAATTATGATAAGATCTGTTCTGTTTCTTTTTTGAAGAGGTTTTTCGTCTATATGAATGAATCAGAAATCTTTTTAAAATAAAACTTCCGAATAGAGTCTTCCTCCTAAGTAAGGAACAAGAGTAATATATATATATATATATATATATATATATATATATATATATATATATATATATATATATATATATATATATAGCCATATATATAAAGTCAGTGCAACGGAAAAACAATGGATAACGTAAATATCAAGAACATATATATATATATATATATATATATATATATATATTAGTCTCTCTCTCTAACTTTCTCTCTCTCTACCTTTCTCTCTATCTCTCTCTCTCTCTCTCTCTCTCTTCCTACCTCCCTCCCAAGAAAAAAGTGTTGCTATTTGTTACTATATAAATTCGTAAAGATCTCGATTATTATGTATAATGTCTTTGTTCATTATATACTAAGTATGTTGAGTGAAATACTTGTTTCAAACTTCGGCTTGTAAAATGGCCTATTCCACGAAAACCATTTAGAAACCGACATAATACTATCGTAAAGGAGATCTGTCGTGATAATCCTTTTTCAAGGATTTAGTTTTCTAACAGGCATTCCTCTACTGTGCTTTCGAAAATTACGCTTATGGGTAGTTTTATTGTTTTCCCAATAGTCATTAAAAGAGTATTTCAACTTGGAAACTGCGTTGAAGAAGATAGATCATGCATGGATGGAGGATGTTTTACAAACTTTGAGCAACACTTTAATAGTAATGTGTTTTGTTACTTACCCACTAGGAGAAGTAGATTAACAAAATAAAACTGGTACAATAATTTTAATGTAATATTGAAAAATATAATACAATTAAATGTAATTCACACTTATTTCTATTAAATCCAATAACTTTTTACAGGACATTTTTTCGTTGTTTAAACTTAATTTTGAAACGCTGTTAATAGCAACAGTTTTGGTATTTTCAAAAAAAAAAAAACAGTTTTTTTAACACGCCTGTTCTATATGAGTTTGTTCTTTTATAACTTATATTTATTTGTAGAAACGATGTGTTTTTGTACATATTATTATTTTATCATTTACACATGTATTTATGTGCCCTAGCAAGAAACATTTTTCTCGTGAGAATGTTTTCGGAGGTATGTGTGAATCATAACCTTGAAAATAAAGTAAACATTAATTCTTCGAAAGCAGACTCACTAAAACATATAAATAAAATTTATTAGTTAACATCATTAATATATATATATATATATATATATATATATATATATATATATATATAAAGTTTTCTTGTTTAATAATTTAAAACAACATAGGTTATTCAAATACAAGAATATTTATTAATTTATATCTAAAGCTTTTCGTTGGTAAACAGTACCAACATCATCAGGAATGAAAATTACAATAATGTAAGCTATAGGCCTAAAACATATGTTTAAACATGTTTTAGGCCTATAGCTTACATTATTGTAATTTTCATTCCTGATGATGTTGGTACTGTTTACCAACGACAAGCTTTGGATATAAATTAATAAATATTCTTGTATTTAAATAACCTATGTTGTTTTTAAAAAAATATATATATATATATATATATATATATATATATATATATATATATATGTATATATTGATATTAAATTTAGTTATAATATTTACCTTAGTTTTTAATACACCTTTCGCAGTATTTTAATAATGTTTTCATCACCATGATAACAGTTTTGTACCATTAATCTTAAACAGTTTCGTTGGAACTGCGTCAGGAGATTTCATTTCATGACTGTGACCCATCAATCCCTCTAAACAAAGAGAACAAAAGCCCCTAAACTACATTTTTAGTACAGATATCTGAACCAAATAAGTATGATTTGTGCTTGATAGTTATAACTAAAAAGAAAATCAATAGTACCACATACCAAACATAATATTTTCCAATTTAACGACCAATAATAACCTGAATATGAAATAGTAATATTCATTCAAAGAAACCTCAATACTACCCTTAAACAAACCTCAAAATAAAACCCTAATAATGGCTTTAAACCGCCCAATACTAACCTCAATATTAACTCACAAGAACTTCAATAATCACCACAAACAAACCTCAATATTAACCAAAGCATTAGTATAAAAACCTTAACAATAACCTTAAACAAACATCAATAATAACCTCAAACAAACCATAACATAAAACCTCAATATTAAACTCAAACTAAAACCTCATAGTAAAACTTCAATATTTTCATTGCAACTAATGGATACATAAATGAATACATGTTCATTAAAGAGCAAACAGGTCGACCAGGCATTTGACCGTGTCTTGGCACGCTGTGCGGTGGTTGGCTTGCTGATGAAATTTCGTGACGACCTTCCACATGAATTTCGGCAAATATTCAAGTCCTACCATAAAGACAAAATTTTCCGCGTTAATTAAGGTTAGGAATAATTTAATTTTCAGGACAATGTCGCAGGGGTAACTGAGGGTAGTGTCTTTGTCTCGATGTTGTACCTATTATATAGCCCTGCTAGAGATACAACAGGAGCGCTATTAGGGCGAACTTTGAAGACGACTCCGCTATCTTGTCCGTCGCACAAAATAAGACAGACGCAACAGCTAAATCGCACCATAAACAGCGCCAGTTATTGGAGCAGATAAGGGTGCATAAATCTTAATGAGAGCAAGTCAACTCATGTTATATTTACCAACAAGGCAGGTAGCAAAACCTAACTAATAATAAATAGCCAACTCGTCCCTTATACCAAAGAGGTGTATACCTAGATCTAACTTTGGAAGCTAAATTGATATAAAAATACCTCATGAAGAAAAAATTAGGTAATCTGAAGTTCCGGTACAAAAGACTAGCTTCGCTCTTAGATTGGTATTCTGAGTTGAGCGCCAACAATAAATTTCTGTGTACAACCAAGTACTCAAACGCAAATGGACTCAAGTCTCTGGGGTTTCACCAAGAACAGCAAACTGTAAGTTATCCAGCCCTTCCAAAATAAAGTGTTTAGAACCATGATATGTCTGAAACTCTGTCATATATCTGTCTGAAACTCTGTCTGATCCTCAAGATGAAGAGTATGTCAGAGGAGGCCGCTGCTGTAGCAGTGAATTACTTCGAGCGTCTCTAGCAACACTAGAACTCTACAGTTCTGCAGCTGGCTCACAGTGTGGACTAAGCCTTTAGACCTGGTGCCAAGACGACAGTAATTGCACATCGTCAGCAATACAAGAATATCAAGTTGGTGTTAGCTCAGAATCAAGCCTAGCATCTCTACAGCTTTCAGAAAGCAAACTGATATCTAAGACTCGTCTTGCAGCAAAAACAAAACTTGTAAGTAGGAAAAAATGAGATGAGTTAGCAACCAATAGAAGAATATTGCTTATTTAACAGCTTAAGTAAACGAAATTGAAAGGGAAAGTTGTTTATTACATATATTTTACTAATAATTGCCCTCCATTTGAATATACGTTTGATCGAGAAGAACCGTATTCGATTTACGTTGTAAATAATAGATTTTCAGCGTAATAGTATAACACCCAATGCAGGCATGTCTAAAATTGATAAGTATGCAAAAATATTTTACATACTTGCTTAACTAACCCTAAAACTAGAGACTGATCAAGTCGCCCCATCGAGATTTCTTGAAGAACATTTTTGCAAAATTTAAATTCCCTTAAGGAACTTTATTTCATCATACTCATACGAATTTCATTAGGAATGAATGTCTTTCATGGGTCGTAACATTACAATCCAACAAGTTAACCAAAAAAGGAACAAAACTGTTATTGATTAGGCGATTAATAAACATTGTAGGACATTAGGTAATTGCAAAACTATATCGTTTCCATAGCGACTGTTGAAAAACAATATCTAACTTTACGAATGTTACTTTATTAATATCAAACAGTAGCGTATAGTTGTACAATGTCAAATGATGTAATCTGGGGCTTCGCCCCGTTGTCTGTGATGTCGGGGCTCAACGGTATTACAGTCGTGTCGCTCAAGCAACAATGTCGGAAAGAAATGTAAGCAATGTAAACGCTGTTCCTTCTGTGCTTACTATGTCTTTCAGGCTCTGTAGCTGTCCCTATTTCTATGTATCTTGCCAACGAAGTGGTTTTTAAGGTGCTTATACCCTCACTCAACATTTCATATTATTGCTGGGGTATTCAATTGCTATGAAAATCATACAAGAAGTACCCGTTCTACCTCCGGGAGCTTGAAAAGCTCTGACAAAAGGCTGGAAAACCTGGGGCATTCCGTTGATCACTGCAAACACAGAAAGCTAGCCGTCCTTTTTGCTGTCACAAATGTCATTTCAGTGGTTACATACTCGACACTATCAGACATGGCCAAATTCCTTGATAGCTCGTAGTATCCTATTAAATATATGTAGATCACTTGCATACAATATGACTGATTTGGGCAAAGTGTTTAGACTTCAGCTTCTTACTAATGTATGCAAATGGCGAGGTAATGCCTACACGAGTTAAAGATAATGCTGGAGAATGGATAACACGTCATCTCCATACTTCATGTTCTGCTCCCTGTGGAATCTACCAGTGCAGCTCTCCCACACTATCACGAGAAATTGAAATTAAAGCTAAGATATATCAAGAAGCTTTACAACGAAATATTTCACACCCTTCGGCTTATTGTGGATTACTATATTGATGGCTGCACGTCGTACTTTATACAGGGGCTGTTTGTTTAGGATTTTTTATGGGGCCATTACGAGGGAGTAGTATTGTAGTAACGGTTAGCTTCGTGATGCTGTTTTTTCTACCGCTTTTGTCGTCCCTTCTTTCCTGCACACTTGTAGAGTCAGAGGTACGAGGATCTAGAGAAGGCTTCTGAATGTTTTACAATCAAATAAACGCCAGAGTTTAGGCAACCCGTTCAAATACATATACTACTGGATTTTGCAGGAAGCCAATGAACTCTCAGGGGGTTACTTTAATGTTATTGTGAACTCCATTCCGTTTCTGGTAAATAAAGCTAGTACTATTTAAATTACTCTAGTCGGGTAATACAGTTTATTCATTAAATACATTTTAAGAAAGTGTTATCGAAAATGCAATATAGGCTATTTCTTTTTAGGTTGAGAGTATATTTATATTTGAGAAAATTCATAAACAATTTTAATTTACTAAGTTATTTGCATTACATACTTATTTATTACATATTTATTTATTATTAAATTTAGTTTCCTCGTTCTAACTTTCCGATGGTGCTAGCTGTGTTAGTGAAATGTACATACAGGTTGAGTAAATATTTGTAGCCAGGATTTATAATTGTCTATTAAGTAAATTTAGTTGTTTAAATTCCATGACTCATAAGTACTAAGTTAATAAGTATTATGAACATTCTAAATGGGTTTAATGACCTATTTAAAAAGAACGCAACACCTAAAAGTATAGCAAAAATAAGTGTTTAACATAAGAATGGTTTCACAATAACTTGCTTTTAGGGGTTATTACTTATTTAGATTATTTACTAGGACAAAGACGCACACACACACACACACACACACAAACACACACATTTACACACACACACACAAACACATACACACACACAGACACATTCACACACACACCCACACACACACACACACACACACACACATACACACACACATACATACACATACACAAAAACACACAACACACGCGCACACACACCTTCTGTCTTGAATTTGTCAACTCGATAATTTTAAATTTATATTAAAACATTTTTCATTTTAAAATTGATTAGGTATTTACATTTTGTAATGTTTGATTACAAAAAACTGTCCTATTAATTCCGGTAGCAACTCAAATTTGGTTTAAAGTAACATCGTGGAGAAGAATACCAAATTATATTACTATAGTAATTTTAAAATAATAAATAGATATCCAATTAGGAGTATAAACAGTCACAACATGATTAAACTAGGTCTTTTAAAAACATTAGTTCCTTGTGGCTAATGTAAACTCATTAAAAAACAACCGCTCTAAAGCGTAGAATATTTTGTCCTGTGAACTGTTACATAGGGATATAGGGATATTTCTTATTAACTTTAATGAGGAGAAACCTGCTTCCGTTGCAATAATAAATTCTGAGATTTACACTCGTAAAATGATACAAATAGAAATTTTAATCCACCAAACGCCATCTAGTGTTATTTTATGCAATGAAAGTTGAAGTGTAAAATGAGTGTGTTATTTTTAAGCTATGTAATGCAATTTTTTGGTATATAGCATTAATCCCTTAACAAGGTTTACATCTTTAGTGTGTGAGAACGATTCAGTAAATTTTTAGATAAAGGAATGTATCCTATTTCATTGTTGCTTGGAAGAATATCATTTTTCTTTAATATCAATTAATAATAACTATAATTTGTAATTTTATTCTGCAAGTAATAAAGTGAAACAAACATCAGTTGTTCTATATAAACGTTCTTGTAAAAATTACCCATACGTTTACCGTAAAATATATTTTCTTATACGAAATCAAGGTAATCAAGTATGGCTGTGTATGTTTTACAAGGAGAAAAATATTCGCCTTCCTGTTACACTCAAAAAGCACGATTTTTATATACAGTTTTCAAAATGAATAAGTGATAACATATGATTTCATATACAGCTGATTTTTTATGTTGCAGAAAAACTATTTTAAGACGTAGATTATGTGACTCTATTAATTCTACAGTATTAGGTTAAAATATTATTATATATTTTTATAAGTTTATCAATATTTTAATTGATTTTTATTTCATAAATTTAACTGCAATTAATTCAGTAAAATGATTATGATATATATATATATATATATATATATATATATATATATATATATATATAATTAATAAATTTAAAATATTTCAAAAACAAGAATGCTTTTAATGAATATATTTATTCAAAGCTTTTCGCCTTATATATTCATTAAAAGTATTCTTGTTTTTGAAATATTTTTAATTTATTAACTATATTACAAGAAAACATATCACCATATTTAATATATTTTATATATATATATATATATATATATATATATATTTCTACAATAATTTATAAAATTATTTAATAACGACTTAATAATTAGGACCCCAAATTTTAAATAAACTGTGACAGTTTTTAAAAACTGATGTCAATTAAATTTGGTAGTAAAATATTGTATATAATATATTATTACCACTGTATTATTTAATTGTATTAATATGACAAGTGTTTTATGTATTACTATTGTATTTATATTTTAATGAAAATATATAACTATTAGTTTCATTCTCATAAGACGCACTGGTCACGCGAAGTCAAACCACAAGTTAAGAATAAGTACTCGTATATTTAAAAATGGAAGACGAAAGGTTAAATGGAAATCATAATTTAAGTACAACATAGATATACTCAATATAAGTAAATATATTGGGCAGTATAAACAACGACGTGAGGAATTCTACATTTGAAGAAGGAGATATGGAGCATTCATCTTGAAACAAAAACAGGAGAAGTTTACAATTAGGTATATAAAAATATCATAACTTCCAAGTTTTGCATTTTTGTACATAACTAATTAATTGAATTATAAAATTAAGTAAAGTAAATAAAAAATAAATTGAAGGAAGAGAATCAAAAAATACATATCGTGCATAGAATTTAATTTCTAAAAGAAGTATTCTTATATGTACAACGAGGAAATAATTACAGAATCATACGAGAGCCTGTTTATCTCACGTTCTGTTTATAAGGAATAGGGATAAGTTTATTAAACAAGTTACTGTAGTGGAAAAAATACAGAAGCTTTTCAAATGAAAGAACGAAACTGTGAAAGCTCTTTTGTTTAAATTAAAATATTAACAATTATCCAGAGTGTTGCCTCTCAAATCGATATTGGTCGTAGAATGCACTGGGTAAAACCTTTTATATTGATATAAAGCGAACAGCTGTGTAACCTTAGAGTTAACGTCTAAAGTAAACAGAGTTATACTAATATGCGGTTGGCGTTACTATTTTAATACAAAAGTGACGTTGTTCTTACTTTTAGCTTGAACAGAAATTACATTTAAATAAATGTGACGGTATTTAACTATACGGATATTTTACTCAGTAAAATGCTTTCTGCTTTAAAAGTAAGTTTTAGTAAAATATGTTCTGGAAAACGAAGCCGTTTAAAAAACTAAAAACCAAAATAATATATCTTTAAAATGATGAATTTGTTTTGTATAAATGAATAAAAAAGGAGAATATTATTTATACAAAAACACTCAGCGGGGTAGTCCTGTCCTTGGGGTATCGTTGGGATATGCAATAACAATTTCGTAATATTTAAAATTTAAGCAAGAGTGACGCCATGACCTTTTGAACATCCTAAACTAGTCATGGCGACGTCACTAATGCCTTCAGAAGCAAGGTTTCAAAAAGAAAACAAGCTAAATGACGGCTACAACCTAATAAGCTACGAGCTTTAGAACCTCTTAGCATAGAAATAATACGTTAAATTCTATTTTACTTTAATATATTATTATAAAATAAATCATTTAGTAAACAAATAAGAACTGGCTACATAAAAGAAAAGGCATTTTCTTTTAAATTTTAAAATACCTTTTGTGTAATGTAGTTTGGGTTTCAAAGTAAATTTATAGTTTAATCTGATCGTTTGCTTTTTGTTTGAAAACAACCGAAGTGAATTTTGTTATTTGGTGAGAACATAATTTTTTTATATTTGGTTTCCATGCTTAGATTATAATTATATATATACATATATATATATATGTGTGTGTGTGTATATATATATATATATATATATATATATAATATTTATATATATAATTATATTATATATTGTAATATAATATAATTATATATATATATATATATATATATATATATATATATATAATATAATAATATAAATATATTATATATATATATATTACAAAATTGTTATACTTTCCTTTTTTTCCAGTTTGATAACAATGTAACTAGGCACTCAGTGATGTGATCAAATTAAATTCTATTTCCGTTCAAGGTCCTAAGACGTTAGCTAAGATAATTAATTACAAATTTAAAAAATAATAAAATTCTTGGACTTTTTCACTCTCTAAATTTATTACGTTTTTTCAACAGTTTAGTTTATATTTTTCCCAGTTTAATTTCGTCATTTGTAATTTTCCGTTGTAAAAACGTTTTAGCAAGATATAAATAAAGTGGCGTAGTTTCATCATTAATTACACATTTTCCGTTTTACACAACTTGTTTTCGTCTTTTGATTACAGTTTTAATTCAAACGTAGCAAAATACCAAGTATTTTTTCACTTGGGTTAATTAATTAGTGATTATTCCTCCAGAACCTATTCCCCCTCCCCTCCCTAGTTCATGTTCCAAGTGAAACTCTTCATCGTATGAGTATCTATAAAAACATAGATCGGATTACGTTTGATTTATAACAATAAATAAACGTATGTTTTTAAAAAATTAGAGACCTCGGTATTATAGTGATAAAGAATATTTAAAACTTGGACGTGGCAACACACACACACACACACACACACAAACACAAACACATTAACACTCCCATATACACAAACGTTGTTACGATAATTAGTGTTCATAATCTTATCTTCGTCATTAGGAAAGAGGAATTGCAAACTTTTTCTTGTAATTCCTGACCCTAAACATCTAGTTAACCAAGTTACTGTAAATTTCTACAAGCAAGTAGGAAAATCATGGTAGACGGGTGATTCTGTTTGGCCTGAAGCACCTTACGTAAAAAACTGTTTCAATTATTTGCACTAGTTAATCAGTATAGTTCAGTGAATTAATAACGAAGGGACGCTCAAGTTTGGGAATATCCACCGTTATTAAGTATAATTTTCCCAGGATATGATATCCTGTATCGAGCTACAACTAATGAGTTAGAATAGAAGTCTTAAAGTTGCTTGCAAGTTTCTCGTAAGTTAAACTTTTAAGTCAAGGAAAGGAATTATGTATACACATCTTGCTTATCAAGCTTTACATGCAGGCAGTCACTAAAACTTTTGTTGTTAGGAATTATAGTATTTTAGGCATCAAATTTTAGTTGCTATACGAATAAATTATATTTTAGTTTTAGTTTATTAATTGTTTATCACGTAAACCAACTTTTATTATTTTTAGTAAAACTTATTGAATATTTAAATCCAAGTTCTAATTATATGATGTAGAATGAAAATAAATCTATTTTTATTATATGTAGATTATATACAAAAGAAATATATATATGAACGATGGCATTCGCCCCATATAGGATGGTATCCGCTTTATGAGCATTACTCTAATGTGAAATAATAATAGAAGTTTGATGATCGAGATTTTCAAAGTCTGGTTTTAAAGAAATAATGAAGAACATGCTTCCAGTTTCTCGAAGAGAGATTCAACATTATGATTCAAGGCCGTCCTTTGAAGAATTTAAATGCTGTCACCTAGATCCTCTCCAGTTAAAAGAACTCTTTCTAGTCAAAAGAAGACGGTAAAGAACGTGATACCTGAACAACCACAACTTCGATACCACGATTTCTACGGGTAAAAAGGTATTCGAATCTAACCGCAAGTTGACAAGTCATACAATTTTATTATTCTAAATGTATTTTAAAATTTCACAAATATTTTTACTAGAATTGTTTTAACTAATTTCAAAGACAACCAATTCTTTATGGCTTCAGAATTGTTTATAATATCAAAAGGTTTGATCAAATTTGACCCAGCTTTCAGATGGTTATTTGTTCTATAGTTAATTACTGCGATACATAAATTAGTATTTTAAAAGTTAACCTAAATAATTAATTAATATTGTCAACTTGCATAGATTAATTAAATATTTTTTAAATTATTCCGAATAATAGGTGGAGATTTAGATGAAACATAGTCTACTTGTTTCTGAATTCAAAGACTTTTTACCTCGAACTCTACACTATAAATGTGTTTGAAATAAAATTTATAATTACAATTAAAAAGGGATACTTATAAATTAGATAGTGTTAGATAGTAAGTAATATTTATTTAGCATGTTGTTTATTTCCTTTGCAAAAACTACGTGTTAATATGAACTTTATAATTAGAGAAATAATTGCAAATATTTAAATTTTAATTCGTTAGAGTAGATTATGTAGTCTAAATTTTAAATAAAGAAAGTAAGTTTTTAAACGAAAGTAAAGAATTAAGTTCTGACATTCTTATACAAGATCAAATGTTTAATTTTAAATGAAATATATTGAAGTCGTGGTATAACATTTCAAATAAATTGTCTTTTTTTCTATCATAATTTTGTTCAAGTAATATATTTAAAAAAAAGTTTTGTTTTAAAGAGTTGTATTGGATATAATATTTAAAACTTTTTCCAATTTAATTCAACATTGTAATAGTATACAGAAGCATTTTTTCAAAGCTATTATGATTTGTTAGTTTTTTTGAAATCATAAGTTACAAAATATTAATAAAACATAATTTTTACATTTCTAAAATACATTTTTATATTAATTCATTTATATTAATAAAATTTATTGCATTTATATAACTCCTCAATTATATTAGATTAGAATACACTCGCCCCTAGAAATCTCAATAAAATATTCAATACATTTTAATAGATTAATCACTTTTACATTAGTTTATGACTAAACGAACTTTAAATGTAAATTTGTAAAAACTTACTGAGACAGAACGTTTTCGTGGCGATCTTCATCAGTGTCTAAATTTTCTGCTTGGAGTTGTTAGGTTACAGATGGCGGTTTTAAATTCAGGTTTTCGATAGTATTAAAGTGTATGTGTGATTTGTATTAATGGGTTTCGTTTATTATGTTTGTATTTTGTGTTTTTGTGCGTATGTAAATTTCATATTCTTCTGGTGTGTTGAGATGTGGTCCTTTTTGTTAATGTGTAAGATTTCTAGGTTATGGTAAATGTCATATTTATTTGTGTATTTGTATTTGTGTCCTGTTTCTTTTAAGTAATTGTAGAATGCTGAGTTGGTGTTCTGTTTGTGTTCCTTGACTCTTTGTTTAAAGCTGCTACTTGTTTGCCCAATGTAGAATTTGTTGCAGTTCGTACAGTATAATTTGTATACGCCTAGTGCTTGTAGTTTATGTTTGTTATGGTGTCGTGTTGTATTTTGAATCGTACAAACAAAAAAATACAGAAGAAAAACTCAACATTTTACAACCACATAAAGGATACAGGACACAAATACTCAGACATTCACCATAACCTAGAAACCCTACACATCAACATAAAAGGACCACATCTCAACACACTAAAACAATATGAAATTTACTGACACACAAAAACACAAAGTACAAACATATTAAACGAACAAACCCAATAAAATCAGACATACTTTTTGATACTATCGAAAACCTGCCTTTAAAACCGTCACCGCTTAACCTAACAACCCCAAGCAGAAAATTTAGACACTGCTGAAGATCGCTACTGAGCGATCGAAAATGTTCTGTCTCAGTAAGTTTTTACAAATTTACAAAATTTAAAGTACGAATAGTAATAAACTAATGTAAAAGTGATTAATTAAGTTTCACCGAACGTAATAGACTACGAAACTCAAGATTTTAATAAAAATCATAAAATTTGTTAACCTAATTAAGAATTATCAGACTGAAGCTCGCAGCATTTTAAAACATTTCAATATCTGTGCCTAAAGTAATATATTTCCTAATGTTAAAAGTTTAATTTAACCTTAGGATTTTACTTACTCAAGTAAAGTTTAGTGAGCAAGATTTGTATAATTCCTTTCCTTGACTTTAAAGTTTAAATTAAGAGAAACTTTTCGTAAACTTTAAAACTTCTCTTCTAACTTATTAGTTGCAGCTCGATACAGGGTTTTATATAAGTCATACTAAAAGTCAGAAGAAACTTCAAACGTAAACTGTTCTTCGTTATTAAATCATTTGACGTCTGTAAGTCAGCATTAGTTTAAGGGCTCTACGTCCTGGTATATCTGCCCTTCAATGGGAGCAATCCCACTGACTGACCTTTAAACAAATAATTCTCAAGAGCCATATTTCACACCTGGTAGTAATTCTCTTTATAAAATTAACCTGACCTTCGTTTGCATCACAATCAATAAAAACCAAACATGAAACTCTCACAGATGTGCATTACCTAAGACAAACTCTTTTCTATTGAAGACATCCGCTAAAACGTATAACACAATAATCAGGAATTTGTTAACATTTTTTAAACCTGTCTGAGACTATATTAGGGTCGCTCTTCCTTCATAGACTACAGCCATGAACTATCCAGAGACGATTCGCATTAACTAAAGTACTAGAATTGCACCAATTGTAAAACAGAAGGAAATTTAACAGCCAATAGTATCTGCACTTATTCCTTTTTTTTTTTTTTTTTTTTTTTTTTTTTTTTTTTTTTTTTTTTATTAAAACTGGTCATTTCTGACCAACCATTAATTTACATTTGATAATTAGATTTTAGCTTTTATTACAAAGAATCCATTGATTTCTATTGTATCTTGTTTGATGTTGGAAGCCAACCGGCGTGAGGAAGAGCATTGTTGTCACTCTTGTCGTTCAACGAGTTCAAATGGTTTTGTCCTTTTGAGTCGTCTTGTCAGGTGGTTGTTGTCGAGAAGTCTCAGTGCCTCAGGATTTTCGTGTTGAGTGAACCGATTTACGTGTTTGATGGCGTTCTGTTTTATGACTTCCTCGACCATGGGTACACCAAGATCGCAATGCAAGTCACTGTTACGCACATACCAAGGAGCGTTGGCGATGTTTCTTAGTACTTTGTTCTGGAAGCGTTGTATCCCTTGTATGTGACATTTGCTGGCACAGCCCCAAAGCTGTATACCATACGTCCAAACCGGTTTGAGGATTTGGTTATATACCAATAGCTTGTTTTATATTGATACCCGTGAATTTCGACCGAGTAGCCAATACAATTGCCTGTAGCGAGTCTGGAGTTCTGTGAGTTTTATTTTGACATGCTCGACCCATTTGGCTTTTGCATCAAGATTCATGCCGAGATAACTTATTCCTTATTAAGTAAAATATTACAAATACACGATCACCGACACTAAACATGTCTTGATATAACAAATAAAAGACATACACAGGACTCCTAAGTTAATCATTTATTTACTCATACGCGTTTCAATGACAAAGTCATCATCAGTGAGTGTTGCTACTACAGACTCTAACTTACAACTCAAGAGTTTGTAGTAGCAACACTCACTGATGATGATGACTTTGTAATTGAAACGCGTATGAGTAAATAAATGATTAATATGTGAGTTTTGTGTATGACTTTTATTTGTTTTAACAAAACCTCACAAACTAAGCTCAAAGAATAGTTGTATGTCTTGATATCATTCTTCATTTATGCTATATAAAATAAATACGTAAAGAAATATTAAAAAAGTAAATATATATATATATATATATATATATATATATATATATATATATATATATATATATATAAATTGACAGTAAACTGACACTAACAATATGAAAATGTTGGTTTCTATAACTATTTGTATGTTTTGAGAAATAGCAAAACATGTACATTCCTGGTGGTTTAAAAACGAATAAAATATTTATCCTTTACGAGAAAGAAACTATACTTATACGTGTTGAAGAACTCCGAAGTGAGTAAATTACGTCTGAAACAAATAATGGTACAAAACATTTTCAATTAACAAACTTTTATTACACAATTACAAACTACAAATTGGCAGAGCTACGACTACAGAACATATTTTAGGAAAACGTAATTCTAGCAAACGTTTTCATTTAGCAAACTTTCTTTACAAAGTTGAAAATTCTTATGTTTTCATCAGAGTTTTTTGCATTTTAATGTGAATTTTTATTTTCTTGAAGTCGGGCTCTATATTGAAATTGTGCAAGCCCAGATCAAAGTTGATAATGGCTTTTTAATCAAAATTGTGACACATGCCGTGAGTATAATGAAATACAAAATTAAAAGTATCATCATTTCATTAGTTTCTAATACATTTCTACAAGAAAAACTGAAAGTCTTTAATTTTCGTAACTAATTATATAAACTCTTTTGTTAATGCAACGTTTCCAAGTGGTGACGTGTTTGGTGGGGAGTCAGAATGAAGAATGACCACTCATTTTGTCTGATGCTCAACGAGTGAGTTGTTACAAAGCAAGGAGAAAGTTTTGAGCTTTCGTAACTAATTATATAAACGCATTTATTATTGCAATGTTTCCGAGTGGCGACATGTTTGGTGGGGAGACAGAACGAAGAGTGGTCACTCATTGTGTCTGAGGCTCAACGAGTGAGTTATTACAAAGCAAGGAGAAAGTTTTGAGCTTTCGTAACTAATTATATAAACGCATTTATTATTGCAATGTTTCCGAGTGGCGACGTGTTTGGTGGGGAGTCAGAATGAAGAGTGACCACTCATTTTGTCTGATGCTCAACGAGTGAGTTATTACAAAGCAAGGAGAAAGTTTTGAGCTTTCGTAACTAATTATATAAACGCATTTATTATTGCAATGTTTCCGAGTGGCGACATGTTTGGTGGGGAGACAGAACGAAGAGTGGTCACTCATTGTGTCTGAGGCTCAACGAGTGAGTTATTACAAAGCAAGGAGAAAGTTTTGAGCTTTCGTAACTAATTATATAAACGCATTTATTATTGCAATGTTTCCGAGTGGCGACATGTTTGGTGGGGAGTCAGAATGAAGAGTGACCACTCATTTTGTCTGATGCTCAACGAGTGAGTTATTACAAAGCAAGGAGAAAGTTTTGAGCTTTCGTAACTAATTATATAAACGCATTTATTATTGCAATGTTTCCGAGTGGCGACATGTTTGGTGGGGAGACAGAACGAAGAGTGGTCACTCATTGTGTCTGAGGCTCAACGAGTGAGTTATTACAAAGCAAGGAGAAAGTTTTGAGCTTTCGTAACTAATTATATAAACGCATTTATTATTGCAATGTTTCCGAGTGGCGACATGTTTGGTGGGGAGACAGAACGAAGAGTGGTCACTCATTGTGTCTGAGGCTCAACGAGTGAGTTATTACAAAGCAAGGAGAAAGTTTTGAGCTTTCGTAACTAATTATATAAACGCATTTATTATTGCAATGTTTCCGAGTGGCGACATGTTTGGTGGGGAGACCGAACGAAGAGTGACCACTCATTGTGTCTGAGGCTCAACGAGTGAGTTATTACAAAGCAAGGAGTAACTCACGAGGGGATAGTCAATCTCTAATGCGATGAAAAATGTTTTATCTGAATAAGATTTTCGGGATACCTTTTTTTATACTTTCATAAATGTTATAGTCTAAAGTACACTTTTGCATTTTTTTTATTTGAAAGGATGTGTCGCAAAAGACATTATTGCGGCAAATTGGGTGGGAGCAACATTACTCCAGGTCGTATGACGACAATAACTTGACAGCTGACTTACCTCTTGATCACATTCCGTGTGTAACGGAAGCCCTAAAATTCTAAACATGCAAATTATTTTAGTTTCAATACAAGCATTTTCACTCGTGTGCAATTCGTTTGTCTTTTCTGAATGGTGTTTTAACCTGAAGGCCATTCTATCAAATCTAGGTATACTAATGTTTATTGTTATTTGTTATATAATCATTATATGCTCATGTACACCATACACTCCCTGGAATGAGTTTTCTACTAAAGTTCCTTTTGTTAGGGATAATCTATATTTATGTTTAGATCTCAGCATACAAGGAAAAAACTATCGTAGATTTTCTTAAATAATTAATCTGACAAGTCCTAAATTTGTTGAATTTGAAGGTGCTTTCTTTCGGAGCAACCGTCACTATACAAATTTTATTTAATTAAAATTTCATTACATGTTTTTTTATTAATACAGGAATTTTAATTGCGAAAAAATGTTTTCAACACTTACAACACATTCCATACATTTCAGATGTAACACAACTTAATTAATATGTTTTCATTAATTATAAATGCATTATTTCCAATAACCATACATTATTTTAACCTAAAGTGATACAATTTAAATAATGTTGTGTGTGTGTGTGTGTGTGAGTGTGTGCGTGTGTGGTTTGTGTGTGCGTGTGTGTGTGTTGATGTGTGTGTGTGTGTGTCTGCGTGTGTGGGTGCGTACGTGTGTGTGTGTGTGTGTGTATTATTTGTTTTTTTATACATCATTATAAAGATTAGTAAATAATTTATTTGCTTATTTTGAAATTGGTTGGTTATAATGTGGTTACCACGTAGGTTACTATGATGAAATATGGTAGCTTCATTTAAAATTCCGTCCATCTACGTCTAGTTAGCTTAATCTATACTATTATATAAAAATCTAATGCTATCTGTCTATCTGTGTGTGTGTGCGTGTGTGGTTTGTGGGTGCGTGTGTGTGTGTGTGTTTGTGTGTGTGTGTGTGTGTGTGTGTGTGTGTGTGTGTGTGTGTGTGTGTGTGTGTGTGTGTGTGTGTGTGTGTGTGTGTGTGTGTGTGTGTGTGTGTGTGTGTGTGTGTGTGTGTGTGTGTGTGTGTGTGTGTGTGTGTGTGTGTGTGTGTGTGTGTGTGTGTGTGTGAGTAATTGTTTGTTATTGCCAAGGAAGGTTAATTTTATATACCTATGAAGTTTCCGGTCAGAATAGATTTGGTTGCAATTTTATACTTTTAACCAAATGCATACGTGTAAGGCTAGAATAGAGATCACGTGACGAAGTATTACTCCTCGAAAGTAGGTGTCTAATTAGGTAATTTTGTATAAAATTATAACTAAATCTATCCTGACTCGAAGCTTTACAGGTATATTTTAATATAGGTATATAGCAATGTATAAAATTACAACCTATATGTACAAAATATGCGGTCGTAGTACTTCTTATTACTCCTCACTGAATTTTATACCCAAATTTAAAGTGATTAAAATGGTATTTATTTCCCTGAGCGAGAGTTTTAATTATTTTTTGTCGTACCCCTGATGGGTTTCTGTGTCGCCCGGTATAATTTTTCCCCTAAATTCGAACACGGGGAAACGGAAAATATATAGCTGAAATGTTATATGGACATTCTTAGGGTCCCTAGTTAACACATAGGCCTATTTTTATTTAGAAATTCCGTCAGGGCACCACCCCACTTGCCTTGGAAACTCCTTTAACGGTGTGTTTATAAAGTATAGTTTGATATATTTATTGGGATTTAATTTTAGTAAATTAAATTCAACCCAAATACAAATACTAATTAAATCAATATAAATATTTGTCTATCCCGTACAAAGGACGGGTACTCTGCTAATATTTTATATAAAATATCCATCTTCCACCCTATGTTTCCAATATCCTCATTCACAAGCTTTTAACCCGGACATCTGTTTTATTAAGTCAGGAATGCACTTAGTAAGTTTTAAAGTTCTTCATTAAAATGCTTTTAAAGTGCTCTAAGGTTTGACGTTAAACTTTTCTAATCTAGAGTTGAGAACATACACAAAGCCGACAGGAAATAGGAAGGAATGTTGACTGAAAAACTTAACTAACATTAATTTTAAGAGAACAAGTATCCTAATTTACAATGTTTATACCAATTTATAAATATTTTTTTAACATATCATACTATTTGAAAGATAGTCGAAAATATCTAAATTTTACATTAAAAACATTATTCAAATTATTACAATTTATCATAATGAACAAATGTTTTTTTAAAATAAATCCTTTAGACAAATTTTATATTAAATTATATTGATTGTTAAAAAATTAACGACTTCTACAAAGCATAATTATTGTATTCATATTTATTAGGAACATACTTTCAGATTATAATAAATTATTTGCTATTAAAGTTTAACATTCACTTCGACATAAGAAATATGCATTTTCCGTTTTGCGTTCTTAATATTCAACAAGTACTTTTAACCTAAACTTGTACACAAATATTTATACAGCACTTGGTAATTCTATGAAGCAAATTTAAACGAATTCAATATTTTTTCTTTATTGTACATTTATAATGTTAAATATTTCAATTGTTCGTCTGAGTAGAGGCTACCTAGAGGTTTTCTTAGGCCACCATTTTGTTCTCTTTATGTCAATTTTCTTCTTGTGTTTGTCTTTAACACTTTGCTTGTTTTGATTCTATTTCAGAAATGATCACGTTCATGCTTAGGATGCATCATACTTAATGTAATATTCTATAGCTTAAAGTCCATGTCTGTAGGAAAGATTTATTTTTCTGTTACAGAAATACATCACGTACTGATTGCTAGTTCTATAAACTTTTATCTCCATACGGAACCATATTTGCTATACTTCCACGTGTTCTCGTAGTCCATAGTTATGAAATTTTCATAACTTTTCCTCTCCTTTCTTCTGGCTCGACACAGGGAATTCTGCATAGTAGGCTACTAGTAATATGGTATATACATTGATACATGCGCACATTACAGGAATTTCACTTGAAATATAATTCTGTATAAGTATGGAATCGTAGTATGTGGGGAACCGCTCCACTGACAGGAATAGTTGATAAAATTTCCTCGGTCGTTACTAAGTAACGGAAGAGTTTTGTTCTTCGAAAAGAAGCCGTTATTGATTACTCCTGCCGAATGACGTCACACAGTTACAACAATGTCTAAATTTAACTTCACCAAGAATTGAATATTTGTTCTCATAGTGTAATACCAGATACTGAATCATTCTTAACACATAGATCTTTGATTTTATGGCTAGCTTTGTGCAAGTAATTGCACTTATCTCCTCTTTCAATTTTCAAAACACTTGAATTCCCTCTGGCCCATCCTAGTACAGTACTTTTAATAAATATAATGTTTAGTAAATTTTCTAACGAAACTTTTTATTGCAATAATGATGATGATCTGAAATGTACAGTATCCAGCAGTAAATCTAACTAAAATACAATTTTCTGATTATAACTTTATTAATTTACTTATAGCTTGAGAACAATTAATAAATAAAATTAGTAACCCTCATAACTTGTTCCTTCAATTATAGTTTTGCTTAAAGCTACGTGTAACATATGACTTTATTATCTTTGTTGCTATAATATCTTCCTCAGTAAAACTCAATTTATTTACGATATTATCTAAAGTAAAAGTCTTCTGTTCTAGAGCCTTTGTTAGCATTCAGGTTGGCTTCCCAGATATAACTCTTCATGAAATGTAATAATTTGTCAGTTTTCAGCTTTTATCGTTTATTTCATCCACTTGCCTCTACAATTAATTTCAAATTTATTAAAATATCCTCGTGCTTTTTATACTTACTGAATTTTAAATTCCCGGAATTAATTGACTTTAGAGACGATGTACATAATTGTTATTACTAAAACTTGTGCTTAATTAAAATTATTTTATCACTAAAGTGAATGACGTCGTAGAGTGCTTAGCTAAATGCAAGTAGAGTACAGCTTTGCAGGGTACAATGTAAGAGGAAGTGCCAAAATGAAAGCTGAATTAAAAAGACGAATTTGGCGGATCATCTGAATCGAGCTTTAAGATTGTATTAAATCAGAGCAACCAATTGTAGAAATTGGAAGGAATCTTTAGATTTGAGCAACTTGATTGGCGGACAAAGTATTTATTGCAGTTGTTATTATTTCAACATTAATTGTTACAATTTTAATAAAACTTCAATTTAATTTTAAAATGTGTTATATAATTTATGAAAGCGATTACATGGGATAATGGCGTAAATTAACATGCAGGTTAGACCACTTTACAACAGACAGCTCTGTAGATTGAAATCTCTGATGGATTTATCAATCAAGCCAGTCTCCTGTCCTGAGCAGACACTTCAATTCTTCTTGATGATATCATCAGTTTGATTAAATCTTATGTTGATTGTCTTTTACGCTTATTTCTAGTAATGATTAGATGCAAAACCTTTGTATACATTAATATTCCGATTAGATGCATAAATATAATAGTAGACACTAAAACATGATAAAAAATAAGCCTAATTAATGATAGTAATTTAAAGTTATGTTTAGGTTTTTTAATAACAGTGGTTATAATGGTTTAAGCACGTCTTAAAATTTGAAAATATGTGGAACTTTTTCTTTATTGTTTTACTGTTTTTGTTCAATACTTTCTGTTAAAATTTATTTTATACATTTTTAAAAAATTGTATAAAGTTACAATCGTTTTACTACAAGATATAAGATTTTAATTAATTCCCTTTACTAATGTATATACCAAACAACATACAATTATTTATTTTCTACGTTAAATCTTTAAATTCGTGACAGTTTGTAATCAAATACTGAGTTAGTCGAGGAGTTTACAAATACAGTTATAGAAGGAAGAGATTTGGTAAACCCCGTGGTAACCTCTTTAACTGGGCGCGGGTATCTAAGAGATCAGGGTTTTGTTTTGATAGGCGTTTATATTGTGCGTATTGTTTTATTTTTACTCAGGGGAGCTGGTTGTTTCACGTTTTTCTCAAAATATTTAACAATTGTAAAATGACTAGTAATTTGAGACTAGTTACAAATAATTAAACAAAACTTGAATACAACGAACTAATATTAACGGTGAACCTTAGTAAAATAGTTTAAACTAGAATAAAAACATAGTTTAACGTAGGTAAGAGAGTGTGATGATCAGGGAAGGAGAAAATACGATGAGGTGAGACATTTTGGGGGATCTAGAAGGAAGTTAGGGTATTGTTTTAAAGCAGACATTTACAGATGTATTGCTAAGATCCGGTATGTGCAGGTAAACTAGGCTTTCATGTAAACCGAAGAGCCTAGTAGAGAGGGGGTGAATGAATTACGTGAGGGTGGAAGAGCGAAACTATTTCATGGAGTTATTAGAGAAGATCTCGGGGAAATAGGAGACGTGTCTTACCGATTTCAACAGAAATTATTCAGGGTGAAATTTCTAAGGGGGGGGCATAGACTCTATTAGGTAGCCTATATTACGTATTTCATTTTAAAAGACCTACGGCTGTGTCGAAAAGGGGTTGTAAAGAACTTCGCTGGAATAGCCCCTTTTCTTGCTTAGCGCGGAAAAGCCTGAAATGAAAAGGAAAGACTCTTGTCGGAAATTACTTCAAAGTATTGAAAACCTCGAGTCAATAGGCCTCCAAAACATGTTGCCCTCTCAGCTTAACAAAGTCTTATGTAAGTCCTAACGAAAAAACCGTTTTTTATCTTTGCCAAACATCCATCCTTAATGCCAAACCAACCACTATTATCCCTTCTTCTACATCCTTACTCTTAACTATTGCCATGCGACTAACGCAGCATATCCTCTGGTGCCATCAAAAAACATCGACTACAAACTGCGACAACCTATTAGAAAAATAATAATATTATTCCAGCTCCAACAAATTATAAGTTCTAAGGACTGTACTACAAACAGTTAGCTCTAAAGATCACTCAGACGGATTACAGAGGAACAATTTTTATTTATGGTTTATTTATTCAGTTTTTTTTAGAAATATAACTTCTAATATGTAGTAAAATAGAACGCAAAATTAGTATATAATTTTTTTTCTTTGTAACACGTGATCTCCGTAAAGTTCTAAGTGTTAAAAACTGACGAAACATAGCTAAAGGCTACCAACAAAACATATATTAGACCCGGCTGTATGTACATAATTCAAATTATAAATATTGAGATTTCTCTCTTTCTTCCCACAGAAATATAATGGCATTTTTTGAGTCAGATATACAATATTATTCAACTCCAGTAAACAAACTGGAGAGGGGATTTTGAATATTTCTGAGATTTCCAAATGTCTGTATAAATAACTGTTTATATAAAACACACATTTTAATATTCCTTGTCTACCTTGAGCTTATAATTAGTGATAGCCTGTGTAAGAATGGAATGGAACACTGACTCCTGACAGTTGATAAATAGCCCTTTAAATAACCTTTGGATTAAGGTCGTACTGTGGAGCTTAGTTGATCACGACCTCCCTTAATTTGTCTCAAAGGCCTTTTATCCTACGACACTCTGCGAGAGATAATTTGAGCACCCGTAAAAAAGGGTTATATTTCAAATGAGGTGTTTTAATTTCCTTGTAACTCTGGGATGGCATATTTGCTACCTTTCGAGTCGGTATTCATAGCTATAAACAAAACGTTGCAAAACGTTTCACGATAATTGATATTCCGTAATTTTTAACAATTTCACTATAATATTTTTGTTTTTATTACCTAATATAAGAATAAATCGAAACGTATATAAAAGATAAAAGTAGAGTCAACCAATTTTACCTAAAATTTATTATATTTACTTGCTTTTATAAGCGTACTGTATCATTTTTTATCGTTTAGGCACAGTCCCAACTCAGCAGTTTCCGGTACTGCATAATGCATAACAAAATGCACTGTTACGCATTAGTAAAAAAGAAATCACTTTCTCTTTCAAATTTAACAAAATAAAAAGAATATTAGGCTTTAAAAAAAATGTTATTTTTAAAGTTATGTAATTTCAAAGTAATTTAATGAAAAGAAATAAATTCTTATTTAGTAATACACAGGGAATGTTGTTTCAAATACTATTTGTGCAATACTTATCAGGCACATTTATTCTTCGTTTTGTGTGTTTATTATAAAAGTAATTATTTATATCTGAGTATAAAAGATCAGATAATATAATTTAGGCTAGATTACAGTGTAGTGTTTGTGACTTTATGGTGTGTAAGAGAGAGGGAAAAAGAAAGAGAGGGAAGCGTATATAGAATAGTACATACATTCACATATGCTGTTATGTGTGTGTGTGTGTGTGTGTGTGTGTGTGTGTGTGTGTGCGTGCGTGCGTGCGTTTGTGTGTGTGTGTGTGTGTGTGTGTGTGTGTGTGTGTGTATGTATGTGTGTGTGTGTGTGTGTGTGTGTGTGTGTGTGTGTGTGTGTGTGTGTGTGTGTGTGTGTGTGTGTGTGTGCGTGCGTGTGTGCGTGCGTGTGTGTGTGCGTGTGTGTGTGTGTGTGTGTGTGTGTGTGTGTGTGTGTGTGTGTGTGTGTGTGTGTGTGTGTGTGTGTGGTTATAAGAACCAATAGAAACTATAATAACTATCCTGATACAGAATTACTATCAACTGACCAGGCTCAACCATTTGCTTTTTTTTAAACATTTTAGGTACGGCATTATCAGAATGTTTGAAGTAACCGTGATATGTTGATTCAAATTCCTCGTGTTAGGTACAGAGAAACATAGATCTTTGTATAGTGGGAACACGCTTAAAAATCTTTTGTCTTCTAGTAAGCTAGCAAGAAACAGAAAATATGATTATTTCATAGACCTTCACGAAATTTCAAGTTAAATAATGCGACTTATTCTCTTATCCAATACAGCAAAAATTGTAAGTGCATTTGAAATTGGAAGTAGCCTCTGAAAAATCGAACTCTGCTGCTCACTAAAGATTACTTCTGATTTAAACTGCGATATTACTATTATATAAATTTCAGTTTACCAAAGCAAACCAGGTAAATATTGTACGATTGAAGAACGAAATTTAAGATATTACGAATACAACTACAAAATTAATCTGGAAGATATTATGAATGGCGAAATCTCAAGTTAAATAATGCTACTTATTCTCCTATCCGATACTGCAATAATTGTAAGTGCATCTGAAATTGGAAGTAGCTTCTGAAAAATCGAACTCTGCTGCTCATTACAGATCACTCTTCTGATTTAAATTGCGATTTATTAATACATAAATTCCAGTAGACCAAAACACGCCAGCTACGTATTGTACGATTGAAGGACAAAATTTAAGATATTACGTATACAACTACAAAATTAATCTGGAAGTGATTATGAACAGCAAAATTCATAAATTCTAGTTTATCTAAACAATGTAACTAGTTATTTTACGTTTGGAGAGTAAAAATTCGAGACATTGTTACTTATATGAATCTAATAAATTTTAGTTTACCAAAGCAATCTAACTAGATATATGTTTGAAGAATAGAAATTCAAGATTTGCCCCAAAATGCTTGAGAGTGCTAAATTAAAAGAGGCGGACATGTTTAAACAATATTTAATTTTAATTCTTCCAATTGAAAAATATATTACTTTATTACGTAATAAAAATTTATAATGAAAATGTGTTAATTTTAATTTTAATATAAATGGTATAAATAACTAAGCCTTTTTGAAGAATATTTAGGACAAAATCTCCGTTAAAACCCTATATAGCGGTAGTCGATACCTGTTCACTCCGGAGGAAAGCAAGGCTACGTATGAGTGAACCTAACCTGACAACGCACCAATTTTTCCCTTTTCCTAAAGGAACATTATGTTCTGTCCTTAGTACTACCTTATTTCATCTGTCGTTGATTATCTCTCTTCCTACAAAGAAGTGTATTAGATATCTGAAGAAGATCTGCTCTATACAGGGGCCATACAGAAAGGTGGGTGAGATAATATAGCTTTTTTTTTTATAACGGATCTGTTACAGCTGTTGCCACCTCTCCATCCTCAATTTCTTCTGCCATATATTATGCCTCTTCTAGGTTTCTTCCAGTCATTGCTTCGTCGATGCCATCACGCCAACTTCTTCGTGGCCGTCGTCTCTTTCTTTTCTCAGGGGGAATCTACTCTATTACCTTTGGAGGCCACCTTCTGCTGTTCTCTTTACGTGTCCAAACCATGTTAATTGCCTTCTTTCTGTCTTCTCCCTTATATTTTTATCCATTTTCGTTTCGTTACGTATTTGCCTATTTCTGACCCTTTCAAGTCTCGATTCACCGTAGCTTCGTCTTAAATAGTCCATTTCCATTGTCATGAGTTTGTTATTATTAGCATTCGTAACATTCCATCCCTCTGAACTTTAAAGTATTTAAAGTTCGTGTCACTGCTCTGCCTTTGTTTAGTCTTCGCCTGATTTCCTCCTCACAATCGCAATTCTTATTAAAAATTGCCCTTAGATATTTGGAGGTTTGTACCCTCATACAGTACTTTCTAAGCTAAGGTCTTAAATCTCGTTATTGCCTACTACTAGATAATCAAATTTTAGAATGTTCGTTGTTCAGCCTGCTGCCTCATATTCCTTCTATAGTTTTCTTATCATATGACTAAGATCGTGTTTCATATGGTTATTTAAAGTATTATATGTAAGTGGAATTTTCCATGAAATAGTAAGTAATACGCAAATGTTCCATTAACACTTTTCCCTTCGGAGAATGTATTAGTGGATATGCCGCTCATAGCAGCCATGCCCTCATTAGATAAAACCCCAACTGTTTCCCGCAGTTCTAATGACCGGGTCAGGTGAGCTAAGTATGTAATTTGCCGGCACAATAAGAGCAGAAAACTAATGCTTCCCGTAGCCTTCGCATTATTCCCGCTGAAATAACCTAAACCCGCAATTAACACACGCACTGTATGTATAAAGTCATGCTTCACTACGACTATACTAAGCTATGGCTCAATGTGTTCTTGACCCCCAGTTTGTGTATACATATATTTTGAATATGAATAGACAGCTAATAGACTGTCTAGTTTGGTAGTTTTTATTTCTTGTATTACAACCGTTCATTGAATTATTTTAGATATATCTTTCTTGCATCCAATTTGTACGCATCATTTCTCAGCTTTATCCTATAAGTTCGTTATGACTGTTTTTCGGGAAAATTATTTTCCAAGATACCTTCTTATTACGATATATTTAACAATACTTTGCGGTATTTTACAAGTACTGATCTACCGGAATATCTACGTACTACAAGCACTGGCTAGTTCTGAAATGTGGCGATGGTAAATATAAATGTTTCTGAAACATAAAAAAAAATAGTTCTGAAATGGCTTGCCCAAAAGTTCTCAGTAGCTCTAATTATTTATGTATTGCTACTTTGTTTCAAACATTAATATTTTTATTATTTATTCGAACATTTTAATTTCTTTTTATCATTCAATCGTTTTTGCCATTATTATACTAGTTAGCTTTTTTATGTAATACAAGTAATATAAACAAAAATTCCTATTTGATAAAGTCAATTCCTACTTATATCACCAGAAAAAATTTCATTTTAGTTACTTTTTTATAAATAAGGTAACAACCTATGCGTTAAAAGAACTGCTTTTTAAACTTCGTTAGAATAACCAACGTTTTCGTACATTAGAACAACCTATGTGTTTATTTAAAAATAAATAAACCTACATTTCAGGTTGTTTTGTTTTTTTTTACCACATAACCTATACATAAAATCAGCTTTCTTATGAAATTATGTTATCACTTATATTACGTCAAAAAGGATGGAATAACTATATCGTCAACCATACCTCTTTTATGAAACGATTTTCTCTCATGTAAAACTAAAATTAATTTAATATTAAATTTATTTAATGAATTAATATTTCAAAAAAAAACTATTACCATAAATTGTCGAATATAGTACCATAACCTTTACGTTAAAACAGCTGTTTTACCACATAACCTATAACATAAAATCAGCTGTTTTTTGAAATCACATGACATCAGTTATTTCAAGTCTTATATTGCAGATAAGTCCTCGCTTGCAGATAATAGATAAGTCCTCGCTTATCTATTAGTAGACTTGAAATATACAAGGAGACACATAGTCTATTATTAAGCTTTGAATATACAAGGGGACAGCTAATCTATTAGTAACTTTTGAATATAGAAGGGAGGCAGCCAGTTTATTAATAGTCTCTGAATATAAAAGGATCACGTAATCTATTAGTAGGCTTTGAATATAGAAGGGATCACGTAATCTGTTAAAACGGCAAGACCTCACTAGTGTGCAAAAAAATAAAATTCTTAAAACTCATTTCCAAAAACAATGTATACCATTCGATTCAAAATTTAAAATATAATACATCGCCATAATTTTTTTCGAACTATTTAATTTGTTTAGGTATAATTAGGCGAGACCTTGATGGTCGGTTTCGGAAAATTACGGTGTCCTCGGTTGGCCGGATAGTGTTTAACCCTGGCACACCGAGGTCCACATACAAATCTGTGTCGGGGGGGGGGGTAGAGAGAGAGAGAGAGAGTGATTTAAATGTTATATTGTGACAACGTTTAAACATGATGTGATGTACTCAACAGTTTACCAGTTTTTTAAAATGCTGCAATAACCGTCATCGCGTCGGCAACAATCTTAAAGCAGACTAGTTAATATTCTTGTGATGAAATGTTTATAATTAGGGATGGGCCGATTCCTAAAATTGTCGATTCCGATTCCGATTCCGATTCTAAAATTTTCCGTTCGATTCTCGATTCTTTAGTCGATTCTCGATTCTCGATTCTTTCAAGTTATATTAGCTTACATTCTAGTTTTCTAATAATTAATTTAGTTAACATCTTGGTCATATGGCAAAACCTTTTAAAAGTTCTGTTTTAATGTAATAGACTATACAAAACCTTCAACCTTGATTTATCAATAGGAATTTTTTAAACATAAAAACATATCAGATTAAATTAATGACTTATTTTAAAGTTAAAAATGTAAACTTTACTTATTTTATGATCTTTGAAAAAATTCCTAAGACTATTTACATTGTCTCCCTAACAAAACAAAAATTAAAAACAAACGAACAACATAAAAAGTAAAAAATTAATACAAATAGGATAGTTTTTAATATTTAAAAGTCTGGCAGGTAATGTAGCCTACATTTCTGTTCCGTTTCTGTGTAAAAACACAAGCATTTGAACACGTTGTAGGTCAAGCTAGTTTCATCGCTAGTCACATATAGCTCCTGAAGTTGAGAAAGGTTTTTCAGAAAACACTGTCGCGAGTGGGCAGACAGGTATTTTATTTCCATTGCATTTAAATGAGGGTATTTGGCACTTTGTACTGCCAAATACTTCCCAACATCACAATCTTGACTGGCTAATGGTTCCCCCAGATAATTGTTTACTTCTTCTTCTACTGTCAATTCCCCTGGGGTACCTTCTTCCCCAACATTCTGGATTAGTGGGGCATACCTTCTCCACATCTGGTGGGACCTTTTTTTCTGCAGGTGTCTGGAACAAGTGCAACTGATTCAGACCTATGTTGTATTTATTACTCAATCCCAGTTGATTTTTAACCGACTATCACTTGTAGGTCCTGTGTCTGAGGATAAAGTTTCTTCAAGTATAGATCTTTTTTGTTGATACATTTGGGCAAAATGAATGTTGTTTAAGTGATTTTTCATATTTGATATATTATGTGGTTTTCCACCGTCAGTTTCTGTTAACCGTCATCGAATTGACGCGACGGCCAGTACCCTGAACCGAATACCGTCGGGCCTCTTAATGCTTTATGTTTATTAGTACTACTCAGCTGGTGTTGCTACTTTTGGAAAAAGTTAAGGCACGGTATTTAACAACAAGCTTCACACTACTTATAGATGTAATTACGATGGTTTTTGTTTGATAGATAAACGCTGACGGGATTAAAAACATGATGTTATTCTAAGAGCTTTTTGTCCGTAGTTACACACATATTTGTTATAACGTATGGTAATGATTTTCACTACGGTTTTCAAAATTTCACAAAACCTTAAAAGTAAGTCGGAAATATTGACTAAATATTTAGTTGTAAAATAATCCTTAAAAACGGACTTTGTGAAAGTTAAGTACAAACGTTGATACACTTAGATAAACTCATCCTTACTAGGAAGAAAATTATAACGTAAATTCCTTAACAAGTTAATTATTTGGTGTTAAAACTTTTACTTAATATGAATCTTGGATATTATTTACTGGACCTGTATCATTACTTATCAGAGAGAGAATACATTACACTTTAGTTCTATATTCAAAATATTTATATACTCACAAATCAATCACATGTGACACGTTTACGTGTCTTAGTGATAGGCGCAAAAACACTTTTATCACCAGTCAGTTTATTATTTGGGTAGCCGGGACATGAAATTATGGTTTTGTTGTTTCTTTCTAACACAAAACACAAAAAAAAAATCAAAACCGTGTTGCACAGATAATAAAATTTAATTAAATCAAAAACAATGTCGGGTAAATTGGTCCGACGGAGTTTATTTACGTTTCATTTACGGTAGAAAAAACTATGTTGGGCCAGTTGGTCCGACACGTATTTTTATAAATATTATGATGAGAAACGTATATTCATACTTAGATATGATAGGGGAACAAAGTATAAGAACACATTATTTAAAAATGAGCTTAAAATATTTTGGCAATTCTCTATGAAAACGCGATATTATGGCCGGCAGCTAAAGTATTTAGGTGCAGTGACGCGTTCACTTTGTTTGTTAAACTACACGAACTATTTCACCTGTAAGTTTATATTACTGTACATTATTTTGCTACATTTTTAGCTACTGTGCGGATCTGTTTATCATGTAATAAATAGTTTCATTTGCTATTACAATCGTGTTTATTTTCTTTTCGCTCCGAAATATATTACATTACCGTGAGAGTGATATCTGTCTATAATATAATTTATTGAGGTTAAGTTTTGGAGGAATAATACAGTGTTTCTGTTATCCGTCTATTCGCTCAACCATCATGGCCACGGTTAATCGAGTTTTTACTGTACGTTTTTGTGTTTTGTTCTGACATCTATAAATCAGTGGCAGTAAGACACGTGGGGGGGGGGAGAGAGAGTATCGAACCCGCTCTAGTGAGAGAGAGAGACGAGCGATGTCAAACGACCAGAAATGGTTACGATCTTGATTGCTGTCGCTTCAAATAATAATATTTTCGTTTACTTAAATTATTTGATTCATTCAAATCAACCAATACATAAATAAGGTATAGTTGGTAATTAATTATTTTTCCAATAAATTACTCCACACACATATTTTAATAGGTGACAAAATAGGAATCGGAATCGACACTTTTATGATGAAGAATCGAGTATCGACGATTCCTCGATACCACCTAGAATCGACGATTCCTGGAATCGAGAATCGGAATCGGCCCATCCCTATTTATAATATTATACAAACTCAAATTATTAAACATATATATATATATATATATATATATATATATATATATATATATATATATATATGTATATATATGTATATATATATATGTATATGTATATATATGATGTTGGTACTGTTTATCTACGAAAAGCTTTGAATATAAAATAAATAAATAATTCTTGTATTTAAATAACCTTAGTTGCTTTTGATTATTAAACAAGAAAACACATTTTGTATATATATATATATATATATATATATATATATATATTATAACATTTATAGAATGGGCTATATAATATTATTTAAGAATTGGAAAATATATTAGAAATAACTCACACAAAATTTAGAAAGAAATTCATAAAGATATTGGTTAGGTTAAATTGAAATTAAATTTAGGTAAAAGCATAGAATTATAAACAAGGTTTTTGAACTGGAAATGTATTAGGAAATTTGTTATATCAAATAACCTAACACATAAATTAAAATAAGATAATCTAATAATAGTTATGTGTAAACAAATTTGTAAACTGTAGGAACATAGGGCTAAGTAATTACTTGAAGGAAAAAGTGAAAAAACGATTGTAAACAATGTAAGGTTATGTTTATGAATCCACTCAAAACACACACAATTCAGAACTATTTCAAAAGTAAAACACAAAGACACTTCACACACTAATAATATTAATAAAATAAACACTGGAAGGTTTGTTGACGATAGGAAATTGAAACAGTAAGTTTCAATCAGGTTTAACCAAGTTAAAAGGCCATTCTAAACAAACTTGTGATATGTCAGCTGTAAAACAGATGTAGGTCAGTGTGACAATCGATTCTATTGAAGAAAAAGAAAACAAACTAGATTACAGGCAACATGTGTTTTTTGGAGAAGAAAGGCGGCCATATTTTAAACAATTTAAGAAAAGCTAAGGACGCGTAGTTAGAGTTTAGTTGGATGGCGTGGGTGACGCTTACAAGATGGGACCTGCCAGGACCAGTCAAAATTCTATTTTTTTGGAAAGAGTTCGTCTAAATTATACAGTTTTGTGAGTAAACTTGGCCAGATTAAACAGGAATAAGAAAATTGAAAGAGTTAATACAGTGAAAATATAATTTAAAAGAACTAAAACGGATTTAAGTGTGTGAATTGTTTAATTGGAGAGAACGGGAATTTACGTAAGCGACCAGCAAAATTTTGATATTTATTAAGTTGAGAAATAGCGCTATAAAAATAACTGTAGTGGACTTTTAAGATAGTAGAGAAGTTAAATTTGTATATTAGGATATCTTGTAGTCAATTAATAGTAAGAAATAAATCCAGTTCAAATAGTTTGGCTTTTTTTTTGCAATTTCAAAATTTAATATTGTTTGTTCAAAATTTATTTAATTAACCTAAGAATTTCTAAAAATATAGCCCATACTATAACCCCGAGATATCAAGAGATCTTAAACTAGCCAAAGGTATTAAAATGTGGTAACAAAAAAAATTAAAAGAAAATAAGAGTTAGTATATTTTGTTAAAAGTTGTGAAGTTTATTTTTGTTCTGTTTATTGTGTTAATTGTTTACTTGTTGAATTAATAAATAATTGTAATAAAGAATTTAAATTACAAATGCCTGAGTAGTGTTGAATGTTATAAAAATTACTTTATATTTGGCGCAACAACGTGGGGGCTCGATAAAATTTATTTAGAGAGATTTTGAAATAAAATTAATTTAGTACTTTTTATATGAAAAACATTTGAACTGGAAATAGATTTAGACAAAATTTTGTAAAATTAAACACTGAGTTGAATCGAATCAAGGCTAGGTTTATAGTATATATAAAAATGGTTTATGTGTATAATAAGTTTACTTACAGCTAAAAAAGAAAAAATATAGGCGAGCTGGTAGTTGTAGGGGACCAGGAAAAAGGGACAAATTTGGAAATGAAAGAAATGGAAGGCACAGATATGCCAATACCAAACATGGAGGTAGATGAAGCTAGGGGACTACCACTTGTAGAAATTGAACAGGAACGAAGGGGTAGTGAAAGTGGAAGTAGAAATAATGATGACTGGATAAAAAAATTGTTCGAAAGCAACCAAAACTTACTAAAAGAAATAAATAAAGGGAATGAGAAAATAAAAGAGGAGATGAAGGATATGAGAGAGGATCTAGATAGAAAATTAGATATAAATAATGAAAATATGAATAGAAAATTAGATAAGATAGATGAAATAAAAGGGGAAATGAAAGATATGAGTGAGGATATGAGGGAAATAAACAAAAAATTAGAGGAAAATAGAGACGAAATGAGAGAGATGAAGGAAGATTTCAAATTCATAACACAGGAAATAAGGGAAGAAAATAGGAAAATGATGGAGGACATGAGGCGACAGTGGAGGACAGAGAATAATGCTGTAGTAGAGGATGTAAGAAGAGACTTAAAGGAGAAAGATAGAGAATTAGAGGAGAAGATTAAGACAAATTTTGAGGAAACAAAAGAAATAATAGCTGATGTGGTAGAAATTAATAGAAAAGAGGTAGAGAAAGTAGAAAATGTAACAAAGAAAAACACAGAAGAGTTAGGAGAGTTAAAATTAAGAAATGAAGTAGGAAAGATGGAGGTACTGCCAATAAAAAATATAACAATTCAAACCGCAACTAAAAGGAAGACTGAACAGATTAATAAAATGAAAATGGTAATAGGAGAAATGGAAGGAGTTAAATATCCGTTTCAATGCATAGTGGTACAAAGCTTGTTGAGAGAAATGATCATAGGTACGGATATGTTAATGGATGTGGAGGCACAACTCAAGTTTGGAAAATGGGAAATGGAATTTAAATATGAGAGAAACACAGAAAATAGAACATATGAAGCAGATGAAAGATACAATGGAGATGTAAACGGTGTTAAGGCAAGGACAGGCGTGGGGACAAGAAAAGAGCATGGTGCCCACAGTCAATTGGAAAACTAAGACAATCAGAAACCCAGAAATAGAAATTAAATAGAGGAAACAAGTTTACAGGCATTAATAGACACAGGCAGTTATATGACATGTATCAAGGAGAAGTCGAGAGAAAGGAAAATAACAAAGGATAATAAGATGGGAACAACAGGAATGACTCAGGATATAAAAGTATTAGGAGAAGGAAGCGAATGTAGGAGGGATAGATAACAAATAAACCGGAAATGACAATAGACCAGAAATGACTTAATAATTAAACAAACACTTGAAAAAAAATAAAAAAAAGAAAAATAATAATAAAATAGGAAGGGAGATATTAAATATAGGTGAAGGAAGCAATATGAATAGACTCTAGGTGATTATGTGTATATGAAAACGTTAGCAGGAGATAAGTTTTAAGGGATGGTAACTATATCTATGATAATTTATTAGAAACTTCGTCGAATAAAGATAAAATTATGTATATTTAAACTTCGTCGTATTGTAAGGAAGAATCTGCGTTGATAAATAATGGAACTTCGTCGTATATATTATATATTATAAAAGAAATATGAATCTATGATAATAAATATTAAAGCATCGTTGTAATAAAAATATGGTAATTGTGTATTTAAACTTCGTCGTATTGTAAGGGAGAATCTGCGTTGATATATATAAGTATTAAAACAAAATTTATATTCGTTGATATAGGGATAGTGTAATCGAAGGAACTATAGATATGATCAAATAGAGTATATGAAATTGCAACCTTTAAAAATATTAGATGTTAAACTTCATACAAAATAAACTGAAATGATATAAGAAAATAATTGAACTGGATGAGCATAACAATATAAAAAGGGGAAATATAATTTGGAAAAAGGGGAATTTGAAAATAAAATGAAATATATAAATAACGTCGATAATATGTGAAATAAAATAAAGGTCTACGTGAATAAGGGTGTTAATGATGTTGATGTCGTCGAAAATATGTTAAAATAAAATAAATGTCTACGTTAATAAGTGGAGGTAAGGTGAATTACCGTCATATATATATGTAACAAAGTATATAGTATAATAAAGAGTTTAAAAAAAAAAAATAATAATAATAATAAAATAATAGTAATATGAAATTGGGGTTAAATTTAATATAGTTGTGTTCAGATAGAGTTGATAGATTTATAACTGAAGTGAGGTTGAGGCAAGGTTAAGACAAATTAATTTTAATTGAAAAAAAAATTTATGATGAATAGTTGGGAGGATGCGAAAAAAGAGATAGTAAATAGAATAATAAATAACAACATATAAAATTAATGAAATAGTATTATGCGAGTTTTAAACTAGTATAAACCATGTAAGACAAGTAGCTTGAAGTTTTCAGCTCAGTATTTGATTGGTAAAGAGTTAAGATAAAATTGTATTATAGAATTAAGTATAAATGGACGAAAGTGGACAGATGAAGGTATAAATGACTTTTAAGTGGACAATTATAAAAGTGGTAAAGACAATGGACAATAAGTTAGCCAAAGTGTTGAGGTATAACGTACTCAATAAAAATGTGTTCAGGTAGTTATTAAATAAAATGTACAAGTAGGAAATAAATGTAAATTTAAATTTAATTTTAAAAAAAAAAATATGTATATTTAAGCAAGCTTGTAAAATGTAAAAAGAATGTGTAATGTAGAGATTAGTAATATTTTTTTTTTATTTAAATTAAATTAGGGGACATTATAACATTTATAGAATGGGCTATATAATATTATTTAAGAATTGGAAAATATATTAGAAATAACTCACACAAAATTTAGAAAGAAATTCATAAAGATATTGGTTAGGTTAAATTGAAATTAAATTTAGGTAAAAGCATAGAATTATAAACAAGGTTTTTGAACTGGAAATGTATTAGGAAATTTGTTATATCAAATAACCTAACACATAAATTAAAATAAGATAATCTAATAATAGTTATGTGTAAACAAATTTGTAAACTGTAGGAACATAGGGCTAAGTAATTACTTGAAGGAAAAAGTGAAAAAACGATTGTAAACAATGTAAGGTTATGTTTATGAATCCACTCAAAACACACACAATTCAGAACTATTTCAAAAGTAAAACACAAAGACACTTCACACACTAATAATATTAATAAAATAAACACTGGAAGGTTTGTTGACGATAGGAAATTGAAACAGTAAGTTTCAATCAGGTTTAACCAAGTTAAAAGGCCATTCTAAACAAACTTGTGATATGTCAGCTGTAAAACAGATGTAGGTCAGTGTGACAATCGATTCTATTGAAGAAAAAGAAAACAAACTAGATTACAGGCAACATGTGTTTTTTGGAGAAGAAAGGCGGCCATATTTTAAACAATTTAAGAAAAGCTAAGGACGCGTAGTTAGAGTTTAGTTGGATGGCGTGGGTGACGCTTACAAGATGGGACCTGCCAGGACCAGTCAAAATTCTATTTTTTTGGAAAGAGTTCGTCTAAATTATACAGTTTTGTGAGTAAACTTGGCCAGATTAAACAGGAATAAGAAAATTGAAAGAGTTAATACAGTGAAAATATAATTTAAAAGAACTAAAACGGATTTAAGTGTGTGAATTGTTTAATTGGAGAGAACGGGAATTTACGTAAGCGACCAGCAAAATTTTGATATTTATTAAGTTGAGAAATAGCGCTATAAAAATAACTGTAGTGGACTTTTAAGATAGTAGAGAAGTTAAATTTGTATATTAGGATATCTTGTAGTCAATTAATAGTAAGAAATAAATCCAGTTCAAATAGTTTGGCTTTTTTTTTGCAATTTCAAAATTTAATATTGTTTGTTCAAAATTTATTTAATTAACCTAAGAATTTCTAAAAATATAGCCCATACTATAACCCCGAGATATCAAGAGATCTTAAACTAGCCAAAGGTATTAAAATGTGGTAACAAAAAAAATTAAAAGAAAATAAGAGTTAGTATATTTTGTTAAAAGTTGTGAAGTTTATTTTTGTTCTGTTTATTGTGTTAATTGTTTACTTGTTGAATTAATAAATAATTGTAATAAAGAATTTAAATTACAAATGCCTGAGTAGTGTTGTGTGTTATAAAAATTACTTTACAATATATATATATATATATATATATATATATATATATACAAAATGTGTTTTCTTGTTTAATAATCAAAAGCAACTAAGGTTATTTAAATACAAGAATTATTTATTTATTTTATATTCAAAGCTTTTCGTAGATAAACAGTACCAACATCATCAGGAATGAATAATACAATAATGCAAGTTTTAAAACATAGGCTAATTCAAATTAGAAATGGAATTGTTGTTAAATTTATACAAATTGCCAAATTTATTTTGTTGCTGTAAATTTATAGATATTGAATATAGTATCAAATTTAGAATGTATTTGTATTTGTTCTTTTATTACTTTGTTATTATTACTATAATTATATATTTTGAATGCTTCATATATATTCATTCTTAATCCTTTATTAATTTTGTTTATAAGTTTCATATTTTAAATATTTGGAAATTGGTGCTTATTATTAATGCAATGATTTGCAAAATTTTATTTATATATTTCTGGATTTATATAAGCATTCAAATGTTCTTTATATCTTTCTTTTAATTTTTTCGTGGTTTGGCCTATTAACGTTTTATTTCAGCTTTCGCATTCTAATTTATAAACACCACCTTTTTCATGCATTTTATTTATTTCATTATTGTTATTCGTTATGTATACTGTTTTATTATTAGTTTTGTATGCAGTTTTGATATTTGTATTTTTAAATAATTTGGTGACATTATTTATATCATTGCCTATAGATAAAAATGAAGTCCATATTGTATTATTATTATTTTTTTTTGAAATTAAATTATTTTGTTTATTAAAAATATTATCATTAAGTTTGTCAACAGTTTTCTCTTTATAACCATTTTCTGTCGCAATTTGATAAATTTTGTTTTTTTCTCGTATTTTATTTTCTTCATTCATGGGGATTTTATGCATTCTATATAATAAGTTACATAAAGCAGCCATTTTTTGTTATATGAATGATTAGAATTATTTGGTATAATTTGGTTTGTTAAAGTTGGTTTACGGTATATCAAATATTAAAATTTTTCATTTTTTTCTTATTATTGTTACATTTAGAAAATTTATTTTATTATTTGTTTCAATTTCATACGTAATTTTGATTTTATTATTAGTTTTATTTATTTTATACAAAAATATTTGTTTAATTTATATTATATTGTTCGATATATACATTCCGTCATCTACATATCTAAACCAATAACCATTTTTATCGTATGTTTTTATTATTTTATTTATTTCATTATCTAATTGTTGTAAAAATATTTGTAATAATATCTTAGATAATGGCGAGCTCATAGCAAGACCACCTTCTTGCTTATAAATTTTGTCATTGTATGAAAAATTATTTTGATTTAATATTATTTTTATTTTTTTTTAAATTTCGAACGTTAATTTTTTATCTTTCTCGTGTTCTAATTTAGATTTTATAATTTCGAGAGTTTCTTTTATAGGTATGTTTGTATACATATTTTTTATATCTAATGATATTAATTTTCTATTCTCAACAATTTTGATTACATTTAGTTTTTCAATTAGATCAATTGAATTTATGATAATAGCCTATGATTATTATTTAGTTTTATTTTATCTTTAAGAATATTTACCATATTTTTTGATATTTTATAAGATGGAGCATTTATAAAATTTATTAAATCTTATTGGTTTATCTATTTTATGTAATTTAACAGGTCCATTCAATATTGGAATTTTCGGATTATCATTTATATATTTGCTAATATTATTTTTATTGAATATTTATATGAAGATTTTATAATGTTTTTCATTTTATTTTGAAATTTATTCGTAGGGTCTTTATATATTTGACAAAATTGATTATCGTTTATATATTTTTCTGTTTTTGTTGTGTGTTCAGTTTTATCAATAATGACAATTGCATTACTTTTATCTGCCTTTACTGTAATAAGATTATTATTTTATAATTTTTGTTTTAAATCTTTAATGTCTAAATATTTTTTCCTTATGTGTTTTATCAACTGTATTATTTTTAATCTTTTTTTTTAATTTTATAAGCTGCTTCGATTTTGGTATTTTCTTGTAAGCTTGTATTTAGTTTACTAATAGCTAGTTCTGTATCTATTATAATATTATTAATATTATTATTTAAGTCTGTTTTGATGTTGGTTTCATTGTTTTCTAGTAGTTTTATTTCATTATTATTAAATCCACTATTTGATAGATTAACTACATTAGGGTGAAAATTATGATATTTAATTTCAGGTACTTCTTTTATTTGTTTTTCTAACTTAAAATGTTTAAGCTTTTTGTTTATTTTATTTATTTTTATTGTTTTTGTTTAATTTTATTTATAAACAAAATGATTTTATTATATTTTTTTCACATTTTACATTATTCTTTATAGAAGCAAATTTTATATGTAACTTATATATTTCAATAGTTGAAGTATTTTTTTATATAAATTTTTTATTTCATTTTTAACCCATAATTTTCGGCTTTCTTACGTGTTTTTTAGCTATATTATTTTTGTTCCTTATTGTAATTTTTGCATATTTATTGTTTATTAAAGTATATATTACAATTTGTATTTATTATTTGAATTTTACGTTTATCAAATAAATTAATGTTTTTTGTTAAAGCAACATTACAATTATTGATAGAAATCATTTTTAAAAATATTATTATAAAATATGCTGTATTATATTTTAAACAATCACTTTTGGTTATATATTATAAAAGTTTTTCAAGTATCAATTTGTAAAGATGAAAATCTTCAGTATAATAGCTTAGAAATGGATCAAAAATAGGCCTATATATCAAATAATGAATATTATTGTATTATTCACTCCTGATGATGTTGGTACTGTTTATCAACGAAAAGCTTTGAATATAAAATAAATAAATAATTCTTGTATTTGGATAACCTCAGTTGTTTATTACGACAAACGTCATAATTAATCTATATTTATAAGAAATTACAAATACTATATTTAAAAAGTCATTGATATATATTATATATATATATATATATATATATATATATATATATATATATATATATATATATATATATATATATATATCAATGACTTTTTAAATATAGTATTTGTAATTTCTTATAAATATAGATTAATTATGACGTTTGTCGTAATAAAAGGAATTTTCCAACTGAGATTAAATTTGTTTTCATTTGAAGAAATAAATCCTAATTTCTAAAAATCTCCAATCTTTAAAATGCAAAATAACAGGCAGTAATTAATTATTTCATGTTTTCTATAAAATTTTCATTTGGATTGAGAATTATTGCATTGGACGTTTGAATGAAACGTCGGTGTCGGTAATAAGTGAATATTTACAAACGTAACATGCATTGAAAATGGAATTGACAATTGAAGGCAACAATGATTCTAAATCCAATCATTTCCATCTCCATCTTGACGTTTTATTCTGCTTTCCACTTTATGTACACAAGCTTTTATCAATAATTTCACATGCCTTACTGAAGTAAATGGTTAATGGCGTGTGAAATGTCATTGACAGGGGTTTTGTGAAGGCGGTTTATATGTAGTACATTTTCTTCGTACTTTTTTCCAAAAGGAACCCGATAAAAGACTTTCAAAGACAACTTTAGAATAACTTGCTATCCCAAAATAATAATTTAAAATTTGTTTCACAATAGGTTCATTTATAACCTGATTTAATATTTATTGATTGTCTATCTTTCTTCCACAATTTTAATATTAAAATATTTCCTTGAAATATGATGTTTTGTTTACTTCAGCCTTAGATAATTTCTTCAGGTAATTGTGTTTGCATTGTATAATACTAAATCCAACACGGGTTATTTTACAGGTTTACAAAAGAAAACACTATGTAGAAGAAGGTGCTAGGAATTATTTAAATCATGGGATCAGTTGTGAAATTTCTTAGTTCAACATTTTCAGGTACAGTAAAGGAAATATTCTCAGCTATGTCAGGCATATGTAATAGGCCTATTAAAAGATGCCACGTAGCTATACTATAAAAGGGTTGCAGCTTTGATAAAATTTGTTTTATTGTTAAATTAAAACGTTTAGTAAAATTTGACTGCTTACATTTTTAGTAGAAGCTATCACTAAAGTAGACAAACTTCAAATTTATTTCCATGTCTTTAAAGTCGTTAAAGAGTGGTTTGAAACTTTTTGTTGTTGTAGGAAGATTTTAAGGCTGCACAGATCCAACTTCAATTTATAAAACTATTCACGTTTTATGACCGTGCCTGAGAAAGACTTTGGGAAAGTTTCGAAGTAAAGAAGCTATCAAAACGGGCAGTTAGTTGTTGGTAAGGAATTTGATGCAGAGAATAGTTAAATGCAATAATGCCACAATATGTGCTGCTACCTTTACTAAACTTAGACACAACCATATTCTAAGCGTTTCAGTTTTATCATATGTTTAGTAGAGATTACATTTTCCTACCATTATAGGTAGGGACTAAGTCAATACTTACTAATATAGTACTAATATAGTCATTCGTTATGTGTGACGTCAGAGTATGTAGACCAACGCTAAACAGCGCTGCTGCTGGATCCTTTCTTGAAACTTACAATTTTAAATGTAATATTGGTTAAACACCAAATAAGTCATACAAGATGGGTTTTCAGTGTTGTGTTTCTAATTGCCTAACGGTCCAAAAGTATCAGTATTTTCATTTCCGAAAAACAAATATCTACACCGGAGATGGATTCAAGCGATTCTCAGGAAAGATTTCAAGACAACAAAATCCTCTAAGGTTAGTATATATTATTCAATTTATTGCATAAATCTAGTTTATGAACAAATCTAAATATGTCTACAAAAATTTAGAGTTGTTGCAAAGTATTAAATTCTTGTAGCTAGTGGTTGTATATATATGGCAACAACTGTGGACGTACAGAGTAATAATACATAATTATAGTAAATAAGAAAACCTTATAGGCTAATAATTTGTATTATTGAAAGTCAATTTAATGCCACAATCAATCTAATCTTATTTTGTTAGTCCTGCACTAAAAAGCATTTAGTATGAATACAATAAATATAGGCTACCTATGAACATGTTGCATGCCTTCTTCGCAGTACTCAGTTTATTTATTTTTTTACCAGCAAAAAATACAAGCTTGTAGATTTACAAATTGTCGACACACGGCTACAGAAACATTTTATAGTCTCTGTTTCTAGTTTAACGGCCAAATTGGTCGTTGCAAAAACGGGTAATAGAGTAGAACAAAAATCTAGGCCAAATATTACAAAATTAAACTAGACTAAACGAGAGTAAAAATGGACCAAGTAATCAAAACAAAAATAAACTAAATTTAAGTTTAATCAATTAAAATTGTCAAAATACTGAGATTTGAGAAAATAACCTACTAAGATACTAAACAACTGATTAAATATCCACAATCACAATGCAGTGCGATGTAGTGCATTTAGCTTCTACTTCATTTAGTTGTTTGAAGAAACTATATGAAATTGAAAATAATAAAACAAGTGTAGTAAAATTTGCGCATAAGTTATCATTGAAAACATTGTCGCCCAGTAACTTTGAACGACAATGTGTAAAATATCTATTGAATGTATTTAATGAGCACGTGGTAGAAGGATTGTTACATGTAGGAAACGATCGTTCAATAAAAAAATTTTAATATACAGCAGAATTCATAAAAAGATGTAGAATTAGTGGAATATTGATAATATAAAAACAGTGTTTAAAGACATAAGACTGAATTTTAAATAGCAAAGACCTCTTGCTCCTGGTCAGGATAGTTTCAGATGTTTAGAAACTTTTTTAAATTGACTTGATATTTGGGTGCAAAAAAATTTAAAACAAAACAAATTAACGAATGAAACACATCAAGCATTAACTCACTCAACCCATGCGCTTTTAGAACTATCTACATTGTATTAATGAGCTCAACTTCATATATATTCTTCCGGGCAAAATACAACTCCACTCACTGGAAACTAGGTTCGGTAAATATAGAACAATGGCTGGATCTCAATATTTAGTTTCACTAAATGAAGTAGAATCAAAAATACGTCTTCAGAGCCTGTAACCATTGACACTAAATTCTAGCAAGTTTGGTGCAGTTTCTGTGAATGTTGATAAAGACACTTAATGTCCTACTACAGTAAAGGAAACACTACAACAAAAATTACAAAATTTATCGAAAAATGTTTTAATCAGGAGGAAGATTTTGAAAATGTTAGGAAATATATTCCAGCCTTTACATATCTAGCTGGGTATTGTGCCAGACCAGTGCTAAAAAAAATGTATGTGATAATTGCCAACAATATTTAGTAGCAGATAAATCATTTGAAGTCAATGAACTTGATCAAAAATACAGTTTAGTTAAAAACATTGACAGAGGAGGATTGTTGTATCCACTGCCAGATGTTGGAAATGTATATTTTTTAATTATGTTACGGGTCAAATATTGATAGACGAGAATTATGAACTTGAGTTTTTACAATGCACAGAACAACGGTAGCTGGCAATAAAATTCTCAAAAAACATTATTAATGAATACAACTTTTTTCTAGAAGATTTCCCTTGCCAAAGCCACACCCAAGAAGCCATATTAAATAATATTTTTAAAACATCTACAATGATGAATAATTATGTAAAAATAAAAAATGGCAATATTCCGGTTAATAAGTTTAAAAAAAGAAAATTATAAACCGTGCAGTAGTAGAAATTTTCAAGAAATTTAAACATCTAAAATGGTTCAATACCATATATTTTTGTAAATGTAACCGTCATAATAAACTTTTGAAAATAATATATACTAATGCTTTGTAATATTTTTGTACTAATGCTAACTTTTGTAATAATGTATAACTAATGTAAACAACACAAACCTGTAAATAACTCAATATGTATATACTGTATGCATGAAAGTACGAATGTTATTTTAAAAATCAACTACGCATACGAAAACCAAATAATTTTTTGTTAGAAAACGGTAAGACACAGGTGCTACCGTTTAGTAAGTATAAATTTAGCAACAATTCAATTTCTAATTTAACATATGTTTTAGGCCAATATCTTGCATTATTGTATTATTCATTCCTGATGATGTTGGTACTGTTTACCAAAGAAAAGCTTTGAATATAAATTAATAAATATTCTTGTATTTGAAAAACCTTTGTTGTTATGTATATATAACGAAATATACTTAAGATTATAAGTTTTAATAAAGACAAATTAGCTTTTCTTCCAAGAAAGGATAATTACAATTAATTTTATGTGTGCCACATTAAATAGGACAAGTTTAAAATTATTTTAAGTATCTAAATTAATGTATACTGTAATTTCATCTTTATTGTAAAAATTTATGAGACTTCCAAAGGTTTGCTCCAAAAATATGTATTTTAGTAGATTCTCAATTCTTCACAGTTTTCGTCTATAGTTTACTCAATTAACTACATATTAAACGTAAATATGATTATAATAATCACTCTAGAAGACTAATTTGCTAAGCTAATCTGGAATAAAGACAGAGAGAAAAATATTGTTTAATATATTATTCTAAACTTGTATGTTAAAAGAATGTTTAGCTGTATTAGTAAATAAGAGTTGCGAGTTAATATCCAAATGCTTTCGTCCAACTAGCCGGATATCAATCACCTTGAGATTGCTTCCTTCCTGTTCTGGCAGTTAATGAATTCGTAAAGTAAATTTGAACACGCCCGCTAAGAATGAAATGAGTACACATCTTGCCAACAAAGGGTTTTTCCTTATTTCAACATCTTACCTTTTTAAACCGTTGAAATCTTAAATGTATTTCATTTCAGTGTTTCAGCGGCTGTTATATTAAATATTTTATTTTATTCTTTATTTAATCTACATTTAGTTTTATATACCTGATAACAATTTTAAAATAGAACTAAATTTTCATAGTTTAGACATATCTATACTTAATGTATTAAGGATAATGCACACAAAATAATTTAGTTTATGCTACCCTCTAAATGGAATTTAAAACTATTACCTCAAATATGTTTAGATCAAGTACCTTAGCGATTTAAAACGTTTACTGAATTACATTTCCTAATGCAACTTTAAATAAGGCTATGTATATATATATATATATATATATATATATATATATATACACTCGTATTTAGAATTTTGTTTAAATTACTAAAACTATTATCCATTTCTTACATTCTTTAAAATAATTTAAAAACAAAAATGTTAATTCGTAAACAAAATGTCAAAAAATAGTCTACATTTAACCATGACGGACTTTAGGCGAAAATTTTGTTAATTTAACGGGCAACAGTTTGTGAAAAAGTATTTAAATCTTTTCTTACAAAAGGAGATAAACTGTTTTATAAACAAACTACTCTTGTACAATAAACCTGAATGGTCCGAAAGTAATGAAAGGTGTTACAACTTTCCTTTAAGTATATTTTGGTCCTGCAATAATTAAGAAAAAATAACTTTTAAAAGAAAAATTAGTGTTGTAATTATTTTTTTTAACATTTGAAACACTTTATAATGAAGAATGTTAATGGTGGATGGTTCAATCATGATAGAAAAAAGCATCGTAAAATAGACTTCCTTACGCGGCAAAATGGGGGAAGTTTGAGGTTAGTTCGGATTTAGTGAATACGAAGCCTAAATGTAAAATAAGCGTTATAATTCTGTTACAAAATTATAATGATTTATGGAACTATTATGCTCTAATATATTTTTAAGAACCAAAATTTACGAGCCAAAACGTTGATGAAAATAATGTTGACAATACAACGTACCATTTAGCGCAGACATATTTAATAATGCCATTGGTTTATTTGTTTCGTATTTCAATACGAGTGCTCGTCCTTTTGAGAATTCCTTTCTACTAGCAATACAGACTTTCTTTACAGATTTTTTGTCTTTTCATTTTTTTAGTGTTCCTTTCTGTTTATTTTTGTTTCGTTTTCACAGGTTTTTGAACCTTCTTTTTATGTACGCTAACGAAAACCAGAAATAGTTTAAAACCCATATACTGCAGTAACAAAGAAGGGAAGCACAGAATGAGTGATTTTTAAAATTATAAGGATTTAAAAGTCCGACGGATAGAGAGGAAATTAATAAAAATTAAACAAGAAAGTCCTATGATTATTGGAAAAGATCATTTTGCAAACTCAGGAGTTTCAAGTGGGCAGAATGCGCGCAACGGTGCCCATACCCAGTGGCAAAACAATATCTATCTTAACAGTTTTATGAAACAAAATAAATATCCAAGCGTTAGATATTACACCAGTGCATTTTTTGAGAAAATTATTTTACAAATTCCTGAATTGTAGGATATGAGTTGGGACTAATTTATTTATATTAAAAAAATGTGTGTTTTGCGTGAATATTAAATTATTGTGTATATTTTCTTAATTTTATTAAGTACCATGGGCTGGTGTTTTATAAGTAGTAATAAGTTAGACAAAGTTAAAACTTGAATTTTTTATCTGCCTAATTTTCTAGTATACATTGTCTTCAAGTTCAGCCCCTCTCTATAAACTTCAATTTGGACCCCCATGCTTGTGTGGAAACCTCACGCTCGTTCCAAACCGGTAATGGAAAATTCAGTCACAGATTATTAAAAAAAAAATAACATTGCAAAAAATATAATGAAAGGAAGATGACTTCTGCCATGTATGAATGTAGTTCAAAGGAAAAGATAATAGCTTGCGATGAATCACAACACTGATTGATATAAAAAATATATTTTCAACTTTACATTTTTGGTTAATAAATTGATATTATGGATCGTGCGTTTGTTTCACACGTATCTTTATAATCTATTTAATGATGTGGGGCATTGAGGATTCTCTGTCCAGGGGAAACTCCATCACGCGATAATAGGCTGAACGTAAATTAAAACCCTTCAAACACAAAACATTCAAATGTAACTGGAACGAGTGTAATAAAGAATTTTATAATCGAGGAAAGACATGTTTTATGTTGATTCCCTGACGTGATTTATGTTCATATATTGGGTCGTGAAATATATAAGCGCGTGATATAACAGCGTGAAAAACGATCGATAATAGTAAATGGAAGCAGCAGAAAAAGTAATGTAAATAAAGAATATAACACATCCTTAGCTGTAATTTTTGAAGATAACTCTTGTTTATCATTTCGTAAATCCTTATTATTAACATACTGTTAGTTCATTAATTGTTTTTTAATACGTGCTTATACTATATTAACAATATTTTATTTTATTTTTTATTCTTTTTTTGCTGCAAACATGTTTTTTTGTTGACGTATATTTAAGCGTTTAGTTTTAATTTGTAAGTCTTTAGCTTATAAATTGTACTTATAGTTTTGTCTTATTTTGTCACTGTGTGATATTTTAATGTTCTGTGAATCAAGCATAAAAAAGCAAAATAGTTCATATAATGAAGCCATTAAATTTAAAACGTTCTTTTAATCGTTGACGATGACCATACAGTTCTAAATTTAAATGTTGAGAAGCTGAAATAATTTTTAACAGTAAAAATGATAAATAGAAACATACAAAATCCAATATAGGAAGTTTAAAACATTAACAAGACTAACTTCTTTGACTTTTCGACCTAAAAAATAATCATGCACTACATTATTTTATTTACTTAAAATGAACCTCAATAGGTATAATAATACCACGTAATTTAAACCGCTAAATGCAGCCACGAACTGGTCGAATGTTATTTCAGCTTGTTGCCTATTTTTATACAAATGACACCTCAACTAACAGTTCATGCATTAGTCTGTATTAGTAACCAAGTGTACTGAGTTTATATTTAAGCTTTAACTTGTGCGATATAAATTTCACGCAAATTATAGGCCATATAATACCAATTCCTGTACAAACACATATTTTTTTACTGACTGACACATTGCTCCCATTTGCACATTAGTCTTTTATGGTACATTCATTAACTAAAAGAAATAAAGACATTTTTAAATATCGTTCACTAATTTCCCCTTTAGTTTTTGGTTCACCAACTCTGAACACGGGATTGGTCTTTTCAGTTTATTGTTGGCTGTTGCATTTTTCCTCCATTCTGATCAATATTCGATTTATTTTTAGCTTTACTCCTCACTGATTTTATTTCTGAGTCTGTTATTGTTACACGTATACTTTTTTTCTAAACAAGATGGAGCCCCTATCTATTCTAGTCCGTTACCAATTCTACTTCAAAATTCCTTCACGGATATTCAAAAGTTCTGTGATTCAGAGGTCCTGTATATTTCATTTACACCTGATTTAGTGTCATAAGAACTCAATGACTGTTATTTTTTGTAGTAAATTTTCTTCAGCTATTTTCTCTTTTGTCCCTATGTGTTTGCATTTTATTAGTTTATCGCACCTAAATTGTATAGACCAGGAATTGTACTCTTAGTTTTAAATTGTCCATAAGCTAACTATATTTAACATTTCAATTGCTACTTTTGTTGTTTGGAGTCAGAATCCCACCAATTAGTTAAAGAATCGTTTAATGTTATCATTTTTTGGTATCACCAGATAATATTTTTACCATCACATGTATTTCTGTTAGTCAGTAGGTTTCAAACGTTTCATAACTCTCGTCTTTACCTCAGTAGTTCTTTCAGAGTTAAGACAAACGAAATTATTGAAACAAAAAGAACTTAAAAGAACTAATATAAAATATTTTATACAAAGACTAATATGAACTTGGAACTTAAAATTTTTTTTCGAACTATTGTGTGAAAACATCTTTTACCAACTTTCTATTTAATATTGTAATGTTTTTTTTATTCGGTCTTTAATGTTTAACTTTTGTTTCGTTGTGTTAAATTATAAAACAATAACCTATTTTTAATACTTTTCATATGTTTAACTTTATCATTTATTATTACCTGGGTTGATTTCCTCAGAGCAGGTTTTCAAGCAATGCGAGAAAATGCGTTCTCAACCTCTAAAAAAAATTTTTTATATACCTTATTTCTACTTTTTTACTTCTTTTTTAGTACTAAATTTGGAGATAATTTATTTTCCCATCATGAAGAAAATTATTTTTTCTGAAAAATGTATAAAACGTCGCTAAATACAAAATTTTATAATTTTAAAACGGAGAAAATTACAAATTAGTGTGATAGAAGTTTCGATTTTTCAATCTTTTTAGAATATGTATTTAAAATTTGTTAACTTAAGATTATAAACTTTAATTGAAGAAATAATAAAAGTATTTAAGCCATTATCGATTATTAATTAGTAGTATAGCATTTTTTATATATTTAAATTTTGTTGTCTAAGCAAATACTTTTAAGAAATTAATCATAAAATATTACTTTAAATAAATCTCAACTAAATATTTTTGTTATTGAATAAAACCCTCATAATGGGCAAATCTTTAGAAAACTGCAATGACTCTTCAGGGGGATGATTTACTTTATATGAAAAAGATTCATATGGAACCGATCAGTAGTATCGAAGTTATCACTGGTCAAACTTTCAAGAAACGGAAAAATTTAGAACCGCTCTTTTAATATGAAAAAATTACTGTACACTTGCCTGTGTCGAGCTTAGTTTAAACAGTTTTAGAAAAAAGTAAACCTTTACAACAGCTTTTACATACAAAGCTTATTATGTCAAGACTGTAAGGTTGACTTTACACTTTCAAAATCAAAAATCTCTCAAAAGGTAAATATTAGTTGATCTCACCAAACACTAGTTTAATAGTCCAGCCTGGTTTCGTCATCGATGTCACCTCCATCGGTGGTTGGCCAAAGCTAACATCCTTACTAAACAATAATATTACTCGTATAAATTAACGATAGAGCTCGTCTTACACAAATAACACAAAATAAGTCAGATAAACATTCAAAAGTCAACAACAAAGCAACCTCAATCTATACAACAAAAACTACTTACTCATGAGAGTTTTCTATTTTATATTATTATTTTCCATGTATATCTAACTTAACAACTAAACACAAGTTTAGAACAGTTTTTTTAACATTTTTGTAAATACGAGTATACTATGAATAAACTATTTAAATGTATAAACTAAATAACATTATTCAAGCATCTATGCACAATCATAATCAAAATACAAAAAAGTTACAATGTATAAAATTATTACAATCTTATGAAAACACATTTTAATAGTAATCGAAACAGTTGAAGATCAATTATTTCACTTTACATAAAATAATTTACAGACGAGGGAATTTAAAAAACGTAGAATAACGATAAAACTATAAATGTTAAACGAAACAACAATGACATTGAAAAAGAGGCTAATTCTGGACAAGTTCCGATTCATTGTTATCTGTGATGTGTCAGAATTTGTTTATAAACCAGGTCTCCCAAGCATCAAGAGTGTTGTACCTAGATACATGTTTTAACAACCTAAGATGGACAGGTTTAAAGAAATGTTAGCTGTCTAGGTAATGTTTGGCCATCGCCGAATATTCAGGTTTGTTGTTTCTAAAGTGAGCAAAATGCTCTTTGCGTCTTACTTTTATACTCTTAAAGATTAAGCCAAACTATACTTCATCACACAGTTCACTTTTTATGCTGTAAACCTCAATTGTTCACAATTCTTTGTGAGCTTCTTGAGGTTCATGAATTCTACCCAAACTCCATCCTGAAACCGTCGACGCTCGAAATCATCCATACCACAATATGGAAATAAGGCCCTTCTTAGCAACCCTATATAGCTTATATGTACCCGTATTATCTCGGTAGTTAAATGTTTTTACACTGTTTCTTTATTTTTCCATCTGTTGGACCTAGATTAGCGTCACCAACTAATAACACAATGAGACTGATGATCGCCTATAGAGGATGAAACATCTTGCCTCAGTACGTTTTTGGAAAGTTTACTTTGATT
>JBAIZL010000001.1:102620349-102747849 GCA_036971475.1 Prosapia bicincta | reverse complement strand
AAAATAAAAAATTTTATTTATTTTATAAAACTTCAAGAAGTAAGGAAAATTATGAATAGAAAGATTATTATTTAATACAGAAACAAAAAGTTCAAAACTTGCCGAGTTTTATGTAATTCCAGCCTCTCTGAGACTTCTTTGTAATCAAATAGAATGTTAGAAAAGATTTCTAGCCGTGTATGTTTTTTCTCTCTTTCTCCTTTCATCTATTTCTATCGTATAAACTCTTTTTCATTAAGTGTCGATATCCTATTCAATTCAAATCTTTGTTCATATACTCAATCTTAACGGTCATATAACCTCAAGATGCATTGTTTATGAACACAAGGCATTATCAAGCTAAACGTCTTGGACAACGAGTGTGCACACTCCGGGCGATTTAACTTTAGCTCTGACTTCCCATTTCACCATTAAAGCTGTTACAGTGGAATTAATTAGTGACTCGGTTTAATTCAGTGACTTTATCTATTTAATTGTTATAGTCTACTTAGATTCTTATGTTTATAACCTCTTTTTGATAACTTCAGGCAGCTCACAGATCTTTTAAAGCTATCTGTGAAGTCCTCCGGGATATCCAAGGCAATCAATTCTACTCTTTTGCCTAGTGGCTGATCTCCACATTGTTTATATACATTGGTTTTTTACATCAATTTATTTTGGAAAATAATATATTTTCTTATGTTCAAAGTTTTGAAATATTTTTATTTATTTATTTGAATTTTAACAAAGAGAAGAGTATGTGACTAGTCTCTTACTTGGAAAAAAAATAAATAATAATAAGACTTGTAAGGCAAAAGTGATAAAAAAAATAATATAAAATCTTCTTTTCTAACCACACATACAGTTGCGTATTTAGAATGAAGAAGAATAATACTGGTAAAACATGATATAAATTTACAAAGATCTCATAAGCAAAAAGATCTCGTCTCTGTGTCAAAACGTAAATCTATATCATATGTATTAGGGCTATTAAGTACCCGACATGTGAACTCAACCAATCGCGAATTTAATCTTAAAACTCGTGACTCCCAAACCTGATTACGAGCGTTGGTCCATAAAAGAGGGTCTAGTTGTAACAAACTGTAGTACCACTATGAATGATTCCAAAAACTATGTTGTAAGGCCTGCCCTGGTCCCTAACCTTCCCTAGGAAGAGAATAATTCCACTCTCGATTGGCCTTACTTCAAAACTAGACCCTTAGATTCATTCATGGTGTTAGACAGGGATGGCGAAAGGCCTACGACCCCACTAGTTTAGACAGCTCATTTGCTTTTTGACAGAAACTGTTGTGTGTGCGTGTGTGTGTGAGGGGGGTATGAGTGTGGGTTTGGGTGCGTGTGCGTGTGGATGTACGTGAGGGTGTGTGTGAGTGTGTGTGTGTGTGCGTGTGTGTGTGTGTGTGTGTGTAAGAAAAAAAATGTTTTTCTTAGAGTTCAAATAGCGTATTATTGTTTTAAAATCAGATGGTTTGGGATGTCACTATAGTGCGACCGCCATTAGGGTTTCCCCTTTCATTTTCAACACAAATCTCTTTGATCGGTTTAATGCTTCCAAAACTATAGTGGGACAAACATCAGAAAAAAAAACGCCTCTCGTATACAGAACCCCACGCTTTTTAATTCGATAAACAAAATAGATGCAATTGAATTGGATTTCTGTCTTAAGTTCTGACATTAAAATGAACTACTGTACAAAGTTCACTGGGACTACTTGAATGAAAAGAGCTGTCGCAAAAGATACAGTTCTTTCAAAAGAACTACTTTGCCCCCATCTTCCAAAATAGACGTCTTTTAATGTTTTCTCCACGTGCAATAAGTAGTTGAGTTTGCAATTATTTTATACCTTTTTAAAATAGTAAAATTAAATTACGTTTGAAAGAGAGAATAAATATGTCAATGTTAGCAGAAAAAAAATCCCGTAAGAAATGGATTCCAAATCCACAGGGAAATTTTTGGAGTAAAGGTAAGTTTGGTTATGGAAACATAACCTAGGCAATTATTTTTCATCTTTGATTTTAGACTATACGAGTCCTTTACACCTTTCATTCTCTTATTACAGTAGAAAATGCCTCAGTTTTTCAAAGGCAAGTTAAATTTTCCGTGTTCCACTTTTCGTAACCTTTTCATTTTAGGTCGACATCACAAATAGTAGGAATATTTTCATATACATTTTAAGTGTATAATAAGTAAAACTTTATAATGGTAAACAATGAAAAGTAGTATGTTAAACAACCTTGTATGTATGGATTTATCGAAGAATCATCACTTATATATCGTGGAATCAATAGCTAATTATGTTATGTTGTAAAAACTACCTATATATATAAAGTGGTAGTTATCAATTAACCAGCCATTATCAAGTTACACACACAAAACATTAATTATAGCAACCTAGTCATATACAAAGGCCTCAGCAATACAGAAAAGTATTAAAACTGATACCACACAAATTTTTAAAAGATACCTTGCTTTCAACACATTTTTTTAAAATCAAACATTTCTTTTATAAAACAGGTTATACTTTCCAATATATGATAAAAGATTATGGTAATTATTAAGATCAGCTACTAACTCTCTGATCAGCGAATTTTTTTAATTTTTAGTCAATTTCACCATGCTGAACACGAATCTGAAGTTATTTTTTATGGCAAACATAAAATAAACTTACCTAACCTATGTGCTTACCTTAGAGGTATTTTGGTGGGTACAAAGTTGATATTGCGCCAAGTTGGTTTATGTTCACTTTGGTTCGCTATAAAAACGAACCAACCTTGGCCGAAACCCTCAACCCACACTTTTTCAGGGCTATCTTTGGCAATGAAACAACCTTCCCAAACCTAAACTTCATTGTGTTACACTTCAAACAGCTCGTCTTCATCGGGAGCACGTTATGCGAACATAAAGCCTTAATAACCAGCTTCGTGACTACTATAACCAAGATGGTTGATTTTGGTTTGCTGCTAAAAATAACACAGATTCCCACCCTTTTCAGTTGAAAAGTGACTTGGCATCTGTTGGCCAATCGGAAAGCATCTAACAGGTTACATAACTTAGGTATTGCCACTAAGATTCGCGACTTATTCACGAGAATAAAACATTTTGTGCTATCAGAGTGTTAGTAAATACCCAGGTTAGGTTAGGTTAGTCTATTTTATTTTGTTTGCTGTGAAAAATAACTTCAGATTCATGTTCAGCATGGTCAAATTGACCAGGAATAACAAAATTTTGCCAATCAGAGCAGTAGTCGCTGCTCTTTATATTTACCAAGATTATCAATATTCCACCACATCACAATCTAATTCTAAGTAGATATTTTAAATGTAACAAACCAAAAATCAGTAGTTGAAACTTGCAGTAAATCTTGCATTACAGTTATTTCTTTATAATTACACTCCTTTATTAACTAATTGTTAATGAATTATCTCACAATTGTATGTGAGATATCCAGTTAGGATATACTGTAGTTGGTTTTTAAAATACATTGAATTTTCTGTAATCAAAAAACTAATTCAAATTAAATGTGTTGAATGGCGGCCAGTATATTTGTCTGTTTCATTGATGAAGATTGAGTGTATATATTATCGATAGAGAAGGTGTAACATGTAATGAAAATGTCATTTTTATTTTAAAGTTTTGTGTTTTTACCATTATAGTTTTTTTTATATAATTTTATTGGCAACAAGAATGTAAAGTATGCAGTTAGGATAAGTTTGGTGTTAAACAAAATATAAGTAATACATTGAAAATATAGATATTTTGAGTAACATATAAAAGGTAAAATATCCAAGTAAACAGTCTGTCAATTTTTATTTTTAGAACATGTTCGCTGTTTATTTTCCTGTTGTAATTTTGTTGTCAGCATATATATATATTCTTGATATTTTACGTTATCCATTGTTTTTACGTTGCACTGACTTTATGAAGTTAATATATTACTATTGTAAGTAATTTTTCCACCAATAAGTGCAATGATTTTACCTTGTGAGGCGCCTTTCGGTCACTTGACCATTGAATCAGTGATTCGACAATGGTCAAGTGACAGAAAGGCGCCCCACAAGGTAAAATCATTGCACTTAATGGTGGAAAAATTACTTACAATAGTAATATATTAACTTCATATATATATAAATATATATATATATATATATATATTTAGGTTAGTTTTGGTTGGTAAATATATATACACACATCAAAGTATAATACCTAATCACCAAACAAATTATTACAAGAATATTATATATCTCATACTATAACATATAGCTGATGCACCAGGTAATAACAAAGTAATAGATTATTCTTAAATAATAATTGACAAAACTGAGTCACCTCTTGCTTTTTCAATTTTAACCCAAGAGAGCACACAAGTGAGAAAGGCGCTCAGCCTACAATGTCTTTTTTTATTATTCTTGGTTATTTCTTGAAATTTGCTCGAAACAGTGTACCTTTCATGGAACTAATATTGCTTGGTATCGACTTCCCTCTTTTCATGGGTTCCATCTTTTACAGCTCTGTAATCTATTTTCCAGCAAGTTGAGTATAGTAGTCATATACTTGTCCTTAACTATTGGTGTGTATGCTTGACGAAATTTACTGTTTTTGACGTTTGCTTCAATTGGGTTGGTACATTTGTATAGTACTAAATATAAGTAATTATTTCGTAGCTAAGTGAATACTTATGAACTTACGTGCTGGCGCATTTCGAAACAATCGTTTTATGTACAAAGATGACACTCCGCTCCAAGTATGCCCTTTCTTTGTTGGCATACCTAGATATAAGTTTTTCTTAGTGATGTTAAAGAAATATAATTCTGTTTAATTGAAATAACTTATAGTAGGTTACTTTGTATGTGTATGTGTGCCTGTGTATATGTTAAATTATATTATACATATATTATATATATGTGTGTGTGTGTAAAACGTTGAAAATTTATCAGTTTGGTGCTACCTAATGAATTACATAAAATATTTTTTGTTTTACAGATAGCAATAAATTTGGTCAAAAACTCTTGGAAAAAATGGGGTGGACTCCAGGTCAAGGATTGGGTGTTCAAAATCAAGGTCGATCGGAGGTCTTAAGAATTCAGTTTAAAAATAACAATACAGGTATTTAATTGAATAAGGAATTACTAAATAAGGAACAAAAAGTGAAATTTCGCCTCCTCGTCGTGATACAAAACATTTACTAAAAAGGAGGCCTCTTCTCTAGAAGAGAAAATTTGAATAACTTAGGTAGATTAAAATTTTTAAAATAAGTTTGCTATCAAATGTATCCTAAGTACAGCTAGCTGTATTATTATGTAGCGTAAAATACTGTTCAATTTTATTAACCTAAAACCTGATTTTATATAGTTTTATTTGTGTGAAATCATATGACAAAATTATATTATCACTGCTGCTAAAGTCTGACAAGTTGCTTGAATTCTTGTATTTCTTTATTTTCTATGGCAAAATATTGTTGAAATAACATTTAGAAATGTCATTTTTTGCACATTTTTATCATCACATTGGTTTTTTTCAGTAATTATTTTTTGTTCACCAAACCAATGTTTTTTATTCTAGCCACATAAATGGATGCTATATTGTAAAATATGTATTAATTATTTAATGTTTTATAAAGTAGCATTTTCTTTTATAAGTTAATATTCAGTATATACAATTTCATATGTATTACTACATTTAGGTTAAGTTAATATTTTTTCCCAAAACTTTATCAATTCTGTCTTTTTAAATAATTATATTCTTTAAAATATATTGTTTACTAACATATGAAGGGAAAAAAATGGAAACAAATGGTGGCAAAACAGTAATTTTTTAATCATTTTCTTTAATAGTTGGTTAAAATTTGCAGCAACTACAAACATTTAACATTATATTTCTTAATAATATTAATTTATCATATTCTCATATCAACATTTTATTGTATTTGTATCTGTTGTCTTACATCACCATTGTCTTTAAAATTACTTACTAGTATTAATATTTTGGAACATAATCGTTCATACTGGAGGAATCAATCATTGGACACACCAAAAAGTTATTTGTCAACCTAACCTTTTTAATTTATAACACACATTTTAAAAAAATATATTACACAATTTCTTAACCGTATGAAACTAAATTATTAACGGCTAGTTTGTTAGTTCTCTAATCTTGTGGCCAGTTAGTTCTCTAAATATTTGTAGGTTTGATGTAAAGTTTTGCTTTCGTTTTTTTTCACATGTACTCAAATCCATTCAATATAGTGGTATTCAGTGTATTTAAACTCCTTAGTCATTGTTATTGTCTTATTATAACTTTCCTTTCTCAATTCCTGATTCGAAATATTCTTGCACTCCAGTATTAAAAGATTTTTCATAACAATAAGTATGTTATAAGTGTAATCAGTTTGATTTTACATTATGTACGATTTTCCAAAAACTATGTCCATCTTTTTCTATGAAATATATCCTTAAGCCCTAGAGTATCTCATCTGCCAAAATATAAAATTAAATCTCATACACACACACATGATATCTATATTAATTTGTGTGTGGTAATAAAACTAATAAATGTTAATTTTTAACAAAACTATTTTAAAATTGTTTGTTATTAAAGGATTTTAAAATCGCCATTTAATAATAATTTTGTATTTTTAAGAAAATTTGCAAACTATGTTTTATTAATTTTATTTCATGTCACCTCATAACATGGACTCACTGAAACAGATTATTTTTTTTTATAAAGATTTATAGTCTGAATGATGTAGTCTGTCTTCTGGCCCGCTTTGCTATCTGCTGAGCCAGTCCCAATTAGCTGGCCTATCCAGAAAATATACTATAGCTGTTGTAATACTTGGTAAATTCTCTTTTATAAATCTTAATAAAAATTTATAAGTTAAAAGAAATAACGATTCAATGCTGCTTTTGTTACAATAATTTTTTAATATCTTAATATGACATTCCTTATTTTCTTTTACAAAGTCACTTACTCATTACAAATTCTTATTTCCTCCACAAAGAATTACAAAAATTAAGCTTTATTAGCCTAAGTCTAAAATTTGTTTATGGCAGCAAGAAGTTTAGTTATAAATTTTAATATTAATTGAATTTGATTTAATTACTTCAATTTGAGCTTGAGCTCTCTTTATCTCGGGTTAATAGGTGGGTTTTCTAAATTTTGAATAATAAAATTTGAGTTGGCACTTTCAAAAAAATATCTAAGTTACAATTCTTACAAGCTAAAATTTTTTACAAGTTATTTGGTTTCTAATTAAATAATTTCCTGAATAATGTCTTCTTAATCGATCAGTTCAATGATTTGGCTTAATGTTATTCTGTAATTAGGATTGAATACGATACTACACTTTCCGCACCAGTTAAAAAAATAAAATTTCTACAGCCAATTCTGAACACGTCTTCCTCGTTCAAATGCTCTGTTCCAACTCCCCTGACGCTACCTTTTTTAGCAATAAAATGGCCAAGTCGTGAATTTCCGCTATTTTCTCGTTTATTCCTTGTAAGTAACAGCTTTACGGATGTCATGTTCACCGCCTTTGATACACTTCTTCTTCTTAACAACTGCACTTAAATTTCTTTGCAAAACAATTGCATTTAAATCTTATTTCCCAAACTGTTTTAGATTATATATCCACGAGAAATATTTAAAACGAATATCTTTTGCCGGTCATGCGCACGCAACTCTACAAATCCGTTCTACATCTTGTTTACTACAGAACATTCACTAGCTTGCTGTTTGAAAGTTTTAAGTGTATTTATATCGTTCTATTGTTCTATTTAAACTGTTATCTATCAATTACTTCTAATACATTTTCTTATAAATAGTGATTTGTGTGTTTTTTTTTCTTTTTATATAAAATCTTGTGATTAGATCTAAAATGTGGCCGTGTGCATTTTCTACACAAGTGAAACTAGGTTATGTTTACATTTCGTTCCTGGTATATTTTAGTAATTTTTTACATACTGAATTTATTTATATATATTTATCTTATTTTGTAAGTGCCTTTTATATATATACTACTTCAAAATGTTACATAGTCCCCAAATTTAGATTAAAAAAAATTTTGATTCCAAAACTCCTTTTTTTTATCTCAATTTTCACATTTTGGGAGTAAACTCTTACTCTATCCTTCTTGCTTGTCTGCTGCCCTCTAATTACATAGGATATACTTAACTCCTAACAATACAATAAATTAACAATTAACATTTAATCAACAATTCTCTTATACTTTTAACATCTAGTACATTAATCATTTTCTGATTCTTAGAATCTATTTTATAAACTTTTTCTTTTTCTTTCTTTATTTTAATTTTAATAGAATGGAATCTTTCCAATCATAAGTCTTTTTATTTATCTTTATAATCTATCTTCTGACACAGTGTTTTTTTTTTTTTTTTTTTTTTTAATTTTAGCCTAACCGAGTCATAGCATGTCTAGGTTGTTTGTAGGTTAGGTCCTTGTTCTTATTCATTCATCCCTTCCTATTTTATTTTTATTTTTCAATATCCAGTTCAATTATTTTTTTATATCATTTCAGTTTATTTTGTATGAAGTTTAACATCTAATATTTTTTAAAGGTTGCAATCCCATATCCTCTATTTGATCATATCTATAGCTCCTTCGATTACACTGTCCCTATATCAACGAATCTCAATTTTGTTTTAATACTTATATATATCAACGCAGATTCTCCCTTACAATACGACGAAGTTTAAATACACAATTACCATATTTTTATTACAACGATGCTTCAATATTTATTAACATAGATTCATATTTATTTTTATTCATTATTCGACGAAGTTTCCAATAAATTATCGTAGATATAGTTACCATCCCTTAAAACTTATCTCCTGCTAACGTTTTCTTATACACATAGTCACCTAGAGTTTATTCATATTGCTTCCCTTACCTATATTTAATATCTCCCTTCTTTTTTTTTTTTAATTTATATATTTTTTTATTTTTTTTTTTCAAGTGTTTGTTTAATTATTAAGTCATTTCTGGTCCATTGTCATTTCCGGTTTATTTGTTATCTATCCCTCCTACATTCGCTTCCTTCTCCTAATACTTTTATATCCTGAGTCATTCCTGTTGTTACCATCTTATTATCCCTTGTTATTTTCCTTTCTCTCGACTTCTCCCTTACTATTTAATTTGTTCTATCTGAAATTTATCTGATTCTCCATGGTGTGCCTCCCTTGGTTCATAAAATTTCTTTAACAAGCTAATATGGAAAATTCCTCTAATTTTATTGCTTCTAGCATCTTTGATTTCATAAGTCGCCTTGCCATATTTCTTGGTGATCACATAAGGTCCATCATATATATAAAATAATTTTGCCATCTCACCTCTTATACCCTGTGGTTGCCAATTTTCTTTTACTAATACCTTGTCCCCAACATTTAATTCTTCTATTTTATGAGTTTTATTAAATTTCTCTGCTCTCTTATGAGCCTTCTTCTTAATTCTACTCCTAGCAATTTCTAAATGTCTTTCTAAATTTATTAATTTTGAACTCCAGCCAAAATTTTTTATTTCCTTTTGCCAAAACCTTTCATCCTGAATTCCTAGTTGTAGCTGGTTAGGTGTGTATCCTGTAGTCTCATGAGGAATTTCATTAATTGCCTGGTTAATAACCTCTACATATTTTCCCCATTCTCTATGGTTATGATGACAATATGTTCTCAAACATCTAATGATCTCCTTATTCACCCTCTCAACGATATTGCTTTGTGGCCTCCTTATTGGAGAAAATATTGGTTTCATTTCTCTATTTTTAATATACTCCAGCCATTTCTTATTATTAAACTGGGTTCCATGATCAGTCTGTATTCTTTCTACTCTCCCGAATTTTTCTATATAATTTTCTAAACATTTAATTGCCTCCCCTGTGGTTGCCTTTTTCAATTTATAGATTTGAACGAATTTTGTAAATACATCTAAAATTACTAATAAATACTTATAGCCTCCTACAGTTCTTTGAAATGGTCCTATAAAATCAATTGACAATTGCTCACTTTGGTTTTTCCACTTGGATCCCTTTCATCTCTCCAAAATTACCTTGGGTTACATTTTTAGCTCTTTGACAAATATTACATGTTTTAATAATTCCCCTAATGCTTTTTCCCATTTTCTTCCAAGTGAAGCTCTCTGATAATATGGTATGACATTTCTTCTCATTATTCCTCCTTCCTTCTGTTTCCAATCGGTCAATTCTATCATTATTATTGTTTTTCTCAATAGCTATCTCCCTATTTAAAACTCTTAACTCTTCCCTGTTCTGTATTGTCATTTTTTCTACCTTCTCTATCTCTTTCTTATTAATTTCTGTCACATCAGCTATTATTTCTTTTGTTTCCTCTAAATTCTCCTTAATCTTCTCCTCTAAGTCTCTTCTCATAACTCCTATTCCAGCATTATTCTCTGTTCTCAACTGTTCCCTAATATCCTCTATCATTTTCTTACTTTCCTCCCTTATTTCCTGTGTTATGAATTTGAAATCTTCCTTCATCTCTCTCATTTCGTCTCTATTTTCCTCTAATTTTTTGTTTATTTCCCTCATATCCTCACTCATATCTTTCATTTCCCCTTTTATTTCATCTATCTTATCTAATTGTCTATTTATTTTTTCATTATTTATATTTAATTGTCTATTTATTTTTTCATTATTTATATTTAATTGTCTATTTATTTTTTCATTATTTATATTTAATTGTCTATTTAGATCCTCTCTCCCTTTTTCACTCATTTCCATGAGAGTTCTCATCATCTCTCTTAAATCTTCATTCTCATTATTTCCCTTTTTCTGTTGGGTTTGCATCAGTGGTAATCCCCTAGCCTCATCTACTTGGGTTTCTACCTCACTCTCTTCTATAGGCATATCTGTGCCTTCCGTTTCTGTCTCTAGTATTTCTAGGCTTGTCCCTTTTTCCAATTCTATTAGGCCTATTGTAGCTTCTTCCTCTTTTTCATTTATTTTTTCTTTTAATGTCACATATTTTCCTTTTGCAGCTTCCTCAACTTCTGTACCCTTCCTAGACCTACTATGTTTGTTATATTCCTCTAATTTTTCTGTTTTTTTCGCTTTCTCCCCCCCTTAAATTATATGTACCTGTTTCAGATTCCATTTTTTTTTATTTCTTTATCTAAAATTTCAAATTTCCCTTTATGCTATTTAAATTTTGAAAATTAAAAAAATTATTGACTTATGGTTGCAAAGTCCTGAAAAGTAAACAATATTAATACAAATATTTAATTAATAATCTTATCTAAAGTGCCTTAAGGTTAATTCTTAAAATTTTTTTATAATCGAGCCCCACGTTTGTGTGCCAAATGTAATACTTGGTAAATTCTCTTTTATAAATCTTAATAAAAATTTATAAGTTAAAAGAAATAACGATTCAATGCTGCTTTTGTTACAATAATTTTTTAATATCTTAATATGACATTCCTTATTTTCTTTTACAAAGTCACTTACTCATTACAAATTCTTATTTCCTCCACAAAGAATTACAAAAATTAAGCTTTATTAGCCTAAGTCTAAAATTTGTTTATGGCAGCAAGAAGTTTAGTTATAAATTTTAATATTAATTGAATTTGATTTAATTACTTCAATTTGAGCTTGAGCTCTCTTTATCTCGGGTTAATAGGTGGGTTTTCTAAATTTTGAATAATAAAATTTGAGTTGGCACTTTCAAAAAAATATCTAAGTTACAATTCTTACAAGCTAAAATTTTTTACAAGTTATTTGGTTTCTAATTAAATAATTTCCTGAATAATGTCTTCTTAATCGATCAGTTCAATGATTTGGCTTAATGTTATTCTGTAATTAGGATTGAATACGATACTACACTTTCCGCACCAGTTAAAAAAATAAAATTTCTACAGCCAATTCTGAACACGTCTTCCTCGTTCAAATGCTCTGTTCCAACTCCCCTGACGCTACCTTTTTTAGCAATAAAATGGCCAAGTCGTGAATTTCCGCTATTTTCTCGTTTATTCCTTGTAAGTAACAGCTTTACGGATGTCATGTTCACCGCCTTTGATACACTTCTTCTTCTTAACAACTGCACTTAAATTTCTTTGCAAAACAATTGCATTTAAATCTTATTTCCCAAACTGTTTTAGATTATATATCCACGAGAAATATTTAAAACGAATATCTTTTGCCGGTCATGCGCACGCAACTCTACAAATCCGTTCTACATCTTGTTTACTACAGAACATTCACTAGCTTGCTGTTTGAAAGTTTTAAGTGTATTTATATCGTTCTATTGTTCTATTTAAATTGTTATCTATCAATTACTTCTAATACATTTTCTTATAAATAGTGATTTGTGTGTTTTTTTTTCTTTTTATATAAAATCTTGTGATTAGATCTAAAATGTGGCCGTGTGCATTTTCTACACAAGTGAAACTAGGTTATGTTTACATTTCGTTCCTGGTATATTTTAGTAATTTTTTACATACTGAATTTATTTATATATATTTATCTTATTTTGTAAGTGCCTTTTATATATATACTACTTCAAAATGTTACACTGTATAACAGTCTAAATTTATAAATAATTGGTACATTAGGTTAACTCTTTTTTGTAAATTAGCAATGTCCTTATTATAAATTAAGTAACTAATTTAAGTGTAAAAAAATAAAATACTATTAAATAAAATTTGAACAAATATCAATAGCAATGGTTCTTTGCATTTTAGGTTTGGGTTTCGATGAAAACGATTCACATAAGGTGAAACATCAAAGCACCTTTAATAATTTTTTATCCAGTTTAACAGAGCAAGGCATTCAAGGAGATGGAAGTACTTCTGTTGAAATAGAAACCAAGCCAACTTCTTTAGAGATAAAGTCTAGAAACTCCAGGAATAGAATCCAGTAAGTACTACTTTATTGTGATTAGGGTTGATGTTTATACTATAAAACTATTGTTAACATTCTCATCAAACAATTTTTGAGAAAAATACATGGTGTTTTATACAGTAAACATAAACAAATTTAATTCAGGAGAAATCTGTATATAACATGAAAATTTAATATATAATTTTTATAGTGATGATCCTTGTTAGTTTTCTTGTATATAGATTCAAACTACTCATCATCATTATTTGACGATATAATTGATGATACACACTCAGTTGTAAAATTCGGCTCTTACAATTCATAGGGCTTGTATAAAGTTACATTGCAACTTATAGTTAATAATATGGTTGCACCCTTGAGAGGTGGCATAATCGAAATTTCATCTTAGAGGTTGATATTTTGTATACCTGATACGCAACATTCTAGGAACTACTGCATCTCATTTTCATTTTCATAAGAGAGGAGTGTCAGTTATAGTTCATTAAAGGCAGTGTTTACTCCCAGATACATTGCATTATTTCATGTACCACATTTGTGCTTTAGAAAACCTGATATTTTTTTCTGTTTTTTTTCATCTTTTTGTTCTATTTTGAATATATGTATTGAAATATATTTTTATTTATATAGTGGAATTATTTGTGATTGTAAATATGTTGAATAAATAAGGTACTTACCTGAAAATTAATTTGAGTAAAAACTGATTCAGAGAGGAGAAATAAAAAACGTAGGCTTTTATCGAGTGCTGAGCAAGAGGAACCTATTCTGTGAGACATACCTACTGGTACAATGGTAACTGTCACACACACACACACACACACACACACATATATATATATATATATATATATATATATATTCTTGATATTTAACGTTATCCATTGTTTTTCCGTTGGATATAAGTTATATATAACTTCATATATATATATATATATATATATATATATATATATATATATATATATATATATACTTTATAACAAAAAAGTATGTTCATTAGATTAAATCTAAATAAATATTCCTCTGTCACTAGATGGCCGGATCGTCCTCGAGCTGCAAAAGCTACAATTGGACATGAAACTTCCCTAAATTTGTCCCCACTCAACGTTTCAGGCTGAAATTGAAAAAGGTGATAACTTGTGGCCTCTTCTTTCCAAGATTCAGTCCAACATTTGTGAAAGTATTAATTTGCCAAGCTTTTACAATACTTGAGTGGGTACTTGGCTTTAAATGATGGGTACATATGGGATGCCGCTTTAGCTTTTTCATCGGCCTTCTCGTTTCCTGGTATTTCACAATGTGCGGGTACCCATTGAAGAGTTATGTCCTTCCCCATATCCTTCAGGTTGTTAGCAAATTTTCTTATTTCAGCAATGCGAAAGGAGTAGTCCCCTGTGGATGAATTAGAGAGAGCCTGGAGGGCAGATCTGGAGTCAGCGAATATGCATATTTTCTCCTCCTTTGTTTCAAAGCAACTTGCCAATGCAGCATTTAGCGCCAGAAGCTCTGTGTCCATACTAGAGTACAAGTTTGCAGGGATGTAATAACAGATATCAGTAGATTCGTTGAAAAAACCTGCTCCGGATGTTCTCCTTTGTTGGTCAAGTGAGCCCTCAGTGTAAATTCTAACATGATCATTGTAACTGGTATGTATCATTTCAAACGTTTCAGTTTTCAGAACTACTGGGTGGTCCTGCTTGCTCCTGCTTGGCAGGTTCAAGGTAATTTATTCCCAACCAGGTAGTGGGTGACCCGCGATAAAATGCAGGTATATGCTCAGAGACAATTTGGCAACATGGCAGACAAATCATTTGTTTTGTAACTGAAGGATTATTTAGTTCTCTTAATACCTTTTCCTCCATTGTGAAGAGAATGAGCGGATTGGAGAGTCTTTATAGCCAGAAACTTCGACCAGATCCGTTTGTCAATATAGAGCATGATGGGTATCACACCTAATTTCACCTCCATTGCAGCAATTGGGGTGGTCTTAGTACTACTGAGGCAAAAACGAAGTGCTACCGATTGGATCACTCTGATCTTGTTTAAATGTGTCTTTGCGGCTGAACCCCAGACTTCACAAGCATAGGTGGCTGTAGATCTGACAAATTTAGATAAAACGTTCTTATGGTGGATGTGTCTGCTCCCCATTCCTTGCTAGAAACCGCCTTGAGTGCGGTTAATCTCAAGGGACACTTTTCCACAACGTACTTTACATGGGGTCCCCACCTTAAGTTTTGGGTCCAGCACCACTCCCAACAATTTGGGGTTTGAGTTGTGTTTAACATCTCTCTCATTCATGGTGAGTTTAGGGGTAAAGTTGGCTAGATGATTTTGTCGAGAGAAAAAAGAACATTCGGTTTTTTCTGTTGAAGTTCTTAAAGACTACTTTACACTCCTGTTTGATATGGCAACAAGGACTGCTTGAATTCTTTATCTTGCTTTTTCTTGGTCTTTGGCGGTAATGCATATAGTTTGGTCGGCGGCATAAGGCATGCCATGGACATCAGGAGTGAGACTTCTGGTCAGATCATGGAGAGCTATGTTGATGAGACTAGGACAAATAATTCCACCTTGTGGAATTCCATTTTCAACTGCTTACTCCGATGAGACAGCGTCATTAACCAAAACAACTATGCGGCAGTCCAGTAAAAAGTTGGTAACAAATTGCAACATTTTCCCTCTAATACCAAGCTTCATGCACTGGAGGGTGATAGTCAGATGAGGTATTTTATCGAATGCACCTTCAAAGTTAATCATTACTGCGGTAGTATACATTTTTTTGTCAAAGGCTTCTCATTTGTGAAGAATAGGAGTGCATCTGTTGTGCTATGTTGACGTCTGAAGCCAAACTGATGTTTACATAGCAAATTGTTTGTTTCAAGTCTCCATGAAAGCCGATTGTTGACTAGACGTTCCATCAGCTTGCCCAGGCATGATATTTAAGAAATTGGGCGATAAGAGCCAGTTGACGATGCAACTTTCCCGTGCTTTATTTTAAAAAATAAAAAGATTAAAATTCATAGAAACTTCTAAAAATGGAGTTCGAACAATGAACTAGCAAACAGATAGATTGATTGGGGACAAACCCATAAGTCCTTAAGCACCAAAGTAAATTCTTTTTTGGAGAAATCCATAATTTCCAAAATAAAATGAATGCAGAGGAACAACAAAATTTAGACAACTGTGAGAAAAAATGGAATACATAACAAGATTAGCTAAAATAAGAAAAGGAAATGATTGATAAAGAATACATCGCAGGATTGGCTAAATTAAGAAAAGGAAATGATTCATAAAGAAGATATGAGAAAAGGAAGCTATGGAAGGGAGGAGTAATCAACCAGTTGAGGAAAACAAAATAATCAAGTTTTGGAAGCTGGAGAGGGCAGCAATTCGAGGAGTTAGACCCTGGAAGCCAGAGATGAGAGGATTAACTCATCCTTGGACAAAAAGTAGATCATGGTACTAACGCACAGAAACATATAGGATTGACCGAGCTACTTCAGTTTGAGTTCAGTACTGATTATTTGTTTACTAAATAATAAATAAATAAATTTTGTAAATTTAAACTAACAGCCAACAAGCAAATTCAGGAAACTGATATAATAACTAAATTATTAAATTACAACCCATAACACAGTAACCTTATGCCTAGAGATAATATTTCATTAATTTTAATCAGTTCAAAATACAGATTTGGAGCCGAGCAATAAATTTATTTTGTTACATAACATAGCCGTGATATGTTAAAGTTTACAAAAGTAAGTGAGTGAAGTGTTATATATGCACACACACGTGTACAAAATATATATGAAGTTAATATATTACTATGTAAGTAATTTTATCCACCATTAAGTGCAATAATTTTACCTTGAGTGATGAGGCACCTTTCGGTCAATTGACCATTGTCGAATCACTGATGTTTTTCTGTTGTAGATGTTCGGTCTGTGAAGTAGGTGTTTGTTGACGTTACGCGCACTTTTTCTTGATCTGTGTGTATGATATTTCTATATAGTTTGTCTTCTGTATATGTTGTTTGTAGATTCATTAAATTGTTGTGTAAGTTTTTATAAATGTGGTATTTTTCTAGTGAGTTTAGTTCTATTGGGTTGTTATTTATTTCAAGTATGGTTAGGTTATTTTCGTAATTTGTTATTTCGTGTTTATGGGATATTAGGTGTGCTGCAACATTTGATACTTTAGAATTTTTGTTTTTGAATGCTCTATAATGTTCTTCAAAAATTCTAAAGTATCAAATGTTGCAGCACACCTAATATCCCATAAACACGAAATAACAAATTACGAAAATAACCTAACCATACTTGAAATAAATAACAACCCAATAGAACTAAACTCACTAGAAAAATACCACATTTATAAAAACTTACACAACAATTTAATGAATCTACAAACAACATATACAGAAGACATACTATATAGAAATATCATACACACAGATCAAGAAAAAGTGCGTGTAACGTCAACAAACACCTACTTAACAGACCGAACATCTACAACAGAAAAACATCAGTGATTCGACAATGGTCAATTGACCGAAAGGTGCCTCATCACTCAAGGTAAAATTATTGCACTTAATGGTGGATAAAATTACTTACATAGTAATATATTAACTTCATAAAGTCAGTGCAACGGAAAAACAATGGATAACGTTAAATATCAAGAAAATATATATATATATATATATATATATATATATATATATATATATTCTTGATATTTTACGTTATCCATTGTTTTTCCGTTGCACTGACTTTATGAAGTTAATATATTACTATTGTAAGTAATTTTATCCACCATTAAGTGCAATGATTTTACCTTGAGTGATGAGGCGCCTTTCAGTCACTTGACCATTGTCGAATCACTGATTATTTTTTTTCAAGTTTTCTGGTGCGGATGTTCGGTCGTCGTGTTGGTAATTGTTGACGTCATATACGTTTCCTCTTGAGTCTTGTGTATAATGTTTTTGAATAGTATGTCTTCTGTATATGTTGTTTGTAGATTCATTAAATTGTTGTGTATGTTTTTATAAATGTGGTATTTTTCTAGTGAGTTTAGTTCTATTGGGTTATTATTTATTTCAAGCATGGTTAGGTTATTTTCGTAATTTGTTATTTCATGTTTATGTGATATTAGGTGTGCTGCAACATTTGATACTTTTGAATTTTTGTTTTTGAATGCTCTATAATGTTCTTCAAATCTTATTTTAAATGATCTGGTTGTTTTCCCTATGTAAAATGTGTTACAGTTGTTACATGTATGTTTGTAAATTCCTGATAGGTTATGTTTTTCTGAATTTGGTTTGTATGTTGGAGTGTAGTATTCTTTGTTGTATATATTTGTTATTTTTTTCTATTTTGTTATTGGTGTATTTATATTTTAGGTAGATTTTTTTATTTTTATTTTTGTGTTCCGGTTGTAGTGTTGTGTTGAGGTTAGGTTTTTTTGTGAATTTATTGTATATATTTTTTATAAGGTGTTTGTTGTATCCATTTTCTATTGCTATTTTTGTAATGTTATCTACTTCTTCATTTAATTTTTGTTTGTTATCCTGTGTATATTTTATTGCTTTATTTATCATGTTACTGTAAGTGTTAATTTTGTGTGTCCAGGGGTGGTTAGATTTGTAGTGTATTGTGGTGGTGTTGGAAGTAGGTTTCCTGTATACTGTAGTTTCTATTTTATTATCATTTATATTTAATGTGATGTCGAGATAGTTGATTGTTCTATTTGTTTCTGTTTCGACGGTGAATTGTATGTTTTCGTTGTATGTATTTAGTTTGTTTAATATTATGATGTGTTAGTTGTGAATGGTAGGTTGGTATATTACAAGTATATCGTCTACATACCTTGTCCATAGTGAAATATTGTGTGTGTTTAGTATAGGTTTAATTATTATTTGTTAAAAGTGTTGTAAATGTATTTCTGACATGACTGATGATATGGGTGATCCCATGGGGAGTCCAGTTGTTTGTTTATAGTATTTATTGTTAAATTGGAAGTAATTTTGGTTACATATGTGTTTGGTTAGCATAATGATACTATCTATTGTGTTTCTTTTTTCGTTATTGTGTATTAGTTTGTTTTTTATTATTTCTATGGTTTCTTCTATTGGGATGCTAGGGTACATGTTAGTTATGTCATAACTTATTATTTTTGTTTGGCTGTTTGTTTTAATGTTTTTTATTTTACTAATTAATTCGTATCCATTTTTTATATTGTATGTGTTGTTGATATGTATTTTAGATCTTATTATTTTGTCTAGTATTTTTGCGATTATGTAAGATGGTGCTGTTGTGAAATTTATTAGTGGTCTAAATGGTGTGTTGGGTTTGTGGATTTTAGGTATGCCTGTTAATAATGGTGCGCATGGTTTGAATGGGTATAGTCTTGTGTGGTATTTTAATTTATTGTTATAGTTTAGGGTATTTCGGTGAGTGACTATCAAGTTTTTTATTGTAATAAGGTATTTGCTAGTTGGGTCTGGGATTTGTTTGTATTTTATTTTCTTTTATGTAGTTAGTCATTGAATCAATGTATTTGGTATTTTCTATTATTACTGGTGTATTTGTTTTATCGGATTTTAATATTAAGTAGTCGTTTTCTAGTTTTTCTCTGAGTTTTATAATTTCTTTTTTATTTATATATTGTTCCGTTTTTATTAGGTTAATTTTATTATTGATATTGTTTCTTATGTGTTCAGTATTTTGGTGGGTAATTTTGTGGATGTTAGATTCTGTGTCAACTATTAGGTTTTTTATTATTTGTTTTTTGTTGGAATTAGGTAGGTTATATTTGAAGGAATTTGTTACTATTATTTTTTCTTTTTCAGTAAACTGTGTTTTAGTTAAGTTTATGAATTTATTGTTGTTAGAGGTGTGGATTGGTTCTAGGCTATTTTATATATATTCTTGATATTTTACGTTATCCATTGTTTTTCCGTTGCACTGACTTTATGGAGTTAATATATTACTAATGTAAGTAATTTTATCCACCATTAAGTGCAATGATTTTACCTTGTGTGATGAGGCGCCTTTCGGTCACTTGACCATTGTCGAATCACTCTTAATTATGTGTAATTCGGCTATTTTTGTTGCTTTATTGATACATGTATTTTGTTTATTTTTTAAGTGTAATTTAGGGTATTTTGGTGTTATATTAAGTGTTAAGCATTTTTTATTAAAATTATTTTGTTGATGCAATTCTGGAGTTTGATTTTGAGGTTAAGATATTTACGGTACAGTTGTTTACCTTGGTAGGTGTTAAATTCTTGATATTTTATGTTATACATTGTTTTTCCGTTGCACTTACTTTATGAAGTTAATATATTACTATTGTAAGTAATTTTATCCACCATTAAGTGCAATGATTTTACGTTGTGTGATGAGGCGCCTTTCGGTCACTTGACCATTGTCGAATCACTCTTAATTATGTGTAATTCGGCTATTTTTGTTGCTTTATTGATACATGTATTTTGTTTATTTTTTAAGTGTAATTTAGGGTATTTTGGTGTTATATTAAGTGTTAAGCATTTTTATTAAAATTATTTTGTTGATGCAATTCTGGAGTTTGATTTTGAGGTTAAGATATCACTCAATGTGATTGAAAATAGTAATATATTAACTTCATATATATATATATATATATATATATATATATATATATATATATATATTTATTTATAAATTATGTGCGTTCCACAGTAAGGGCCTCTAACACAACAATTCTAGAGTTCTAGAAACCTTTTTTGTAGACAAAATGTTGAAGATAATAGATATATTTACATGATTAAAGTGATGAATATGTCTTCACATTCTTCATTTGAAGATGACATGAGTATTGTGTTTTTCCCATTAGTTTATCTCTCTTTCATTTCAAGCTCTTGCTTACAGCTTTACAATTTGACAGTATAAGCACCAGAGATGATAAGAAGACCAAAGACCACTCTATTGCCACCAATACTGGATATACCTTGACTTACGCGATTCCCGAGTTACACAGTTTTAAATCATGCTGTCCAAGTTACGCAGAAACTGGCCTGTTCTCAAAGAAAATGCATTTGAGAACATTTTATCTCATGAAAATAAAATATTTTCAGGTTTTAAGGCCACCAAAGACTGCAATTACAACTGATGACTGTAGGTTACAACCTCTGATAGTTTATCGCTCAGAAAATCCAAGGGCATTAAAAAAAATCTCTAAAGCTAGCTTTTCCCGTGATTTGAAAGTCGAGTCGGAAGGCTTTGGTCATCATTTCATACCTCAAAACGAATGTTTTATCGGTCTAAACAAGCTCCTTTTAAAGTGATTCCTATTAATTGACATAGCACTTGGCCATTCTACTACTTTAACTAATTTCGACACGCGCGTGGAACAGATTTTTTTGCCGCCAAACACAAATAATTTGCTTCAACCGATCGATCAGGGAGTCATCGAAACATTTAAATCTTTAAAATTTAAATTATTTTAAGCTTGCACAAGAAGCTGCATGAAGCTATGAGACAGAACAACGAACTCTCTGTTGAAGATTTTTGAAAACAATTCAGTGTTTTAGATACTTTGAGAATCATTAGACAATATTTGAATAAAATTTCACTAACAACTTTGAATGGCGTTTGGAAAAAGGTGTATCTATTTTTTTCACCACTGAAACTCAAGCGGAATCAGTGCCAGAGTCTGATGAAATTGCTGATATGACTGAAGAAGTTGTCCGTTTAACCAGACAACTAAATTTAGAAGTGGATAATTATGAGTTCAAGAACTGCTGGATTTACACAACCAGGAGCTGACAATTGATGAGCTCATAGAAATGCGTGAGCAAGAGCATGACCTTAAAAACACAGATTCTTTAGACCCAGTTGACGTAGAACATGAAATGACGGTTAGAGACTTGACAAAAGGCCTTAATTTAATTCAGCAAGGGTTGCAAATTTTTGGAAAAAATAGGCTCTAGCAATGAGCGTATTTCTGCCACAAAACAAAAAAATTAGTGAGTTACGATGAAATTCTGCATGAGACGAAAAAATCTTCAAACTAATTTTCTAGGTTTTATGAAGCATTCTATGTCAAAAAAACTTCTTTTTACTTACTTCTTTGCAATATGTATGTATATATCATAATTTTTTGTTGTATTATGTATTTAAGATTTTAATACATACAAATTATTCTTTTAAATTATTATTTTATCTAGTTTTTGGTTCCAATTAGACATGATTCCTATGTGATTGTATGTAAAATTATATCCTGACTTACGCGAATTCGACTTACACGGTTATTGCTCGGTAGCACCTATCGGGTAAGTACGGGGTATTACTGTATTAAAAATGTTTGCAATATTGTCAGAAGAACTACATTTTAAATTAATTTGTAACAATTGAAGAAATGCTAGATCCATATCTTGATGACTATAGTTTGAAGCAATATATTACTTCAAAGCCAGGTAGATATAGAGTGTAAATGTCTTATAAGAAATCCTTTTACACTGAAAATCTATACTGGAAGACAACCAGATGGATCATACAGAATTGAAACCCCAAAGAAGAGTGCTGCAGATAGAAGACCATTTTAGATTTAAAGAAAACTTTACAATAGTATTATATAAAGCCAAACAAATAAACAAGTTCTCCTTGCACACAGGCAATGCTATAGACCTAAATGTTATTCTCCAACTTTTAAGAAAATAGAGATTTTATTATTTTACAACTCCAGTAAAGGAAGTGTGAACACTGTAGATAAATTAAAAGAACATTGCTATGCTACTCAAATTACAAATGGATATGGTATATGACCATTTTCTATTCTCTTTATAACAGAAGTCTGAATAGCATCATATTCGTAATATTAACATCATAGTATTAAAAGAAAATTTAAGTAATGAAAAAATGTACAGACGACATTTTGACATTCAAAGTATTTGACCAAGAGAGCAGATGATTATAAGCAACATACTATCATGGACTGAAATATACCTATATTGTTGACATTAAAATGTATGAGAATGTATTCATTATTTCTCCCAGTACTGACTTCCATTTCAACAACCCCAGGAAGCCTCCATTTGTCAAGTCTTGCAAAGTAAAATTAATGCCATGTCTGGTGCATTAAAGTGATGATGAATGTATAATAGGTTCCATTTTGAAAACAAATCTGCTCAGTTTACCAATCCGATAATAAAGGGTTTTATATTTCTAAGATTTTAGAAAACATTTTTAGGGCCCAGATTCAACCTAATTTGTTGAACAGGGAATTCAAAAACAATATTTTATAATGAATTGTAAAATCCAACTGACAATGACTCATATAGTTTTATTGCAGCATATAGCTGATATTATTTAGCCTGGCACTTAATTCATAATAAGCCTACATAATACATAGAGTTCCACTTGGAAAAGAATTTTCACTTAATATCAGAATAATTTTATTATGCATCATAATAAAGGCAACAATTTGTGATTTATTTCACAAGTCGTGAAGACCTTTTTGTGGGGAGAGATTTAACCTAAATATTAAATATGGGATTCAAAATATCCAAACAAAAGTAGTTAAATTGCTTGCACAGTTATAAAACAATTAAATTGAGATGGTTTATAATGATAATCTCACCATAGAAAAAAATTGTTTATCCACATATGTCAAGCCCACAACCAATGTGTAAAGAGTATTTTGTATTCTACATTAGATTTGTAAATCATCTGAAAATTTTTTTATTAAGAGGTTTCTAAATTCATAAAAAGATATACCAGTGATAAAATATTATAATGTAGTTCATCATAGACCTTTTAAATAGTTTTTGTTTGTTTTCAGTTATCATAAATATACTCGTGGAAAGGATTTGACGCAGTATAGTGAGAAGGACTTAGCAGCAATTTTAGAAATAAGTGATGTTATAGCTAATGAAATTAGTACCGTTGAAGAAGAAATAAACTCCAAGAATGAAATTAATGGTGGTTCAATGGAAGAGTATTTTAGAAAGAAACAATTAAAAATTAAAGGCAAAGATTCAATTCAAAATAATTTTATCATCAATGAAAATGGAGAACATATAGATGAGAGAGCTGACAGAGACTTTCTTGATGTTTTAAATAGTCAACATAATGATAAAGATTTATGTGATAATAATAACGAAGATAAAAAATGTTTACAGAATCAAGAAACTAGTCAAAATGGAGTTGAAGATTTTAGTTCTGAAATTTTGAATAAAAAAGACAACTTTAGAAAGAAAAGTACTTCAAAGAATTTTGGCGAGGAATTTATGATAGAAGATAGTCAAGATGTAGTTCCTACATATGAAAATACTACTAAGAAAAAGAAAATTAAATTTGAAAAAACTAATGAAAATGCAACTGTTAGTGAAGGTAATATCAAAAAGAAAAAGAGGTCAAAAGAGAAAAGTTCTGAAGAAAGTATATTAGACAATTGTAATCAAAGAAATGAATATCCAAAGGAAAAGAAAAGAAAATTACAAGCTGAAGAAAGCAATGTAACAAATAGTTCTGAAATAGTTTTATGTGCTCCAAATTCAATTAAAAATGATATATATTTAAATGAAACAAAAGATAAAAACTCTACTTTAGATTTTAGTAATGTCAATAAAATGTATAGCAATGAGGTTATAAAAAATTGCGCATTTCATCCAAAAAAAAAATCGAAAAGAAAACATAAAGAGAGTTCTAATACAACAAGTGACATGGATATTATATGTGAGGAACACAGTGACAATATTCTTAGAGAAACGTCACCATTTTCAATCAGTAATGATATTATTAGTAATAAAAAAAATCAACAAAAAAAGAAAAAATCAAAAAAAATAAATAAGGAAAGTATTTTACTAACTGATGTTGAATCCATTTCAATTACAGAAAGAAACACAGAAGTGTTCCCTCCTGATGATCAAGGACTTTCTGTAGAACACAAGGCAAATGAATCAAAAAAAGTAAATAAACTTTCAAGAAAAGCTAAAAAAGAAATGAAAATTGTTGCAGATGCAATTTGTGTTATCCCTGGAGACAATAATAAAAGTAAGAAAAAGACGAAATTAAAAGTTAAAGAAATGTTTGTAGAAAATAGTGAAGGTCGAGAAAATTATGAAACTGTACAAGAAGTATTGGATGACAAAAATGTTATTGTACAAAAAGAGGTTATTCACATACAAAACTCAGAAGAAAAGGTTAGCAGCCAGTCGGGCCAAAATTTTGAAAGTATAAAAAGACATATTCCCAGTAGTGTGAAGCAGTATTTTAAAAAATATAATTTGTTGGTTTCAAAACCAGAGCTTGATTTTAATGGTTCAAATATATATCAAATTAAAGGATATGGAAAGCTACAAACATAAGTAAAGGTGTTAACTAAAAGTTCACATTGAATATTAATTTGTGTACATTTTAATACTAAATCTATAAGAAGCAAAACTAGTTGGTGTGAATAAATATTCTAAAGTGGTAATCAGACTTAAAAATTATTCCTTAATTTAGAATTATTATGCTTTGGTTACCTAAGCATCAGTTGATTTTAATTTATATATGACACAAAGCTGTTTGAATCAAGCAAAAATTTAGAAAAGACCTAAATCTTATCACACCAGCATAACTTTGCTAGATTATTATGCAAAATGTTTGTCAATCTTTAAAACTATTACCTCAATATAATACATGCTTATTTATATATAAATAAACATTAAAACAGAATATTTCCTCCTATGCTCTATTTTATCGTATTTTGTACCTTATTTATATTTCTATATTTTCCATTACAGAATATTTTTTTAATATTTTTAAAAGTAAATTAGAATAAATGTTTAAAAGCATCATATAAAGTAATAACAGTTTAAAAGTAAACTTACAAAATAAGTACTGTATTACTGTGCATATTTACTGTTATACACAGGGCATGTGCCAACTGAGGAAGTTGGCATAATAATAAGAAAAAATTCAAATTCAATAACCTTTTTATAATATTATCTCTCATTTCATCAGTATTTTTATGAATAATAATAATGAAATGAACAGAAAAAGACTATGTATGAAAATCTTCGTAACATTCTTCCACAGGTCAAGTGGAAGAAGAATGGCAATGCTATCAATGGCTGAAAGAATAAATATTGTGTGGGTATATAAGCTCCATATAGTTGAAGAAGAATGAGGTTGAGGGAATGGGGCATTAGCTGTGTGTGTGTTTGTGATCTTTTTCAAATAGCATTTGCCCATTGAAGCTAACACGAGTTTGAGTATTAATCAATTGTGCAGGGTTTTCTGTTTAATATAGTTTTGCTTAAGGTTTGACTTGGGATATGCAATTCTTTAGTCTTAGAATTGAATTAGAAATATTCTAACTATTGTCATTCATAGTGAAAAGTTCATAAAAAAAGTAGCCATAAAAAAAGTTTTTGCTGTTTCTGACCAGAAGAAACAACTAATTTTACTGGGGTAAAGACAACTGTACTTCAAAAATATCCTGGAGCCAAATTCTCAATTCCTTTTTATAATAAAATAATGAGGAAGAACAAAGTGATCACCTAATGCAGTGATGTAGTCGTAAATTTTCTAGTGAGGGAACACTCAGCATTTTCTAAATATTGACTAACAGCAGCTGATCCAGAATGCCCCTCCCCATTTACAAGGTGATGTCCGAAGTGCTCACTGATTTTTAGCCTTAAAGACAGCGCAACCAAACAGTGCAATTTAAAACATGGCGTCCGAAGTTCTTACTGATTTTGAACCTTAAAGACAGTGTGTACCCAAGCAGTACAATGGTTACGTTGGTTTTAATCTACGAGTAATAAACTGTAAAAAGGTAAGCATGTAGTATTATCACTGCCCGTTACAGTTTAAATAATTTTATGCTTTAATAACTACGCTAGCCTTTGTTACAAAAACTACCCTGATTTAAATTGTTAAAGCCCATTCCGCCATTGTTGAGTTATGACACAGGGCAAAACACAGATTGCATATTAATATATAAAATTCTTAGAGAAAGCAAAATGGGGACATCATTCCTGCTCTACTACAGCACTGACGTAAAGCACATGCTTTGGCTATTTCTGTAACTCAATTCAAATTTATTTTTTTTTATTAATATGCTAGCAACTACTTATACTCTTTTCACAGGAGTTACAAAAAGTAATTAATCTTTCTTTATCCACGAAAAATTATTTTACAGGATGTTTTCAAAACGGAGTAACAGTAGATGATAAAAACTTGCAATTTCCAAGTTGTAAATCTTGAGGTCTTTTTTTAAATAATCACTTATTCATAAATTTAACTTAGCAAAAGACCACTACTTACTGTATTTTTCTCACAGACCTAGTTTTACAATTTGTCCGTACATTGCACTAACCAAGTGTGGGACATGTCTGTTGTTCCAAGAACCTTAGGTTATTGCTAAGTAGAACTGGTAAATAAATTTCGATGATTAATTTAAAACCCTATATATTCAAGTTCAAGAATTCACTAGAATATCAACACTATAGAAGAATTTCTCATTTTAAAATAGCGTATCTAAAATTGTTAACAAAATGATTGAAGAATACTATCGATAAGCAGTTTATATACCATAACTAGTTGAGTTTTATACTTATAATTCATTAAAGAAACAATATCCTCATAATAATATCAGTGGTAGTCGTTATAAAAATAAGAGGTTAGGCTTGGGGTAAATAAAAATAAGATGGCAGGTTTGGGTGAATACCAAGTGTCCAAATAAAACTGTTAAAATTCAAATTTTAATTGTGTTGTCATCTTAACCCTACATTACTTATGTCTAAATTTTGTCACACGATTACTTATGAATCATAAATTTGACTACTCCAATTTCTTTTTTTTTAATTTGCCAAAATAATGTTTTTTAATTAATATGTTAAACCATATATTAATATGTTCTCTGGAGCTTGGAAAAAAATATTGTAGTAGCTAAGAATCCTACTATTAGAAAGAAAAATAATAATTACGAAGACTACAGTTTAAAGTAATAGTGAAACTCAAATGTTTAAAAAAGTCTTTTTAAAATAATGTTAAAGATATTTATTCACAAAAAACACTGAATGTAACAAACAAATGATTTGTTGAACAGGTTTTTAATAAAATTAAATAATGTTTACAAAAATATCTATAGAAAACACAATCTTAAAAAAAAAGTCACACGATCACTTATGTATCGTCAAAATGACGACGCTAACTAATTCACTAAGACGCATATGAACTTTAGCAGCAAAACTGCGCATCTGAAATCGGCTGTTGTATGTACGAAGGTACTGAGAAGATGGATGCTTGCTAACTGCTCATTTGTCAGATACAGAAATTTTTTAAATGGTGCGTCATCATTTTGACGGGGAATAAGTGTCTAGGATTAAGAAATAATAACTTCAGGTTTTTGACTGAAATGTAAACCCAATATGAATATTAGGTCAGTGGTTTATCTGTTCACAGGTTACTGTCCTGTGATACATTCACCCTTTGGACATACACAATGAATTAGTCAAGCACATAGGAATAAATTATTACTGATGGGCAACAAAAATAAGTGTTAAAATAAAATTATGATAAAAAGTAAGGGAAAATACAACTTTTGTTTAGAAAATAGAAATTTGGTGTTATTATCTAGTTATCAACAACGATAATTGCTCCTTCAATATAAATTTCATTTGCAAAATGACAGCAATCCAAGAGCAGCATCTAATAATATTAGTAACACCGCAGCAACTGATATAACAGCTAACAATATTTACCACATTTTTATATTAAGTGAATATGAAGGTATGTTTTAAATAAAGAATATACAGTAACAACTCGACTTACACTACCGTGTCTTATGCGGTTTAAATCATGCTGTCCGAGTTATGCAGAAACTGGCCTGTTCTGGAATAAAATGCCTAAGAGAACTTTAATAGCTCATGAAGAAAAAATATTTTTAGGTTTTAAGGCCGCCAAAGACCGATTGACAGTGATCGTTGGCTCAAATACAGCTGATGACTAAGTTGCAACCTCTCATAGTTTATCGCTCAGAAAATCCAAGGGCATTAAAAAATATTTCTAAAGCTACCTTGCCCGTGATTTGGAAGGCTGGGTGACAGCTTTTTTTTTGAGGACTGGTCTGGTCATCATTTCATACCTCAAGTCAAACGTTCTGTCGGTCTAAACAAATTCCTTTTAAAGTAATTCCTATCAATTGACAATGGACCTGGCCATTCTCCTACTACTTTAACTAATTTCGATATACACGTGAAAGTGATATTTTTGCCACCAAACACAAATAATTTGCTTCAACCGATGGATCAGGGAGTCATCAAAACATTTAAAGCTTATTACACAAGATCATTTGTGCATCTGCATGAAGCTATGAGACAGAACAACAAGTTCTCTGTTGAAGATTTTTTGAAACAATTCAATGTTTTTGATGCTTTGAGAATCACTGGACAATCTTAGAATAAAGTTTCACAAAAATCTTTCAATAGGGTTTGGGAAAAGGTGTGTCTATTTTTTTCGTCACTGAAACTTAAGCGGAATCAGTGCCAGAGTCTGATGTAATTGAAGAAATTGTCAGTTTTGCCAGACAACTAATTTCAAGTGGATAATGATGGGGTTCAAGAGCTGCTGGATTACATAATTAGAAGCTGACAAATGATTGATGAGCTCTTAGAAACGCATGAGCAAGAACAAGACCTTAGAAACACAGACTCTTTAGACCCAGTTGACGTAGAAGATGAAATGACGGTTAGAAACTTGACAAAAGGCCTTAGTTTAATTGAGCAAGGCTTACAAATTTTGGAAAACATAGATTCCAACAATGAGCGTATTTCTGCTACAAATCAAACAAAATCAGCGAGTTACGAGAAAATTTGCGTGAGAAGAAAAAATCTTCAATTGTTCAAATGAATTTACTAGGTTTTCACCTTCTATGTCAAAATAACTTCTTTGCAATATGTATGTATATGATATAATTTTTTGTTGTATTACGTATTTAAGATTTTAATACATACACAATTTAATTCTAAATTATTATTTTATTTAGTCTTTAGTCCCAATTAACAAGATTCCTATGTGATTGTATGTAAAATATTAAAATTTTAGGCTCCCACTATAATATATTCACAAAAATACACTAATTATAAAAAATTTTCCATATATTTACACAAAGTAATTTTTAAATTTAGAACTTTAGTGTGATATAGTTGGAGGTTTCTATTTTCCAAATCGAATGCAACTCTATACAACATTATCTTTCATATTGACCTCAGGCAACGAGATTTTCGATATTGACGCAATACGTCACACGAAACATCAGCTACTGACAGATACCAAGTACCAACTAAGCGAGAAAGACCATTTCACAAAATCTGATGACAGAGCTATCAATCATGTATCATGTCGAGAACGTCTGATAACATCACAACTTATAGGCTATAAATAGCTATCATTATCTAAGCTCCAGTGATGAATGTCTTGTCTGTCCTTGATTTACGAATAGGAATTTTTGAAAGAGGACAAACATATTGGATAAAAGAGAGAGAGAGAGGACGGGGGAGAGATCGTGATTGTTGTAGCGTCATAAACAATAATAATATTTTTGTGATCTGAAATAGACGTTTGCTTTAATCGTTTAATTCACTCAAAGCAACTAATACTTGAATAAGACATAGTAAATAACTAATTTTATTTCCTATAAATTACACCACACATATTTTAACAGTTAAAATAACAAGAATCAGAATCGGGACTTTAATCAATGGAGAATCGAGTATTGACGACTCCTTGATACCATTAGAATCGACATAAGAATATTATATAATTAATCGTATAGTATTTCATATTTTGAATATTTATTACACATTTATAAAAACATAATAAATGTAATTTAATAATTTTCTATAGTAAAACAATGCATTTAAAGCTTAGATTTAAACAGGTTTTTGCCCCCTCCAGTCTTTTTCAAAAGTCTGCACCTGCACTGAGGCTAAACATCAATGATTTTAGAGCAATTGTTGATTAATCAAGCAATACTGAATTTATTAAAAAGTTTATTTCTTTATAAAATCAAATCAAAATAAAATTATTAAAATATGTCAACTATCTCCTCCAAATTTTTATTGAGAAAAATAGGACTTTTAAGCAAAAGTTTAATAAATTTAACACTTTCTAATAAATAAATTAAAAAAACACTTTCAAAATAATATTTCTAGTTCAACACTGTGTCTAAGAGTACTTAACTGTTAGTAAATGTTTTCATATGTGAATAGAACTATAAACCAGTAACTGTATAAAACAACTGTGGTGTAATGTTTAATTTAAATAAATGAAACCTCTATACCACAAATAACTTTTTCCTTTATTTAAAACCTCATGTGCCTTTCAATTGCATATCAATCATCCTTACAGGTAATTTACAATAGAAATACAGTATTTTTATTGTAAATTGCCTCTGAGGATGATTCCTATGCAATGAAAACACATATAAGGTTTTAAATAAAGGAAAAAGTTATTTGTGGTATAGAGGTTGTATTCATTTAAATTATGAATCAGTATGTAACTACCTAAATAACTTACAATTATATTACTTAGTTGTTATTCAAATGGTTTTGTTTGTATATATCTACAGTTAGACCTCACCATTTCCATTTATTTAAAAACAAGTGTTCAATAATATATGATTTGTACTGGGTTTGTTCCTTTAACTTTTATTTATTCTGTTCTTGTTGTTTGTAAATTTCATATGCTCTAGTACTTTGAGATATATGGTCCTTGAATGCTGTTATATTTATGTTAGTGCTTGATGTTTGTGTAACTTTGACCTGAGTCTATCAAAAAAGTATTCATGTTGTTTTTAACTAAGGTGTGTGAGTTGAATATTGCGATCTGTTTGCCAGTATAGAATTAGGTGTAGTAAACTCTTGCTAATAGATATATCAACATGCTTAATATATCTCCTGCTTTGTGTTGGGGTGGTGACAATTTTAACACTGGAACATATGTAAATACCTAATAACTTTTAAATCTATAGTAAATTTTATTCGCTATGGTGAAATAGTGATATATTTAAAACAGTAAATGTAACATATGACAACTTTTATGATTTAAATTATTTTAAAACAAATAGTTTTTAAAGTATATATATTTATATTACATTACATTGTCTATGCAATATTATCATATACACGTACAACATCTGGATGGTTTTCTAATTTTTCTATTAACTTACTTAATGCATCCATATCCTCATTTGTTAAATTCTGTACATTTGTTTTTGCTACATAAATAATATCTGACTCTTGGATTGTGTACTTCAGTTCTACGAGTTTTGTTTTGGCATTAAATATTTCCTTCATATCACATGTAAACTGAAATAAAATGCAAACAGTTAAATCCAAATAATATTTATACAAAATTATTTATAGGAACACTGCAACTACAATTTTTATCCAGACACATTTTTTAATGTAAAAATCGTGTATTATGTTTGGCCATTTGTACTGTGAGCAGTCCTCAGCTGCAACAAAATTAGCATCTCTTTTTTCTCCACATGTTTTCTTATTAAAAATGCTGCTTTAACAGCAGTAATAAAATGTATTTCTACAAAGAAATGTTTGCAGTAAAAAAAAATTCAATTCAAGTGAAAATGTAAGAATTAATGTTTTCAAGAAATATTTTAAAATTTTATCCAACACTACTTTTTTATCGACCCTGTGAAAGAATGTTTTTTATTACCAGTAAAGAATTTTCTTGGTCCTCCAAGGGTTTAACATCTTCAGCTCCAACTTCTATGGCATGATCAATAGCAGTTTCCATTGGATTTTCCAAATCACTGGGAGGATTGGCAATGATGATACCCTTTTCCTCAAATAACCCTCTGGATCCTTCAGCATACACTCCCCTAAAAAAATTTAATATAATTATAAAAGAAAACAGTGTAATTATTTTACATATGTACTTACAACCACAATAGTATACTTAATTGTAATTTCTAATTTGCTGTTAAAATCTTTAACATTTTAAGACAATTAATTACAACAGCCTATAAATGTTTAAACACAACTGAGCAATATTAAACACTACCAATAATGAGTAATGGAGGACGTTCTGCAAAAATTTTAAAAATGAAGTGAGAAGGACTCAATTCACTGAGTGAAATAAAATCGAATACCAAAGTTACTTGTGATGCAAAAAATAACACTAGTTTCTAAATTAAATCACAGAAAACAAAATTTTAGAACGCAAAGACAAATTTAATAAGACTGGTATCTGGTGGAAGTACAGTCGGTGCCGCTTATTGTGATCATATTTGTCAGAAGCGTATTTGATAACAATAACCGAATGATAACAATAACCGAACGCTTAATCACGATGTAGTCTACAGCCGTACTGCATTGAACTCGCTGTATTATTGCCACAACTGTTTGTTCTGAACAATCCTACCTTTAAGTCTATCATTACATCAAGTAATTCTAATTCTGTAACACTATAATTAAACTGTACTTACCAAATTTTGATGCTATTCCGGACAGTTTTATGTACAGTAGTAGAATTTCTGTAATTTAGTTTTCTACTTGTTAAAATTAGTGGGCATATTTCATGTCAGTTTATTTTATTCGACTGTAGATTTTTTTTAAACACTGAATCTAGCATAATTGAAAAAAATACAGTATATAGAACTACGTAAAACACTTGATCAAAACATTTTAACACATAAAACTTCATTATAAAACACTTCAATCTTATTTACATTTACTTTTTCTCGAAGAATTCCTCTATATGTGACTGTCTGTAGTCTTCTTGTAAAATATTGTTTATAAATTGTTAATATTCATAATGTTTGTTGAAATTTTCTGCTTTTTGTTGAACAAACTGCCTTAGAATCTCAAGAGCTTGGTGAACTTCCTGCTTAGATCTTTGCGGTACACATTTATCATTTTCGTCATCATCTTCTTCTTCTTCAGTAACTTTTGATGTTGAAGCAACTATCTCACAAATATCGTCTTCAGTCATTTCCGCTGCTGTTTCAATACTATCGTCAACTTCTATCCACTCAGTATATTCTTTTAAGGACAAATCGAAAGGCTTCAAGATCTCTTCAGAGTCTTCCTCAGATGTAGCTTGCTCTCGATTTTCTTCAACAAAAAACCACCTTTTCTAAAGCAATTTTTCACAGTTTTTTCAGAAACTTCATTCCAAAATTTTGCTATCAGATGAATAGCATCGAGTAAAGAAGTTTTTTTAGCCAATTCATTTGAGGTAAGGGTTTGAAATTCATCCATATTTTCTATAATTCTAGCACGCATCTCTCGTCGATAAAAACTTTTGAGATTTTTAATTATGCCTTGGTCACATGGCTGAATAATTGATGTAGTATTGGCCGGAAGGTAAATCACTTCGATGTGTTTTAGTGTAGTGCTTATGTCATTATGTGCAGTGCAGTTGTCTAGTAGAAGGACAATGTTGCGTTTGAGGCTGGTATCCCAATTAGTCAGCCATTCATTAAAAATGTTTGATGTCATCCAAGCATTGGAGTTTGAATGATATTCAACCGGTAGCGTTTTGATACCTTGAAAACAACGTGGATTTTTAGATTTACCGATAATTAAGAGTTTTCCTTTATGACCAACCATGTTAACACAACACAAAACAGTTATTCTTTGTTTACATATTTTACAGCCGTTAGCAATTTCATTTTTAAATAAGTAAGTATGTTCGGGTAAAGCACGATAATAAAGTCCTGTTTCATCTGCATTGTATATGCAGCTAGGAGAATACTCGGCCAAAATCTTTGGCCATTCGTATTGTAACCAGTCCTCAGCTCCAACAAAATCAGCATTTCTTTTTTCACCACACGTTTTCTTCTAAACAATGTTTTCCCTTTTCTTCCATCGATTGAACCATCCATCTGTGGCTTTAAAATCCTGTTTTCCTATTTTTTTGGCAAGATCCTCAGATTTTAGACGCATTAGTGGGCCGTCAACTCGAGCATCTTTTTCGCGAACATTTTTAAACCACAAATTCAAAGCTGATTCCACTTGTGGATCCTTCCCAGAACGATGTCTTTTGTTGTCAACATTTGCATTACACTTTGATAATGACAAGATTTTTTCTTTGTTGTTCAATATTTTACATAAGAGAGGTTGAGAAACGCCAAGTTGAGAAGCAGCATTTCTTTGACTCATTTTTGGTAATTTACTGTACCTATCTAGAATATCAAGTTTTTGTTTAAGATTTAAATCGCGTCGTTTCTTTTGAGATTCGGACATCTTGCTATACTGTCCTTTGAAACTTCAAGTGACACTAAACTCTACAAAACAAACGAAAAAGATCTTTAAAAATTAAATTATGTAAAATCACACTGAAATACTGTAATAAACGTTCATAAAAATTCACTGTTAAAAAATACAGTAGGACTGTACTGTAAATGGCTCAGTAGTAACATCAACTAATGTTAACAAACAACTAAAGACGACTCAAACAAGGCTGGGGTGTTTGCGTAAACAAAGAGTAAGGGAGACATTCTGAGAACTGTGCTAAGTGCTGAAACCGTTATAAAGTATTTCTGTCATTCTAAAAATAAACATTCTATGAATTGGGCGTCATTGTGTGTTGCACAAGTGTAGCTGTTTACACTACTTTGTAGACATTTTTACTTGGTCCATGCTAGTATACGTTGACGCATATGATTTTGAATGGCAAATTAAATGATAATAATAAGTGAACAGATGATTACAATAAGCGGCCTAATTACAATGTATTAATATACGTCCGTGTTTGTTTTTCAATGAAACGATAACAATAACCGAATGATAACATTAACCGTGATCACAATAAGCGGCGCCGACTGTAGTTATATAGAACTTAAACCCAATTTTAACAAAGTGAAAGGTAAGCAGTTTTAAAATACAAAGGGGGAGCAAAGACCAGGGGAAAGCCAGTCATTTATTATGATTTGAAAATATAAAATGTTTAAAGGAAATAATATTAAAAAATGCAATGGCAGGTTTAGGTTAGGATGAGATGAATTTAAAGAAAATTCAAAATAATTTAAATGAAATCTTGAAATTATTTAAAATATTAGCAAGGTACATTTTGAAAGATGTGTAACACCCAATGAATATGTGTAACAAATTCCAAGTAGAAGTACATAAAGAAATAACATGCACAGAAAATACAATGTTGGTCGGTTTGAACTAATATTAATTATAACGATATTTCCAAGTATATAAACAATATGATTCATATACAGTAAAACGCTTCATGCGTGTGTAAACGTAATTATAGTAAACTTGCATTACTCGGCGCGTGTTGCTGCGCCTGAAATCATAATTTTATGAAGGAAAATGGAAAACTATTAATTAATATTCCAATTAGAAAAGCAAATCAAACATCTAAATAATTATATTTCAGTTATTGTAATGTTAGAGGATAGACAATGTTTTCATTAGGTGTATAAACATACAAACTTTTAGGTCTCCCGACATGTGAGCGAGCAACATATAGTTGTCTGTGAGAAAAGCAAGAATGTTTTAAATTTAATCCTGCAATGGTCAATGATTTTCCTTGTACCTTGTTTATGGTTACTGTAAATGCAAGACACAACAAAAATTGTAGTTGTTAAAAATTGAAGGGTACAAATCTTTAATTAGTACTGTCCTATTTAGATTTTTTTATAAACACAATTACATACTGCTCCCACACCAACCTCAATAAAAACTGTAGACATAGTGGTCACCATAATTTATACAACTACTCAGGCATATATAAAATAACTTATGTTTCAAACCCTAGCTTTTACATAGGCCACACAGGAAGATTATTTTTCATGCACAATAAAAGAACATACTACTGTCTGTTCAGGATGTGTTTGCGCCAGGGAGTGGTGAACTGTTCACGTGAACATAACGATTTCGGCAACCCTATTGGCTGAGTGACCTCGTGACAAAACTGAAATATCCTGCCGCCCGATTAACAGTTAGTCTGGAAACGTCCATGGTTACATTTGTTCGTCTGTTTATTGTGCCTAACATTTTTTAGTTGTGAGTGACAGTGGAATAATTTAAGATCGTTGTTTGTTATATTTGTGTTTGTGAGTTTGTGGTGTTGTTAAGTTTTTAAGGATTAACTTTTAAGCAATGTCATCCCTTGTCAAAAAAAATAAACGAGGACAAGTAATACACTCCGGGCAAAAACAAGTTATTTTACGCCTTTATAAAAATTTAAAGGATGAAAATCCAGAATGCCGTATCAAAGACATCTTGCAGAAAGTAGCGATATCTGCAGGAATTTCTGCTCGAAGTGTTTTTTCAATCGTTAAAGAAAAAAAAGAAACGGGTACGCTGAAGTCTCCTGCCAAAAGGAAACCAAAAACCAAAACTATTTTTAATAATATGGATGACTTTTTAAAAACTGCTATAAGAAAGAAAGTACACGAGTTATTTTTTAAAAACGAACTTCCGACTTTAAATAAAGTACTACACTTAGTTAATACCGACGAACAGTTAGGCTTACCTAACCTAAGACGAACCACTTTGTTTCACATATTAAAAAAGCTAAATTTCAGGTATGAGAAACGTAACCGTAAAAGTATACTGTTGGACAAAGAAGATATTATTCTATGGAGAAGAGATTACTTAAGAAAAATAAAAGCCTATCGCGAGGAAGGTCGTACGATTTATTATTTGGACGAAACGTGGGTCAATGCAGGCCATACGAAATCAAAGGTTTGGACAGATAAGTCAGTCTGTTCCAGTAAAGATGCTTTTCTGAGGGGTCTGTCGGCGGGTTTAAAATGTCCAACTGGAAAGGGTAAGAGACTTATTGTGACTCATATTGGGTCACAAAAAGGTTTTGTAGAAGATGGACTGTTGATTTTCGAATCAAAATCAGATACTGACTACCATTCAGAAATGAATGGTGAAAATTTTAAAGAATGGTTTTCCGCGATAATACAGAAATTGGACAACAACTGCGTTATCGTAATGGACAACGCTCCGTATCATTCTGTACAAGTAGAACGCTTACCTACGACCCGTTGGAATAAGCAACAAATTCGAAATTGGTTGACTGACAAAGGGATTTTTTCAGATGAATCCATGTTGAAGGTCGAATTACTAAAACTCGTTTCCTATCATAGGCCAAATTACAAAAAATACGTTATCGATGAAATTGCTAAAGAAACAAATAGAATAGTTTTGAGAACCCCTCCTTATCACTGCGAATTAAACCCAATAGAAATGGTATGGGCTGAGGTTAAAGGTTATGTTGCGTCTAACAATGTGTCTTTTAACATTAAAGAGGTGCACAGACTGTTAACCGAAGGTGTCTCGCGTGTTACACCTGATAAGTGGGAAAAATATGTGAAACATGTGGTGGACGTTGAAGAGTCCAATATGTGGAAATTAGACAATATAATTGAAGACATCGAGCCATTCGTCATAGCTGTTGACGACAGTTCCTCGTCGTCATCGTCGTCATCGGAATCGGATTTTGCAGACCCCTTAAACATGAAATAATAACATGGTAAGTTAAAAACTTGTAGCATAAATTATTGAATAGTCTTATTACTTTCATTAGTCTATAATTCTCTTTTTCGAATGATTAAGTGTACCAGTGTAAGACGTAGCCCAATTGCCGATGCATGACTGTGAACCGGACTCATAGCTTACCGTCCCTTGCACGTGTTCGCCTCGTGATTGTGTTTACATCAGGCGCAAACACATTCTGAACCGACTTTAAAGTACTCATAAATCATAACAGTATTTGCCTATTTCCATAAAATCTATTTTCAGAAATTATATTAACAATAACAAAAATATCAAAAAACCTACTAATTTTAAACCAATAAAATGGTTAAAAATATAGTTTCGTATAACCAAACTGTATAAAATATATAAGTATTTCAAAGTAAACTCAACACACATGTTTACTAATTAAATACATATTTACGCTTATCCAATTACATATTTAAACACATTTTGTATATATTCTACCTTAAGCTTTCGTAGATCAATAAATTTGGTCTCCCCAACCACCATCTCTCATTCATTTAACCAAAAGATATTGTGATTCATATTGACTAACGAATACATCTTCGAAAATAGCCTTAATCAATATAACATATGAATTAATGCTACTATACACTATAAATGGTCTTATATATTTTAATATTTTATAATTGTATACTAAGAGCTTAAATTCATGATAACAAACAATGTAGTTATTTATAACTACCCTTACAGAATACATGAGAAAACAAATTAATGTTCATAGTTTTTATATTAACCAAATCTCAGTTAAGTATTTAGGGATATTCTTGCAGAAGGCAAATTGTTTAATCTCACAAGATGAAACCATTTCCATAAAAAAAAAAAACAATTTGGTTCTTGCTTACATTTTAAGAAATTAAAATATTAAAAGCACTATTTATTACACAAATCTTTAATTAAATTAATAAGATCTATGAATTATATATTTCTATATACTTACCCATTCTTTCTTAAGATAGAAGCTATTTCATTCTTTGTACATACAAAATGTGATGATAAACAAGATATGAGCATTATGATACCCCGAGGGCCTTTTGCTGTTAAGCACAGTGGTTTAGCCTTGTCTTTATCACTCTGAAAATTAGAAACAAATAAGCCTTAAAAATGTTCACAAAATGTTCTAATTTATCATTTAAATTATTAAAAACAATAAAAATTAAATCATTTTTGTCAATATTTCAACTATAACATACCTAACACAAACATATGCATATATAACAGATAAAGTAAAATGGAAGGACAGAAGAGAAAGCCTTATAATAAAATGTATACCATAACATAATGTTATAATTTAGAAAAATCAAGTTTCAGTCGACCTATATAGACTAGAAACAAAACAAGAAGGTAATAAATTCTACTCAGTTGTGCTGCTACAAGTAAATATGCAAGAAGTTGTACATGAGTACTTGGAACTAAAAAAACGTTTTGTTGTGACAAATAGCTGCATTAAGAGCTACATTAACATTCTGCACTGGCTATGACACAGGTGGTGATGAATTGTTTAATCATATTGTTACTGGTGATAAGACTTGGATCTAACATATCACTCCAGTCTACGGAATAACATCATTCACGAAACAAAAAAAAGGAAAGCAAGTTCCTAGCTCCAGGAAAGTTAATTTAACAGTGTTTTGGGACTGTAAGGGATTCTTACTCATTGAATACGTGCTTAAAGAGAGATTTTAATCACAAAACTCTGTTTATTATTAGTTAAAATATAAATTCCATCAACCCTTCTAGTTTAAAAAAAAATCAAATATTTTGAGTACTTCCCCAAATAATGTCAGCATTTTTTGTATACATTTTAGAAATAAAAAGATATGATAGATAAAAGGCATTTGCAAAACTAAAAAATGTTGGCATTTTCAAACATTTTATAATGATTTTAATTAATACAGTAGACCTCATTATAACTAAGCATATTAAACCTTACAAAGGACTGTCTTCTGAAGATATATCACACCTTCCGCTAACCATGTAAAATATGTGCTGCATAGGCAGCTACAATGCAATGCCTAAATGGTTGCTGACATGATTGCTTATACTTTATGTAAAGATACGTTCCCTCTAAAAATGATGCAAGAGAACTGTAAATAGTAAACATTTAGTGTGGAAATTAATATTTGTAATACTAATTAATCTAGTGTTTATAATTGAAGAGTGGAGGTTGTAGAATAGAAAGTATTCAAAATCAGTTTCACTGGCCTTAAATATCACATCTGTTTGTAAAAACTACCTCAAATGATGCAAGGTCCCTAAACAGAGTAGACTTAATGTCAATTATGATTGAAATACTAACATATTAGGTGTTGAGAAACATTTTGTACACAAATACCTACCTTAGACAAAAAGTCGCTGTACTAAAACAGTTCTAAACACAAATTTAGTACTTTCACTGAATTTTAGTTACAGTAGCCACAGCAAATGTGTTGACGTATTTTTTATTTAATGAAATTTATATATTTTAAATAATTTTATTTGTTTTTAGTAACCTATTATAATTTGTTCTCATTTTTATTTGAATTTTAACCACTTTATGAAAATTTCTGTTTTATATCAGACTTTCATTAAAACAGACAACCTGAGCACAAATTTGTCTGTTATAATATAGTTCTACTATATAGCTAATGATTAAATCGTAATAACCAATAACTATGTAAACATTGATAATTTGTTTGCAACTTTAATAGGATCATCAACAACAAAATTTTTTAAGTACATTGAACACCAAAATATGTTGGAGGCTTTACTTAGGGTCACAAACCAATTGACATTGGTTCCTGCTAAAGTTAGTCAGGGAAAGAAATTAGTTTCTTTCTTTCTCGGAGTAACAAAGGAAACAATAACTACCTGATGCCATCTGCCTAGCTCAAAGGATTCATATTGAAAATATGCTGACATTACCCACAGTCGACATGTTAATCGACCTCAACGCTTTATTACATTTGGTAATCATGGCTAATATATAGAATTAAGAGAGTGAATTTAAATAATATAAAATTCACTTATTTCCAATTCTTTCTACTAAAATATATCTGTCAAGAGATTATTCTGCACTTGAAATAAAATGTATTGGGACCTAACAAAATTTACAGATTGAATAAAAAAATACAGACAAGCATTCAGATACACTTCATGCTTTTATCAAAAAATGTCCAACCACTATGTGCTTCTTATTTCAAATACACCACAATTTTTAGTTTTTGTGTTGTACATATTAAAATTTTTTACAGAAATGTTTTTATTGATATCACTTTTTGAAAAAAACCACTACTTACTGATATATTTCAGCAAACACATCTTACAGCAGATCAGTGTATTGTTCAATGCTGTGAGTCACAGACTACACTGGGCTTTCTGTATATTTTAAATGTGTGTTTGTTGTTTTGTTTTGTGATTGTGAAATCTATAAAGTTAATTGGGTTCTGCTGTTCTGTTTTCAGTGTGGAGTATATATTATTGTGAATTTTGTTTATGTATTTATAGAAGGTGTTTATCTGTATTTTGTTGCATTTGTATAAGATTAGGACTTAGGAAACCCACCACCATAGACAAAGTTATACACAACTCTCCCAACTACCCCATGAACAATGAAGACAGAATAATTGAACTCAACACAATAAAATACATAGCCCATAGAAACAGATACAAACACATCCTGATAGATAACACACATAACACAACAACAATACACAAAAACAAAAGTATATAACGTTAACATATCACGACAACACATCATAAAAAATAGCTCCTTCATTGAGTTAAATACAAAGTCGCCTTGATACAAGGAACACATAAAAATCAAATTTTGATATTCATATACAGAACCTGCTACAAACATACACCTATGACACAAATCTAAAAGACCTTCATTTCATCAAAAAAAACTAAACAAGACAGAAAACTTCATAAAATAAAATTATAAACTCCATGTCAACATGTTCTAATTTACTAAATCGTATTGAATAACTTCATTTAAAAAAACTCAACGTTTCTATTGCAAATATTATATACTTATTATTAAATAATATAGTTTTTATTTCTTTTCAAGTTTCTTTAAAGTTTAAAAAATATTGTTTAGTTGTGAAGGACAATAATAAACCAAACTAATAATTTTTGTTCAAGAATTTTCTGAAAAATTGTAGTTAATAGGAACTGCCTTTCATATATAATTTTTCCCCCAAAATAGTAATTCATTATTTTTTTTTTTATTTTAACATGTCACTTTTTTTAAGTTTTGGATGCAAAGAAAAAACAAAAACATTTTTATAACAAACATTTTTAAAATCACTGGCAGAGCAATGAATAAACAGGCCTATTATTTTTTACCGAGTTATTTTATCCTCTAACATCATTTCGAAATTTATTTCATTATTATTACACCCTGTAAACTTAACTATGTTATTAAATTTTCTAATCATTAATCATTTTCACTCTAAATACATATCATAAATGTATTACTTACAGCAACATGATAACCTACTTTCAATACTTTAACCATAGCCAGTACATGGTTAAACAGTTAATAAATGGGTTATTTAACGGGTTGATTAAACTTTTAAAAGTATAAAAATCAACTGCAGTATATTCTAGGTAAAATAAACAATTGATACATGAACAAATACATTCATTGTTGTATCTGTATTATTTAATGTTTTTGGTCAAACCAATATCATGATTTTCAATAAAAGTCATTTTGCATTCTGAATGTGCAATCACTAATAGATTAAATTTAAACTACTTAACTAAGTGAATGCGTAATTGCTTACTTGCTGACGCATTTCAAAACGATCGTTCCTTTTACGAAGCTAACCCTCTACCTAGTTTAATCAGTGAATTCAAGATGATTACATCAAGAAACTTCAACTAATAGAATATAGAACTTTTTATCACAAGTACAAGTCATTCTAATTTCTGATGAGAGAAATAGGAAGTTGAATAGTTGTATTTAAGTTTTGGTGGGTACAATGATCTTCCATAGTTACTTTCATTAATAGCTACTAAAAAAAAGTAGTGTTATCTGCCAAAAAAATCAAGAAACTTTAGAGATAGGTGAGAGCCAGATTCTTTTCTCTTTCAACCTATAATCATAGCCAGCAATTTCCAAATAAAATTTAAAAAGAAAAGAAAAAGTATTCAGGAGTATTATATATATGACAATATAAAAAAGACCCTAAATTTGTTATAAAAGTTAGTAAACTGGTAACTCAAAAGAAAAATATTGGGTTGTAGATGCAGAAGAATATGCAAAAACAGGAACTCAACCTGATGGTTCCTAATTAGTGAATTTTTAAAACAATTCCAACTGGCAGACTGAATACAGCCAAAGAGGAAAATGACAAACCAAAGAGGAATTCTCGACTATCATACAATCAACAATGTATAGTAGTTTCCGGTTTATAAGTTACAATAGCATGGAAAAATAAGCAAATTTTTGTCAGAACAATTGATATGAGTAAAGATTTTTTTTTCCACCCAAGATCCAGGTACAGGATATAAAACATCCTAATCGTTTATCTAAAACACGTTAGCAAGTTTAAATAATTCCACTATAATTATTTCAAAAATTCTAAATCATCAAAAACGTCTAAAAACTCAAAATTATCAAAAAAATTTATTTTGCCTAAACCAAAAGTAACAACTTTAAATAATTTCAAATAACACAGCCAAGAATACAATAATTGCCATGGAGGAGCGAGTAGAGAAGTGGCAATGGACATGAATTATCTGCTACCATTGATTTATAGTTAATATTTTTATCAAGACTAGCTTTGATGCCTTTGAAAATACAATTCTGAAAAATCCCTTCATCAATTATGCCGCCTTGTTTTATGATGGAATGATGAATGCCCTAAAATCATCTATTTAGAAATAAAAGTTTTGAGGAGATTTAACAAATAAATGAAAACCGTAAGGAATAAAAATTCTTCATGCTAAAGTATAAAAAAGTTTTTAACTGGCAAGATTTATGAATGCTATATATAAGCACAATTTCAAATATCACTTCATCTACTGTATAGTCAAAATTAAAACCAGCTTGTCATACTTGCATTCCTTTGTCAGTAATAAGACTGGATCAACTGGATGGAAAAAAGATCCTAATCACTAATGTACTAGGAACATCCATTTCAAAAATTTCTTTTATGAATACAAATTCCAAGATTTCAAAATTAAAGAGAAATCAACACCTGTCATTATTGTGTCCTCTGGAGACTCTCCTTTGAATACTCCATTCTCTATATATATAAAAGAATCATCTCTCTTATCAACAAAAAATTTTGCACCAGGTCTTGATGGCATTTAATACTCCATGAATAAACATCCCACATCATTGTCAAGTCTAGTTCTTCTTGAGTATACAATTGTTTAAGGAGTGTTGTTATCCTGATACATGGTTGGAAGCAGGAGTCATTCCTCTTCTAAAACCAGGAAAAGACAAAACCAGTTTCAGTAGTTATTGACAAATCTCTCTAAAATTTACTGAAAGAAGATAATCAGCCACTATCTTGTCTGGTACTTAGAAACCAATAAGCTTCTTAACAATGAATAGCATGATTTCAGACCAGGGCATTCATGATATCAATTGGGTTTTGTTAGTCAGTTATAAAAAAATGCCTTTCTCTTACCTAAAAAAAAAAACCTATATCACAATAAGCTTAATGAAATTAAGAATAGCGTATGCCCATGGAGTTCTTCCCTTTCGTTTAAACTGTAGAAGGAGGTGTGTATTTACTTGAAACTGGACACTCCTTCTGAACTCGCAGACCATTGTCAATGCACAAATATCAATGTCATTTCTGTGGAGGTATAACCACAATTAGAACAATCACAATTGATAATTAGTGAATTTTTAAAACAATTCCAACTGGCAGACTGAATACAGCCAAAGAGGAAAATGACAAACCAAAGAGGAATCCTCGACTATCATACAATCAACAATGTATAGTAGTTTCCGGTTTATAAGTTACAATAGCATGGTAAAATAAGCAAATTTTTGTCAGAACAATTGATATGAGTAAAGATTTTTTTTTCCACCCAAGATCCAGGTACAGGATATAAAACATCCTAATCGTTTATCTAAAACACGTTAGCAAGTTTAAATAATTCCACTATAATTATTTCAAAAATTCTAAATCATCAAAAACGTCTAAAAACTCAAAATTATCAAAAAAATTTATTTTGCCTAAACCAAAAGTAACAACTTTAAATAATTTCAAATAACACAGCCAAGAATACAATAATGGCCATGGAGGAGCGAGTAGAGAAGTGGCAATGGACATGAATTATCTGCTAGCATTGATTTATAGTTAATATTTTTATCAAGACTAGCTTTGATGCCTTTGAAAATACAATTCTGAAAAATCCCTTCATCAATTATGCCGCCTTGTTTTATGATGGAATGATGAATGCCCTAAATTCATCTATTTAGAAATAAAAGTTTTGAGGAGATTTAACAAATAAATGAAAACCGTAAGGAATAAAAATTCTTCATGCTAAAGTATAAAAAAGTTTTTAACTGGCAAGATTTATGAATGCTATATATAAGCACAATTTCAAATATCACTTCATCTACTGTATAGTCAAAATTAAAACCAGCTTGTCATACTTGCATTCCTTTGTCAGTAATAAGACTGGATCAACTGGATGGAAAAAAGATCCTAATCACTAATGTACTAGGAACATCCATTTCAAAAATTTCTTTTATGAATACAAATTCCAAGATTTCAAAATTAAAGAGAAATCAACACCTGTCATTATTGTGTCCTCTGGAGACTCTCCTTTGAATACTCCATTCTCTATATATATAAAAGAATCATCTCTCTTATCAACAAAAAATTTTGCACCAGGTCTTGATGGCATTTAATACTCCATGAATAAACATCCCACATCATTGTCAAGTCTAGTTCTTCTTGAGTATACAATTGTTTAAGGAGTGTTGTTATCCTGATACATGGTTGGAAGCAGGAGTCATTCCTCTTCTAAAACCAGGAAAAGACAAAACCAGTTTCAGTAGTTATTGACAAATCTCTCTAAAATTTACTGAAAGAAGATAATCAGCCACTATCTTGTCTGGTACTTAGAAACCAATAAGCTTCTTAACAATGAATAGCATGATTTCAGACCAGGGCATTCATGATATCAATTGGGTTTTGTTAGTCAGTTATAAAAAAATGCCTTTCTCTTACCTAAAAAAAAAAACCTATATCACAATAAGCTTAATGAAATTAAGAAGCCCATGGAGTTCTTCCCTTTCGTTTAAACTGTAGAAGGAGGTGTGTATTTACTTGAAACTGGACACTCCTTCTGAACTCGCAAACCATTGTCAATGCACAAATATCAATGTCATTTCTGTGGAGGTATAACCACAATTAGAACAATCACAATTGATAATGTTACAATGTAATGAGTTGATCAATGTTCATTTGTGATATGACCTTCGAGGAAGTTTGTAGGTACTGTTGATGGATGATAGTACTGTGACATTGCGTTTTTACATCACCTAAATTCATTTCATGAAATTTAATGTTCTATCCTTCACTTCAATAGCTTTTAGTTTACCGGTTTTAGATACCTGTTTAAAATTTTTGTGCTACTTCAATTTTAGTTTGTTTTAACTAGCACATTTTTTTTTCTTTAGTTTTGCATTTTTATTTTAGCTTTTTGTATTCAGTTAACTTTTTAAATGAATTTTCCTTTAAACTACCATCCACTGTTTGTTTTTCTGGCAAAATAATGAGTTTAATCCACTTCTTCGCCGTTTTCCCTTTTCATAAATGCAAATAAAAGTGCAATCTTACTTTGGCTGTAAAGTACATAGCTTCCACCAGTTTTTTCCCATGTGATGAAAACCCCAAAAAGTTTTCAAAAGTGATGTAGGGGCGATCGAGGCTATATCGTACAGCGAGGCTAAACCGTACACCCCATTTTCGTGTCGAGACTCTATGTTAGAGGAGTTTGATTGGTGTCGCAGCCTTATGGCAGATCATGCAAGCTTATGTAGTTGAGTTTACTTCGTTGAGTGTACTAGTTTCAGTGTGAAGGTGAAGAATCTTGATTTTGTGTGTTTTGTTATAATTTTGCGACAGTACCGAATAAGAGGTAAGTAGAAAACCTTTACTTATAACACAGTAAATATTAGATCATTGGAAATTACGTTTCTTAAGCTATCATTTGATAACTAGTAATATTTAGTTGATGGACGAATTTTTAGGTTAGCTTACTAAACTGCCACGAGGTGCAGGATGAGGCTAAGTGTACGGTTTAGCCCCCATTGTGTATGGTTTAGCCCCCAATGGTTTGTTATGGCATCATTAATAAATAGCAGTTCATGAAAGAGATATCATAAACATTGTTATTTTATAATTTAACGAAGTGAGAAATAAATTATTACTAGCTATAATGTTATGGTTTTATTTTCAGATGGTTCGTAAATATAAAAGAACAACCCAAAGAGCCAATTGGAGCGAAGAAGCAATGAAGTTGGCTATTAATGATGTCATACATAATATTAAAAAACTAAGAGAGGCAGCTAGGGCATACGACATTCCGGTAATGACATTGAGAGATAGACTTAAGACTCGTGACTCATTAAAGTTAGCTCTAGGACATAAACCTGTATTTACGCAAGTGCAAGAAAATGAAATTGCTGAACAAGTTTTACTTCTGGCTAAAGTGTTCTACGGAATTTCCTCGGTTGAGCTACGCCGCTTAGTTTTTGAATAGCTGAGAAAAATGGTATTCCACATCTATTCAACAAGGCATCAAAATTAGCAGGACATGATTGGCTTCATGGATTTTTGAAGAGGAATCCCAGAATCAGTATCCGAAAACCAGAGGCAACAAGCATGAGTCGAATTACAGCATTCAATAAACATGAAGTGTATTTATCACCTTTTCTTCGCCAATTTATCAACTGAAATGGACAAAAATAGGTTTCCAGCTTCAAAAATATTTAATTTTGATGAAACTGGTATATCCACAGTTCAAAGACCATCAACGATTTTAGGCCCAAAAGGAACTAAGCAAGTGGGGGCTGCAACTAGCTGAGAACGGGGTAAGAATATAACAGTCTGTTGTGCAATGAGCGCTGCAGGTGAATACATCCCTCCAATGTTCATCTTCCCTCGCCAGAGAATGAGCCCTAATTTGGTAAAAGGTGGACCACCAAATGCTATTTACCATTGTAGTCACAATGGGTGGATCACTGAAGAATTATTTGTCATCTGGTTACACCATTTCGTCTTTCATGTGAAGCCATCAAAAGAGGAACCCGTTCTTCTAGTAATGGACAACCACAAGGCCCACACTACCTTAGCAGCGTACAATGTGTGTAAGGAGAATGGTGTAATTGTTGTAACGCTTCCACCACACTCGTCACATCGCCTTCAGCCATTGGACATTACTTTTTTTAGCAGCCTAAAAGCAGCATTTAATAAAGAATGTGACAATTTCCTTAGGTCACACCATCATGAAAAGATAACACATGACATTGCTGCTATTTTTAACAATGCTTATGTGAAGATTGCCAACATAGCAATAAATCAAAATTAGAAGAATCGGCTACAGTGAAAGAATTGAAGAAAAAAATTGAGCAATTGCAAGGTAAGATAAAAGTTATGCGTATTCCTATGACTAAAAAAGAAGGGCTAAAAAAATCAGATCAAGACAAAAAGATGTCCAAACGTAGGCCTAAAACTAAAGGGAATTCAAAATCAAAAAACACCTCTTCACAGGCAACAGGCTCTGGAAAATTCAAAACTCGAAGAAATGTAAGGTTTAATGTTCAGATTCATCATCAGAAGACGATCGCACTGACTTGAAAGATATTTGTGACGATGATTCCTTTGAAGAGATGTATCCAGAAATGTCACTTGTTGAAAGAGGAATTCGGAGAAGCATCGGGGTCGAAGGACACATGCCTCTTATGTGGGGATTTCGGAAAGGATAAAGAAGTCTGGTTTAGGTGTTGCACATGTGCAGGATGGGTTCACTCGGCTTGCAGTGCTGTAGAGTCACCAGATAATTTTGTTTGTGATTATTGTTTAAATGTCTAACTTTTGAACAATATTTTCATTTTTATTTTAATTTTTAGAATATTAGGGGCCTATACAAACTTACAAATAATTTACAATTTTTATATTTTCATCAGTTGAACTAAATGCTAAATTTTATCTCTGCTGAGTGGCTTTATAGGCTTATTAAATTAATGTGTAGAAGTAATTATGTAATTAAATTATTACATTAGCCAATTATGTTATTTATTAATGTGATTTTCTACTGTACGGTATAGCCCCTCCAACCATATGGAATAGCCCCTACCCCTGGGGCTATACCGTACAGGAACACATTTTTTCTTCCTTAATTGAAAAAATATGAATAGTGGAATAACTCAGATTTTTTATTGTGTAAGCATTAGCCGATGATTCAAACTACATGTTTCTCTTTTTCTTACAATGAAATACCCAATATTACCTAAGCAACAACAATTCTTGCTTAAGTGTACGGGAGAGCCCCGCTCTCCCCTAAACTAATCTGATAGTAGTGAATAAAGGAACTCATAACAGCAAATTTATGATTTTTTTGGCATATTGCATTTAGGGATGGTCAATCCAGTAACTCTAATCAGTGATTTTAGTGGCCGCCAAGTTTGGACAGTGACTTTTATCGGTAACAGGGGATACTGAGACTGCTCTGTATGTGCCAATAACAAGCAGGCATACCACACTGGTGAAATAATTCCACACCTCGATTTTTTCTTTCAAGGAAGGCTTTTTTATTTTAAAATAAACTCCTACAAAATTAGGAACAAACTTCTGAGAGCGAAAAAAGCGTTTACTGTACACAACACTGATACTATCTTGAAACCTAACACAAGTCGCTGCCTACTCACAACATATATGAACAGAATCAGTGACAGCAACAAATCAACCCATGACAATTGTTTCATCCAGTGACCGGGACAAATCAACCAATGACAGGTGTTTTATCGAGTGACTGCGATGTTTTACGCAATCACAACAGAGGCAACTTCTGATCAATCCATTGTCACTGGAACTGGCATATTCCATGTTTTGTTACTAGTACCAACAGCGACATAAAATATCAACTACCCCTAATTGCATTATCACCTACACTATAAACAACTTCTACTATTAAGAACAGATCTTAGAATGCACAGACGGTGCTATATGCAGCTACATCTCTCAGCAGTGTCATCTCTCTGAGTCAACCAAACAATGTTTGTGAGGCCTACAGGTTTGTCGAGGCTATGAATTTTTTTTCAATATTCAATGAATTACATTTCAATGTTTATATCAAAGTAACTAGTGTGGCAGTGAATCAGGTGATTTGGCAACAATACAAACAATTCTAGGCTGTACAATCCCCTGTAGTGAGGGAAAGCGCGATCTTATATCAGTTTAGTCACTATTGAGACATGAGTGTATTCTCAAAGAGTATTATAAAAATTGTGACAACCGAGTTTCTTCAGCAACCATTTTGTAATCATTTCAATATTCCATATAATGAATACTCTATCTTCAGCCCATGCTTTAAGAATATAGTTTGAAAACTTTGAAATAACAGGCTCAATATTGAAGATAAGAACTGGAAGCATCAAAGTATCTATACAGCAAAAAAACGTTGTTAGGGTGCAGATGGTTGTGTTAAGAAATTTTAAGTAAAGCAGCAGGTTACATCTTTTGGCATTTCACATTACAGTATGAGGAAGATTTTATACAAAAATCTTTAGCACTATCCAAACAAAATTCAGTTAGTGCATCCTTGGAATAATAGTGATCATGTATCCCAACTTGTTTTCGGTAATCAAGTATTAGACAAGATAGAAGACTATGAAAATTTTGCCAATCTTTGGATGAATGCTGGAACTTACTTCCATCAAATAAGCTTTAAAGACACACCAACACCTTTAAAGATGATAAATCTTTAAAGACACACCAACACTGATTTATCTTAAAGTGACATTTTGGTGTATAATTTCATCATAGATTTTGTTAGGAACATAAATTTGTTCAAAATATTAATGAGCTTGCAATTAAAGTGAAATAAATAGAGCTACATTATCATGTTAAAGAAGTTTCTCCAACCTGAAGCTAATCAGGTTTACCAAAATACGTTTTTTCAGAACCGTCATTCCAAAGTCAGAAAAAAAAACAATTTCTCTGCATGTAACTACTTTTTTAAAGGATATTTGAAATCACCTATTGTTTAATTCACACCACCTTGAAATATTTGAGAACTTAACCCTACAGCTGATAATCATGCAATTATACAGTGATAGATTTGTTTCTGGACCTCATGCTACATGTATGTTAAAAAATGCATAATGTAGGCTACATTAAATATAATATTATATGTTACATTATTTTTAAAATAAAATTTAAAAAATATATAACAAGCTAAGACTTAACTATGCTCCAGAGATGTTATCTTTTGTAGAATTGGAAAGCTTAGAATTATTTTTAAATTTTTTCAACTTTCAAACTTTTTATTTTTTTTCAAAAAAAAATAGTAAATAAACAATATAGATGTAGTTTTATAATGAACAAAATTGTGAATTGATAAATCACTCTATACACACAAAAAACGTTATGGCGAAAGCTCTACAACCTTGTTTAAGTCTGTAGCAGTAGGTAGTTTCTCAGTTGTTATCATTGTCTTGGGAGTTTTTTTTCTGCCTTTATTTGTGGGGGCTATAGAAATTTTTCAATTTGTGTGTACTCCACAGTTACACAGGTGTACTATTTTATATTAACTTTTTTATCGAGGCAACTTGTGGAAAAACTACATCCTCACCATCATCAGAAGAATAATGGAACGATTCATTTGCCAAAATATTACTACCTTTCTCCAAATTTAAATTTTCATGTAATAATTCAAATAAAATAATAATTCATGTAAAAAATTATGTTAAAGTCTTTTTGTTAAATTTTTCTCTAGACAAATTTTAATTTCATAAGAAACTAATATATATTTAAAAATTATATTTTACTAGATGTAGATTACTTACTAAATAGAGTAACTTTTAAAAAAGTTGAACATTTTATAGTTTTTGCTATAAAAAATATATACATAATTATTATTAAAGGAAAATGCTAAGCTACTAAAACAAATAAACAATATGTAAAACAAACCTGAGCACTTTTCATGAAATTTTGTATTGTAGCTGCTGGCATATTGTTTCTTTTTGCATTCTCTACAGCTTGACCAAGATGAAAATTAGTTTCTGGGTTAATATTATTTGCATTTTCTGTAACATGATTATAAAAATTATTAAATATTTTATAGATTGTATTATATACAGGTGCAAGATAAATTGCTTTTTATGTTTTACATACCAACTGCATGTCTGAAAGGTGTGAAGGAGCATTGTCTATCAAAAGTAGAACTTTTGGTGACAATCCATTTTTTTCATTAAATTTTGTTACTAAAGGAACAAATTCATTTTTGAACCACTCCTTGTATATATTACCAATCATATACACCTTACACTGATTTCTGTAATGAACAGGGAGAGCATTCAAGTTCATATTTTTAAGGGCTTGTGGCTTGGCGGATTTTCCAATCACCATTAATAGTAGCTTATTTGTTCCCACTGCGTTACTGCAGACTAAAACTGTAAGACGCTGTTTGCTCGTTTCAAAGCTTGGCACAAAAGATTCCTCTTTAGAAGCAACACTTTCAGTGGGAAGGACTATAAAATTCAATCCTGTCTTGTCCGCATTATACACTTGTTAGGGTGCGTAATTTTCAGAGGAAATCAAATCTGTGAATTTGTCTAAATATTCGCGACGAATCTATTGGTAGCAGTAAATTCCAAATCACAGTTCATTAATTTGTTAAACTGTATTTCTTTTTCTTGTATTAATGGAGCACTAATAGCAACTTCTTTCTGCCTCTCTTTTGTAAACAAAAGAGCCTTGTCAATTTTTTCATTCACAGAAACTTTCGTGTGATGGAGTTGTTCCAAAGACTTTTCACTTGTAGCACTGCAATACTGTTCAATTTTTTATACAGAAATATATAATGAATGCTCTAATATTGTCTGTTAATAAAAAAACACACTTCTGTCAAATGCACAATACACAGCAAATCTGAACTTTTTCAGCAAATCCAAACTTTTCCAAATCTGAACAGGCTATAGCCCCAATTAGTTCAGATTTGAGGGGTTCCACTTTACTCATAAAAAATACATAACACTAACATATCAAGACAATAAACCATAAATAGTTACTTCATTCTCTAAACTCATATATAAAGCCGCCTTTAAAACATCTAACACAGCCAAAGTAACATTTATACAACACAAACAAACTCCAGAACAATCACGGCAGGATAGGAGTATACGAGATCACATGTAACAATTGCCCTAGCTTCTACGTAGGTCAAACAGAAAGAAACTTTATTACACGATGCAAGGAACACATGGAGGAGATAAAAAATACATAACTTAAATCCAATTTCACTATCTATATACAGAACAAACTAAACCCATACACCAACATTAACACAAAATTAAGTTTTTCATTTCATAAAAAAAAAATGTAGTTCTTGATTTCATCATTTAGTTTCATTCTGTTGTCAGCAAAAACCTAAACTCAACAGTAAACTTTGAAATATACAAAAACCATCCACAACACATTCTAAACAACAAAACACACTCACAATCAAATACTATATCTGAACACATAATTAACAACTACTCTATTAGCAATGGCATACCACAGAACACCAATATACCACAGACTCACAATAATACAACACACCTAAAAAACAACTTGTCCGTGACTTAAAGCAACGAACAATGCACTGATCTACCGTAAAATACATTTTCAGAAAATTATCAGTAAAGTAGTAGTTTTTTGCCAGGTGATGTCAATAAAAATAATAGTAATTAGATATTTATGTCCTCTACAACACTTGTCCAATGAAAACAACAAAAACTCAGCACTCTCGTCATTAAAAGGAGGAAAATATTAAATTTCAAGGCTTGAGTAAATTAAATACCAGTTAATCACTTTAACATTAGTTTATGACTATCTGAACTTTAAATTTTGAAAAATTTGTAAAAACTTATTGAAACAGAACGTCTTTGATCGATCCGTGGTGATCTTCATCAGTGTCTTCTGCTTGGAGTTGTTAGGTTAAGCGGTGACGGTTTTAAAAACAGGTATTCGAGAGTATCAAAGAGTATGTGTGATTTGTATTGGGTTTGCTTGTTAATATGTTTGTATTTTGTTTTTGTGTGTTTGTAAATTTCATATTGTTCTAGTGTGTTGAGATGTAGTCCTTTTTTGTTGATGTTGTAAGATCTCTAGGTTATGCAACATGTCTGCGTCCTGTTTCTTCTATGTGATTGTAAAATGCTGGGTTGGTGTTCTGTTTGTGTTCCTCGACTCTTTGTTTGAAGCTGCAATCCGTTTTTCCAATGTAGAATTTGTTGCACTTGTAGCAGTTTAATTTGTATATGACTGGTAGTTGTAGTTTATCTTTGTTATTGGTGTTGTGTTGTATTTTGTATTGTAAATTGTTATTAGTTTTCTATGCTATTTTGTATCCTGTTTTTTGAAATTTGTAGGCTATTTGATTAATTAAGGGCTAAAGTGATTAATTAAGTTTCACCAAACGTACTGGACTACAAAATACAATATATATTTTAAAATAAAATAAATGTTTACAAAATTTACTAAACATTATGATTTTAATTGTACCGAGTAATCATCAATATCAATGCTGGGGCTATAAACTAACTGCATCTGCTAAGTAAATGGTATTTCGCATCTCTTGATAGTGTACCAATACTCATTCACACCCACATACAGATAAATACTTAAATAAACACACATTGACAAACATAAAATATATATTATCATCACTATTTTCATACATGTGTACAATACATCTTCATATAAGGATTTTTCAACTTTTCCAGGGCGTGCAGCATTGGGAGGGCTGAAAACTATAGTTTGACAAATTCTGATCTGAGAAACTTGCTCCAACAACAACATATGCATAATCACCGATCCACTAGCACTTTCCCTTTTTAAGTGTTGAAGTTTGTGCTCAGGTCTCAACTGACTTCACTCCAGTATAGCTAAGAGGAACAGCTAGAGGAGATCCAGCACATTATCAAAACTTAAAATCTCCATATTTGTTGATTCCATCTTCCTGTGAGAATATTTACAAATGTTTAGTTAAAATCTCCATTAAACCACTTGAACTAAGTCCCAAGTTTTGATCCATTTCTACATAAACTAAACTAACACTGTTCACTGACAGTGAGCATCTGTTATGTTATCATGTAATTCATTATCTATGTTTGTCTGATCCTAGGAAATACAAACCAATAGATAAAACAAGGTCGGTAAAAATAGAGTCTTAATGACATTGGTTTTTTTAATATTTGTTTCTTAAATTATTCATTCTAATGTGTTCGAACTTTTAATTTTGTAAAAACATAGATGTAGTACAGGCGTAAACAAATAGACGTAGTGCAGTGTGGTGTAGCTACTGCACTACCGGTTCACGGAATAGGCATACATACCATTACAGACTAACATTTTAAAACGAGAAAAAAAAATGATATTCGTGATCTACACATAAAAATGAATAATTTAAGAACAAACAATTTTTTTAAACCAACGTCATTAAGACTATATTTTTACCACAAAGTCTTTTAAGTAGACTGTTGCAAACAGGATTTTTGTACAACCACTTGTTTCTAACTAAAGTCGATATTTCTCATAGCTGATTAACTAATCAGTTATGACTCTGCCACTGAACCAGCACAATACTAGTGACAATTTTCAGTGTTTACCACTTATAAAGTTAAGTTTTAATATGTTTTAAAATGAGCTTATATTCATATTATTTTCAAAATTTGTTTCTGTTTTAAAATGTTCTATATGATTTTATTAAGTTTGTTGTGAAGTTAGGTTAAATGTGTATTGTTTTCAATATTTTTTTTTTAATATCATTTGTGTGTTTAGTAAAAATACGTTTTTTTATCATCATTTAAATGATAGATTTAAATGTTAGACTAAATATAAAAATGCGAGTATGTTTATCAAGAAAACATCACATATTCCACATATTCCTTATCATTTCTATGTAGACATCTGATAATTCACTAACTTTAAGTTATAAGCAATCAAAACAAATTTAGGACTTATGATTACAAAACCCGCATATTTCTAACATACCTTGAATTGAAATTTTTATTTTTTGACCTAAATAGGAAAACAACTTGGATCTTTCTAAATCTTTTGCTCCTTTCGTGTGTCTTATGTTTTGCCATTTACTATGACCGGCACTCCTTTTTATAACGAAATCAAAAGCATTTTTAATTTCTTTATAAAAAGGTCGAAACATTACTGTCATAAATTTTTAAAATCCAGACTGAGGTAATTACGAGACAGATCCTCAATTAATATTTTAAAAAATAATTCGAGGTTATGGTTTTCCTCTAACATAACCTTAAAACCACTGCCCTATATGTATATTTGAATTCATAAAGAGTAATCTACAGCTGACTATTTAAACATTGAGATTGTTTAAATGCACCGATTTCAGTACCTCTAACCGTTTAGAAATCATAGATTTTGTGAAAATGAAAATTCCAGTAAAACGTTAAATTATTCATTAACATTAAAACTTTTCAACTCTATTAGCACTCTGATAGCCAGTCTAAAAAACTGTTAAAGATTGCCTACTAAAATCGAAAAAAAAATTGTCTCACTTTGTGAATTTTATTTCAACTATGTATCCAAAAAATCAAGAGGTAATGTTTTACATATCCATTCTATGTCTTGACAAGCTTATATGTATATTTTATTATACTCTTAAAACAAAACTTATAAAAAAAATGTACTATTTAGACTTCTGGCAACATCAAATAAATAATACTCACTTTCATTTCATTGGTTAAAAAATGTTTTGATGAATTATTTTTAGTTTAGTGTATTAAAAAATTCAGTAAATAACTAACAAAATTGTATTTCTTTAAACAATTACAAATATATACAAAATTAAAAATTATTCATAAATTAAGCTGATGTTACAAACATTTTATTTAGAAGTGTACAAGAAAGTTTTTTTTATTATAAAAATTATAGTGCAGCACAATAAAACTAGTAGGTTAAAATTTTGTAGCTCAATAATAAATTATTACAGTTTATTTGATTTAAGTTATTACCTTGTGGTATGTTTGATTTTTGTAAAACACGATCGCATTTATGCGCCGTCTGGAGTTTCTCGACTGACTGGCGGTAAGAATTCAATCTTCCCACTCAAACCTCGTTATAGTGGGTCCGACCTTCATTAAAGACCAAAAATGGATGTTGTAATAAGTAATTATACTCTATAAAAACCCTAGAAGCATGTTTGTTGAAGGTATATTTTTGTTGTTGTTTTTTTTTGGGGATGGCGCATATATGAGACGGTCAGTCTATAGCACGAAAACCCTATCTTAGACCGAGCGTCCCCCTTAAGAGCCACTACAAAGGTTTATGTCAACAAACACCCAACTAACTCGTCTTTACTAGTCACGCTAGACAGATTGGTGATATAGGCTTATATATTAACAAAATAAAGACAATATAAATAATATTGTAGCAGAGACAAAATATGTTTGAGTTTCATACACAGTACAGAATACATACAAACGCACCCATTATTTGTGACACGTTTACATCCTTTGTGATAAATTCGTTTAGAGTGAACCTAGTAAAACGTGATCATTCAAAACATAAACTTGTCTCAGTGGGACAAAGGAATAAACAAGGGTGTCAACTATATTTTGACGTCATTGACCTTGCTAACTGAGACCAAATGTCCCACATTAACGTTAGACATGCCTATAGATAGATACGAATATATTAAGCCGTTAAATAAACCACTGATTTGTCACAGGAATAAAAGTAACACGCAAATTGTCCCAAATATGTGCCATTGGTTCATTTCAACTACCCCGAGTGACGCATTTGTGGGACGTCGGTCAAGCAAGAGAGACCGTACAGAGCATATGAGAGTCACCTGGTCTCTCAAAAATTGTTTGATAATATTGCTGTAGCAAACGTCTTAATTGATAATTTTACACTACACATTTTGTTTCAACATTAAGTTTTTGAAAGTATAACGCGAACAGCGTTGATAGTTCTACAGGTTGATAGTAATAATATGTTTGCTCCGTGATCAAAAATAAAAAAAAAAACAGCTTGAATTTTGTTAGTCCATTACGTTCGGTGAATCTTATTAATCACTTAAACAATAGCTTATGACTATTCGACCTTTATATTTTGTAAATTTGTTAAAGCTTAGTTTTAACAAATTTACAAAATTTTAAGTTCGAATAGTCATAAACTTTTGTTTAAGTGATTAAAAATACAGCGTTACAACAGAGACTGGCATCTTCAAAGAATAAGTTTCAACTTGAATCATGAATTTTAATATTTCTTTATAACTATGTATGGTTTACATTTATTAATAAATCAATTATTTAATTTTTTTAAATTTCGTTTGGGATCGCATAAAACCTTATCGTGGGCCGGTAGTTGGCAATCCTTAAATTAGAGAACTACACAAGTATTCTGTAATTTTATACAGTATATGATACCACGAATATTTTTTTGCAGATTTACGCATGCGTTTTAAATTGTTTTGACATTTAACACTAAATACTGTTGAACAGTATGAAGTAAATGAATTTTATTGGCCATGAAGCTTCTTAAAAGAAATATATAATAATCAACAGGGCTCATTGTATTGTCTAATTATAAAATAATCATAGCGTAAACTATTAATAACATTAATATTTGTTGATTCCATCTTCACGTGAGCTACTAGCTTATAACAGCTTTATAGCTAATAATTTTAAAAAACAGCTGGAACACAGCTGTTATTTTGTTATAAAGGCGGGAAATTACTTCGTACTCTGACAAGTGTTTCAAGTGTTAACCTTAGTAGATGTAATTTTGTTTCTGATATTGGATATGTAACTATAAGACATTTCTGTTACTTTTAATTCTAAATATAAATAATAATGTTGTTTGATTGTCATATAATTGTTTGATTTAGTTTTATATAACCTTTATTCCTTGGCTTTGAAAACATTTTAGCATCAGATTTTTAAGAACTTTATAATATTGATAATGGCAAAAGGTAACATAAACAAATGTGACGGGATTAAAGAAGTATCAGTTATTTATATTGATGACAGTACTGTCCTTAACTTAATTCAACCACTTGATAATTTAAACATAAAAGGTATGTACTTAGTGCAATAAGCTTATGCAATATTTTAGTAAACATTTTATGTTTTGATGTATTTCAATTTTTCCAAAATAAACCCAAGTATTTTATGAAAATGTATTTTTAAACCGAAAAATGTCTTTATATAGTTTTTGAAACTATATGAAGTAGGAAAATATTTCTTTAAAATTTTGAAAATACCAAGGAACAGGGAAAAAGAATGTATTTATATACAACTTTTTAGCTACACCCCAAAAATTTAAAATTTTGATAACAAACTAAAAGATTTGAGTGATTATGCAGATTGGACGATTTATTGTAACATGTATAAAATCACTGACAAACAAGTCTTGAAGCTATATTTTTATGTTTTGGTATATTTATTATGTTAGAGAAGGTTTTCAAATTTTAACCATTAAAAAAGCTATTGTTTTGATACAATTTAAAATGTATTTTTAAATAAATAAATGTGAAAACAAGAATAGGTTACTTCTAGTAAATCTTTATTTGCTTAGGTATTTCCTATAACTTTATAAATTCAGATGGCTTTTTAAAGAAAAGTTTTATCTCTAACAACAGGTCAATACAGCAATAAAATATTTACATAAAAAATTTCTATTTTCTTTGCCAATTCCTTGTAACTATCCCCGTTTTATTATCCCTTGTAATACTAAAAATTGTGGAATTAGAACAAATTACAATTAATGAATGTTTCACAAATATACACATATTTCACAATAATTTTCTTTATCATAGAAGTAAAGGATTATATTCCTTTTAGTTAACGATAATTTAACAATGCATGAAATCTTGAAACATTGGCCTATTAGGCTTTGGCTTATATATTGGTGTTGATTAGTTTTTAATTCTCTAGTTGGATACTTTTATGAACATTTAATTAAATTTAATGGAATAATACTTTAGCTCCTGTAAGTAATGTTGGCAGATTAAAATTATTACTAAACAATTATAAATATTTATAAACTTGCCTATAGTAGCACTTATATTTGTTAAGGACGACCGTTTCGGGAGATGTGTCCCTTTGTCAACTCAGACCGTAACTGATCTTAAGGTTTACGTAGGTTAGGGTGTTAGGGTGGGGGTGGGATATTATGGTGGTGTGGGTGTGTTTTGTGAGTATTAGGAGTTATGATGTCAAAAAGTGCGTGTGAGTTGTAATGTAATTGTGTATTGAGTATGTGTGTAGGGTGTAGTTTGAACTGTCTGTATATTTCGTATCGTTCAGTTGTGTAGCGTTGGTTATTTCTGTGTTGTTTATGAAGAATTTGTAGGTTAGATGTTATGTCTATGTAGTCATGTTTTGTGGAGTTGAGATGATCGGCAAAGTTTGATTAGTAGTTATTGTTTGTTATTGCTTTTGGTACGTTTGTTAGTGCTATGTTCTTGGTAACGTGTGTAGAAGGACTTCCCTGTCTGGCCTATGTAAAAACTGGGGCACTAACTGCAAGTTAGTTTGTAAACTCCAGTGTCCTTGTAAATGTCGTCGATTTTGTTGTTTGGTTTAAATTGTTTATTGAGTGTTGTGTGTGGAGTAAGCTATTTTGTAGTTATATTTTTGTAGTGTGTTGGTTAGATTGTGGGTTTCGGATGATCTTTGGTATTGATAAGTATTTTATGGGATTGTCCTGTTGTGTGTTTGTATTTGGGTTATTAGGTTTGTTTTTTAGGCGGTTGTATAATTTGTCAATCATTGTTGGGTTGTATCCGTTAGTTTGTGCTATATGTTTTAAGGTGTTCAACTCCTGGTAGTGTTCTTCTTTGTCTAATGGTGTTTTAAGCAGGCGATATATCATGGTGTTGTAAGCGGCTAGTTTATGTTGGTGTGGGTGGTTTGAGGACCTGTGAATGGTCGTATTGGTACTAGTGGGTTTTCGGTATATGTTGAATTTATGTGTTTGTTTGTCTGTTCGTTTAATTGTAAGGTCTAGGAAGTTGAAAGAGTTTTGTTGTTCTGTTTCGATGGTGTATGTTAGTTTTGGGTGTATAGAATTAGGGTGTTTTAGAAATATGTGTGCTCTGCGTGTGTTACCTTTATATAATGTTATGATGTCGTCGACGTATCTGTACCAGTAAATTATATTATCTGAGTATTTATTGTGTAAATTGTGGTTTTATTCAATATGGTGTATAAATATTTCTGCTAAGATGATAGCTATGGAGGAGCCCATAGCGGTGCTTTAGCGGTGTTTTAACCTATTAGACAAAGGCTTGAAACATAACATCACATCTAAATACAGCCAACAAAATTTCACCAAAACTCTAATATTAGATCTTGAAAATACAATCCAACATAACATACCAGTAGAACAACAAGATGCAATCAGACACCAAATAAAACACAAATTAACCCCCCCCTCAAAACAAACACCCAAGAATTAAAAATAGCCAAATCGATCAAAAAAAAAAATTAAAAAAAAACAAAATTTAACCATAATGAAAGCTGACAAAGGCAACATAATGGTAAAAGAAGACCCGACAACAAAATACAACGCTCAAATCAAAGAAGCAATCAACAAAACAAAACTTATAATCCCACACTACACCAAAAAACACCTAAAAGAAATAAAACCAATGGCCCCTAAACTAAACGCTCTGCCCAAACTTCACAAAACAGACACCCCAATACGCCCACTAATCTAATTCCTCCGGCTCCCAAAACTTTTTTGCTGGATCCTCTTCCTCAGCCTTACTTTCATTGCTTCCATTTCTCCTACCTTGTCTGCTAATGATCTTCCTTTTTCCCAAATTATTAAATTCAAGAGATTTTACAACAATATATATTGTTACATGATGAGACTAATAAATTATTAATATTTTAAATGTAAGTAAAAGAGAAAGAGGGGTTTAGGTAGAAATTACATATACATTATATATATATATATATATATATATATATATATATATATATATATATATATATATATATATATATGTATGTATAATGTCTATATTAAAAATGCTTTTTAAAATGTAACCTTCTCTAGCAACAGCTACAAAAACTTATTGGATGAACATAAACATACAATTTTGTGACGGTATTATTTCCCTTAGATTGTTCTGAGTCTCAAACAAAATGATAACATATATCATGCAACAGCTGATTTTGTGTTATAGGTTATATTGTAGAGTAGCTGTTTTACAAATAGGTTGTTACATTATTTATTGAACATAAATTTAACATTCATTGTACTATTAAATAGTTTTGATCAGTTAACAAATTTATTAATTTATTTAAATTTTGATAAATCTCAATACAAATAATTCAATTTAATGATAATAATAATAATAATCATAATAATAATAATGTATTTTGAATCAAATTTTTGAAATGAAATTATTCTTAGGCGCATCTGGTAACAAATGTTTAGGTAATTTCTTATTATGCAAAATGAAATGTTTTTCTCAAGTAAAAATTTTTGTAGATGTGGCTATAAAAGTCTTCACTTCAGTCGGCATACCCTTGAGTGCCACAACCTAATTTTTTGTAAATGTTTATCTATAAATATTTCATCTACAAAGCTCTTCAATGTATGCTTCTTTTTAAAGGCAAGAAAAAGAGTGATATCAAAAATATTCTTCAACAGAAAACTAAGATAAAAGATGTAAAGGAAGAACTATCAAAATCCTATAAAACTTCAAACTCCACTTGTAAGTATTTTTTAAAGATTTTGTATTTGAATTATATCTTTCGTGAAATATTTAGCCATAGAAATACATGATTTATGAATATAAATTATGTTTTTGATTATCATCTTCCCAGCATTTTAAATATTTCTTTTCATAAAACTTTTTACTTTTTGAGGTAATTTATTATTTTTTGTAATACTTAAGGTCATAATCTTTACAGTGACCTCAAATAATTAGCATATTATTGAAATATTATGGAATTAAGTTTGGTTTTAAAGTGAGTAACCAAAATATGCCCATAAGTAAAGGTATATGATAGCAGTATTTAAAAAAATAAAACACTAATTACGGTGCAGATATAGATAAAAATATAAATATTGTTGTATACCTGTGGTAGTTGGACTCATTGTTCTACATGAGAAAAAAAGGGAGAGAGAGATTGAAGAGAGGATAGGAATTAGAGAGAGAAAGAGAGCAGGAGTGGGGGATGATTCGGAGGTTATTATTATTATTCATGTAGATGCATAGTTGTTAGTATCAGTCCTTCTTTTCTTATATTATCTCTATTATAAATACATTACTTTCATATTTATTACAAACTAGTGTCTACTACGATTTCAATCTATTCATTCATGAAACATTTAGTTCTTAAAATGAACAAGGAGAAATTATTTTACAAAAAATGATTAAATGTATCTAGTCTATGTTAAAAAAATGTATATTCTTTATTATCTCAGTAAATTGATGTAGGCAAACAAAGAAAACATCATTACCCTCAAGACTCAGGTTCTGAAGATGAAAGTAAAGACGAAGATTATAACTTTGATGGCTTAGAAACGCACAAAAAACCTACCTGTAAGTAGAATAAATGTACAATTCTCTTGATCATTTAAAAATAATTTTTGCTACTAAATTATCTACAAATTGTGTTAATTTGAATCATTAAATTATAATAATTGAAAGTTTTCTGACAGTTAAAAATGTCATATGATAAGACTTTGAGGCAATAAAATTTTAGATTTAGTTTTCAATTCTCATTTATTTACAGTAGATCATGGAAAAAATGTTTGTCATGAGCAGGAGTCATCTGCCTTTTAATTAGTTATTAGGGTTAAAGTTACAAAGATTTACAGAGTAAATTTAAAAACTATTATTATCACTAAACACTTTTAAATGTTTATAAACTTGCCTATAGTAGCACTTACTTATGTTTGTTGAGGGAGGCCGTTTTGGGAGATGTGTCCCATTGTCAACTCAGACCATCTAAGTTGACAATGGCCGGTTGGTTTAAGTTGACTCGGACGGTCTGAGTTGACAATGGGACACATCTCCCGAACGGCCTCCCTCAACAAACATAAGTAAGTGCTACTATAGGCAAGTTTATAAACATTTAAAAGTGTTTAGTGATAACTAGTAGCTCACGTGGAATCAACAAATATATATTATTATATTACCTTTAAATTTATCGTGGAGTATTTCTGTCATTTTATAATATGTATACAATTCTGTTTTAATACTATATAGTAGAACCTAAATTAGTTGGACCAGTTGGAAGTGCTGTCAATCCTACATAACAAATGTTCAGGTTAAATAAATTGTATTGAACTTACAATAAACTCCTTTTCTAAGGGAAGAATCACTGTTATTTACACAATACAAAAAAACATAGTAACATGTATAAACTGTTCAGTATCACCCACTTCTTAAGAAACAAGCTTGTTAGTTTCTGTTATGTTAATTTCAAATAGCGTTTATGGGCCACATAATCACACATGCTTTTTAACATAGAAACTTGGGTGGTGCTGTCACCTGGTGTGCAAAATAGATCATCAACTTATCCGACAATTTGTGTGAATTTGCTTCAGCGTGATATAACTTCTGCTGTTTAGTGTTTTCTCATCTGTAATACCCCTGTTTACTAAATTTTAGGTTGAAAATATCTAACACATCATGTTTTTAATTTCAATGTTGGCTTAACATTTGTCCCCTGTAGACCTGCTCAATGCTCTCAACAACATCATGGTATATTGGTGTAGTCACATCAGATGATAAGTCTTTTACAGTGATGCTCTTCTTCATCAGAGGTCCAGCAACCGGATATGGCAGGGCATTGTAACAAAGCCAGACAGCTTTGGTTTCTATACCATGGGGCATTTAATATTTTGTCATATCAGGGACAGAGGGCTTACAACAGGTCTTTAAAAAAGACTTTTTCCATCCATGGATTTTTTTTACCTCAGCTTTCTTTTTTTGAAGCCTCTCCCTCCTCATCAATTTTTATGGCTAGGGGGTTTGCTTGGTATTATAAAAAAAGACCAGTTTTATCAGCATTTTAAATAAGTTCTTTTCCTGAAGTAGTTGTCATTAATAAGGTTGATAATGAAGGAATTAAAGATGAAGAAAGCGCCTTCAAGGCTGCTATAGCCAGCAACAGTGATGTTTTGTTGAAATAAACATTTTGTGTTCAGTCTAACCAAAATATATAATAGAGGAATTAAGCATTTAGAAACATTTTATCTGAATTTATTCTTAGAAAAATGAAACCAATTAAATTTTATAAGCAAGACAAGTATTACATTGAGTATTTAAAGTATTTACGTAACTTACAAATTAAGAACTTATAAAGTTTTATTATCCTCAAAAAACTTGCACGGGATTGCCTAAATAAGCATAAATTAAAATGTAATAATTATTTTAAAATCTATAAATGTTTTTTAAAACAAAGAGTTGTTCTACCTTCATTCAATAATTTAAAAGTAAGTTATATTAAAGTTGTGCTCAAAATTTATTGTTTTAATAATAAAGCTTTTTCTGAACACCAGTCTTGTATTAATGTGTGTGTTATAATAAGTGACTTACTGACAAGACTTATATATAGAAATTGTGTTAGAAATGTTATTATAAATATTGAAATTAACAAATAACAATGATTTCCTTTTAAGAAATAGTCCATTTAAAAATTTACTAACTATGTTTTGCTGTGTGTAATTTCAGTGTTGTTAAAAATGGAATACTGAAACTGCAATAAAAATTATTCCGAGTGGATTTTATTTCTTCCAAATGTAATTGGAATGGATTTTTGTACATCCTTATCTTATTTTTGTAAAAATAACACATTTCTCCAGTTGAAGGGGGATTTAAAGAGAAGTTTTTATTTATATTTTAAAGATTATGTATTTTTAATATTGTAAGTAATTGTTGTATAACTAAGGGAATACTTTTGAGTATTCACTTAGTTACACAATAATTACTTATAGTTTAATCTGTGAATTCAAGATGATTACAACAAGCAACTTTTTTTTTTTAATAGTCTATGAATGAGATGTAAAAACATTCCACAGAAAGAAAATGTTCTTAGAGAGAACACTGGGGAAACTGAGGGATTTCCATGTTGTAGTATCATGTTAAAAAAAAACATTTATTATTTTAAAAAACTAAGATAAAAGAAATATTCTTTAGAAACATTTGAAGATTTTAGGTTATTCAAGATTACTGATTAGTATTTTGATTTAAAATATTTTCTAACAACAAAATTTTGTTTGAGCAAAAAATATCGTTCTAATCTATAATTAATGATTTAAATGCTAGCCTTGTTTGAAGATAATGATGTGTCTGGTAAGCAAATAGTTGGCTTTCAAACCCCTAAGAGGAAAGGTGCAATGGCGCTTAAAGCTTCTGAATCTGCTAATAAGACAACACCTACTCGTAAGGGAGAAATCTCTGAAACTGTGACACCTAAACAGAAAAAGACAAAAGCTGGATCAACAACTCCGTTATCTGCACAACAGATAAAAGATGGTCGAAATACAACAGATATTTCTTCTAAGACACCATACAGTTTGAGAAACAAATTAAAAAGGAGTGAGTTTATTTCCATTTTTCATGATTAAAATTCATTTGAAAATTGTTTATTTTACATAACTATAAGTAATGTTAAAAGGTAAAATATAATGCATATTGTTACATTACTATGCTTTTAGTTTAAAATAAGAATGCTCAAGTTACACAATAAAATAAAAACAAATAGGGCTTAGAATTGTTACATCTAGTCTACCTCTTGATACTCAATATCATTTTAAAATTCAAATCCAGGTTATCTTAAGGGAAAGTTGTAGGTCAATGTGTCGGTGAATTAACACATTAACTGACATAGTCTTGCCCGATCTTGGATGCTATGATTGTGGAACAGTTTAACCCAAGTTGTTTTCTCAATATTCAAAACTTTTTTTCTTGGTGTTGTCCCTAATACCATTGTAAAAATTCTTAGCAGGTTTCATTTTGCTAGTTAGATCTCAGCTTCCATACAGTTTTCTAGAAAATGTTACCTATGCAAACAGAGTTATAAACTCTGTTATAAATATGGTACATAAAAACTTATTAAAAAAGAGAATATGTCCAAGTGTAATTGTATATAGGTATTTTGTAATTACAGTTTAAATGTAGGTGAAGATATTCACTTGGAGCAAAGAACTAGGAGAAGCCAGAGGTCATAAATCAATATGGAAGTCAAAGAAGGTCTTATTGCTCTGTTTAGTTTTAATTGTATGCTACTAGAAAAAGATCCAAACAAGTTATATAAAACAGAAAAGTGGTAATTATTGTTCCAATTATGACATTTTAATTGTATTCTTCTCTATTGAAAATAACGATTTACAGAAATTCTAATTTTATTAAATTTGTGAAATACTTACTGAAATAATAATTTGATCAAATAAAGTAATATTAATCAATGTCCAATACAAAGATTGAGATCCTGTTGAAACCCACTTCAAAATATCAAAAAAATTATGTCTCAGTAAGTTTTTCATCAAATTATTTTAATTATAATTTCAGAAAGTTTTTATTTTACTTAGTATTGAAAGTTTTAATGATTGGCATGGACTACAAATTCTGGAGCTCTAAATGTTTAACAAAATTTTGACAACAATGAAATTTATACTCATCATCTTAAACTACTTACTTTACTTTACTTTATCCAATGCCAGATCTTGGCATTTCTGCCATTCTCCTCCTAGCCTCCCAGTAGAGACAATGCTGGCTTGGTCTTCTATATCTTGCTATGCTGTGCAATTCTGAAGATGTGGACCGTCCATCTTTTGATGGTTGCACAGAGGGCAAATATCTGAGGCGGCTAATCCTATTTTATATAGTTGGGTTTGGAAATAGTCATGGCCCTTAAGCAATCTGAATTTGGCAACAGCTTCCACTCTAGATAGGCTATGTGGTATTAGCACTGTGTGTGCCAGGCTCCTCCATATCTTTCCAGCGCTCATTTCTTTTTGAGTTTCCCTTGTTTTTTCATTGATAGTAGATTCAATCAGGCTTCTTGCTGTCAATAGAGATATAGGATTGTCAGGCTGTGGCAAGGTGTTACCTTTCTTCGCTAACTGGTCTGCGGGTTCATTTCCTACAATGCCAACATGGCTAAGGAGACATTGCAGCACAATGTGGCACCCTTCTTCAATCATCCTTGCCAGGGCCTTTCTTCCATTCATTGTTTGCACACAGTTGGCAGAGATATTACTAGTTAGTGCAATTATACTAAGCGTATTTCTAAACTAAGGTCTGTTTGTTTATATTCCCTCATAGTTCGCTTGCACGCCGCAACGAGCGCTTGCGTCACGTCCCGGCATGCCTTGGCAACAACTACGCTCAGTTACAGCTGTGTAGCTAACCTGTGCGTTGTATTCTGTACTTACAAAATGTAATCGCAAGCCCCTTGCGAAGTTTTTCGGTTATACGGTTTTTGTCGGCAAGAAACATGTCTGCTGCAGAAATTCACCGACAGATTTCTGAAGTTTACGGTGCTAATGCCATGTGTGAAGGAAAAGTGCGTAAGTGGGTTCGAGACTTCAAAGATGGCTGCGACAATGTCCATGACGAAACGCGATCTGGTCATCCATTTCTAATCTCAGACGATTTGCTGGCTTCAGTTGAAGTGAAAATTTGTGACAACAGACGCTTCACGATCACTACTCTCTCACACGAATTTCCGGAAGTTTCGAGGTCTGTGATTTACAAAATTGTTCATAAAAAATTAAACTTCAAGAAACTGTGCTTGCGTTGGGTCCCTAAACTCCTGACGGAGGAGGACAAACACAAAAGACTCGAGAGTTCCTTGAATTTTCTGACACGTTATGATGAAAATGGTGATGACATGCTGAGTCGGATTGTAACTGGAGACAAAACGCGGGTTTCGCATTTCACTCCCGAATCGAAACAACAAACCATTGAATGGAGACACATGCAATCTCCCGTAAAGGTCAAAGCCAGACTTTGTCACAGCCCAAGATCATGGCGTCCGTGTTTTGGGATAGGCATGGTGTTTTGCTGGTCGACTTATGGAACAAGGAACGACAATAAATGTAGAAGCCTACTGCCAAACTCTGAGGAAGCTCAGCAGAGCGCTTCAAAACAAGAGACGTGGCATGCTCACAAAAGGAATTTTGTTTCTGCACGATAATGCAAGGCCTCACACTGACCCGAGCTGCATTGGACTCTTTTGGCTGGGAAGTTTTGGACCACCCACCCTACAGCCCTGACCTTGCGCTGAGCGACTTTCATCTCTTCCGTCATCTGAAACATCACTTGGGCGGCAGCCGTTATGACGATGACGAGGAATTGAAAACGGCCATGAATTCTTGGTTATCACAGCAGGCGGCAAGTTTTTATGAAGAAGGTTTCCAAAATTTAGTTGTGCGATATAATAAGTGTTTACAAAAACTTGGAAACTATGTAGAAAAATAGATAAAAGTATGGAGATTCCAAATATAAAATTAGTTTTGGCAAATTTCTTTTTTTTTCCTTTCAATTTTTAAACGGCCCTTACTTTAAGAATACCCCTCGTAGCAGCCTGTGAATCCACGAAGAACACAACTCTTGCTGACTCTCTGGAGATCGAACAAAGTTTTTTGGCAGCTTGTACTATAGCCGCAATCTCACCATCAAAGTTGTTGGCATTAATTCAAACTGGGCTACAGCCCTCAAAGTTGTTGCTTTAAAAGCCAGCACCAGAGGCATCCTTTACCTCTGCCCATCAGTGTGTACATGGATCCAGTTATCTTTACTGTATAGATTCGCAATAGTTTCCAAAGCAGCAGGGCTTCAGGCTGTGGGGATCACTAATAGCATTGGAGTCTTTTTGATTTAGAAGCGACATCATCTTAAACTAAATGGAGGGATGATCTTGTTTCTTTTTTTTGCAAACTTTGTTAAAGTCTATAGTCATATTTTAATCTTAAATATGGATTTAAGTCATCTTCAACCGTTAGATTGTTTCTATATTTGTTTTAAAAAAATGTTTTAAATTTTAAAAAAATCTGTTTTCACAATTAAGAAGTTCAAACTCGTTTCGAACAAACATTAGGTTTGTTTAGTAAAAACGTATATATATAGCTATATAATATAAATAAATAAATATATATATATATATATATATATATATATATATATATATATATTTTACATTGTCCATTATTTTTCTGTTGCACTGACTTTATGAAGTTGATATATTACTATTGTAAATACTTTTATCCACCACCAAGTGCAATAATTTTACCTTGTGTGATGTGGTACTTTTCGGTCACTTGACCATTGTCGAATCACTGTGAAAAGTATTTACAATAGTAACATATCAATTTCATATATATAGCCTAATACCTTTTACCTAAAAACAAATTTGGATATAAATTGGATAATATGTTTTATCATTTAGTACAGGATACAGTAATAATATCTAATGGAAATGTTATATATTCTGAAATAAAAATAATATTTAAAAGCATTAGTATTGAATAGCTTTATTTTTAAATTTTGCTATTTACTTAATAAGCAATATGTAATTATTTCTACTAATGTACTGTATTTCTATAGGAATTTCTGTCGAAAAATTACGAGAAGTATGTAGTTCAGAAAGTGATAGCGATTTTAATTATGACAGTGAAAATGATGATACTTCCCAAGAATCATCAGACAGTTCTTCTGAAGATGATGCAGTACAACCTTTGACACCAAGAAGGTCATTAGTCCAACAAAATTCATCTAATTCTAGTATCAAGCGTAAGAAAAAAGATCTCAACTATGTAAGTTTTGTAAGATTTTATGGTATTGTTGTTAGACAACAACCTATTAGCGTGTAGATAACACATTTTTCAGCACAGATTAACAATTAAATTTTTATTAATAACATACATAGAATGAAAACAACATAGATCAATTTTTTTTTAAAGAACCACTACTCACCATTTTTCAATTCCAGTTATTAGGTTACACTCTCCTTGTATATATATATCTTATACAAATTTTCAATTGTTAATAAAATCCTTTTTTTTATCCAATCAAGTTCAAATGATTTTAATACAGTTTTTTCAAATATTTATTCATTAATTAAAATTTTAAAAAATTAATTCGAACTGACGAACTACATGTTTGTAATCCAGTACTTTGGAACTAATCCAACTTTCTGTTAAATAGAATTCAAGAACTTAAAGATGTATATGAAATTCTAAGAGAAAGATTCCTTGCAATAGTGAAGCATTACAAGAGGTGGTTAGAATAAGAAGCTATATATCAGCTTCATAAATTGGAAACAAAAAAAGCGAATAAATAATAACAACAAAAATAATAGTCTAACACTATATAGTGTATAAAGAGGAAAATGGAAAATCGCAAGGAAATTCACTTTCTATTTTGCCCCTTAATATTGTGATTCTGTAATATGTATATATATATATATATATATATATATATATATATATAAATTTATATTAATTGTAATTATAAAATGAAAAGTAACTAAAATAAAATTTTTATTTGTCGACCTCAGTAGGAATTGACTTTAAAAATTTAGTTCTATATTACTTGTTATTTTATTTTTTACTGTTTTTCAAGACAACTAAATTTTTAAACACTGTGTAGCCAGGTATTTGACTCTGAAGTGTGGACAAAATTATTTTATAACTAAAGCAACTTATAACATTGCAAATAATTCATAAAATGACATACAAAAAAACAATTTAATATTGATGGGGCCAGAGGTCAGTAGTAGTCTATTTATGACATCACGATTACAAGCCTTTGTGTTGAATTTTTTAGTATAATCCAAAGTAATCTAAATAAATAAAAGTGTGTATTGTGAGCAATTTATTCTAAAATCTTGCCTATAGATAACAGGGCTTGATAATGGATCGACACAACAAAACTTTATGTAGAAGAGGCGTCATTACATGTCAATGATATTGTTCCATATACAGTTAAGCAGTTTCTGAAAAAATTTAAAAAATTTTCAATGTCTTTTTTGTGACTTTTTGACAGTTTCTAAAATTACTTTTAGGCGACTTTGGATAGGATTGGGTGTACCATCCTGGATCCACAGCGGTGTTATTGTCTTCACAATTTAACTGTTGAATAACGTCTGTAAAACTTGAAAAAGAATAGTTTACTGTATAGTTTAATATAGACTGAAGATTCATTTCTACACAAATTATTGTAACTATAAGACTTTCACGTGATTACAGTCTACATTAGGTTATTGTAAAATTGTATAGCATGTTTAATTGTTTTTATAAGTCTTCAAATGATGTTATAGTGTTTTTTTGATATACCAGCTTTGACAACATAGATAATGGTTTCAATAGTGTTAGCTGCTGCTTTTGCTCATTCTGATTCCTAATTGGCACTTTCCTATATTTTATTCGTGTTGTGTTAAAGCCTTATTACATTTGAAGCAATTGTCATCTCTTCATACTGAAATTTTCTCTGAGTAGCAAAATTAACTTATCTGAATTCAATTTACTCTGAAGTTTTCTTTCCCGCAGTTGTTATTCTATAACAGAAAGATTTGATTGGGCAGCCTTCCCTTGAACTTTATATGCTTTCAATGCAAACAAAGTATGGATAATTTGAAGTTCAACTTCTTTAATTGAAAACTGTTAGCTTAGTTATGGCCTTTAATTCCATTGGCTGTAGTGATTGCCTTCCAAGAATTATCTGCGTTCAGATCAAGATCATGGGATTTGGTGCGTAAGTGGTATCTAGAAAATCAGTTATTGATTAACACTCTACTCAGTCATCAGTTTGTTGTTATTGGTAAGAGAGATTATTTCCTTATTTGTCACACATAAAACTAGACATCTGTGCTTATGTTTAAGGCCCATTGACTTTCTGTCAGGCGTCTAAACATATAGATTGCTTCAACAGTTTTTATGTTAACGGAGAGTGGAGCTCAATAAGATTTTATTCGATATTGGTCAGTAGTGTAAATGTTTTTTATATTTAGTGTATTCTTGTGTACAACAAAAGTGGAGACTAGAATCTAAAACAAACTTCCCTTCTGGAATTTTGGGTTTGTCTTAATAAACTATCTCATTTACTTTGTTTCTCTTTCAAGTAACTCTCTAAGTTTCTTTATTTCATGAAATTAGTGATTTTGTCTTATATAGTTATTTTTTTCAGGTGTTCACTTCAGATGCTTACTTTGAATCTCATGCAAGCAAAGTTAAGACATCAGATCATACTCTTAGCCGTTTAAGAAATCCTCGACTTACCCAAGATGTAATGAATTCTTTGCTTAAAAACACTCGATGTAGTCATGAGTCCTCTGTTCGTAGTCTTATAAATGACCACATGAAAAGATTCAATTCTTGGAAGTTTTCCTTAAGGTAATTTTAAATAATTTTATATTTTTATCTTAAGGTAAGATGCAACAATTTACATATTGCTTTTTGTAACCATCTAGCTTTCAATTTTATGTTACTTTCCTCCTAGTCTAACTTATGTACTAATATTAGTAAAAAGGTTTTTTCAATATTTACTATGATGTGTTGGCACGTCCTAGCTGAAATAGGATGTTCCTTGCTGAAATTTTGCTCATTTTTTTGGTTTGACCCTTATAGTTATTGAATATAAAACAATACACATAGGGAGAAATATTGCTACAATCATTTGAGAAATCTGTGAACAATTTATAAAAACAAACGATAATTCAGGGTAAAATATTTTGAAAAAATGAGGGCTTAGTAAACATGTTTTATGTGAGAAGAGGAAGTTTTAAATAAATCAATTGATCATCAGAAATGTGGCTATAGCAAATGTGATTACTATTTAGGCTCATATTAGAGTGAGCTCAAATTAGAAATAAAGTACACAACCTCTTGAATAGGCCCTTAAGGGTTTTTACAAATTTACAAAATTCAAAGTTAGGATAGTCATAAACTAATGTTAAAGTAATTATTTACAAAACAAAATACAACACAACACCAACAACAAAGATAAACTACAAGCACCAGGCATATACAAATTAAACTGTACAAATTTACCAAATTCTACATTGGGCAAACGAGTCGCAGCTTTCAACAAAGAGTCGAGGAACACACAAAATCACCTAAACAGAAAACCAACTTAGCATTCTCCAATCACCTAAAAGAAACATGACACAAAAACATAGTCATTTACCATAACCAAGAAATCTTACCATCAACAAAAAAGGACCACATCACAACACACTAGAACAATATGAAAGTTTTACAAATTTACAAAATAAATTAAAGTTTGGATAGTCATAAAATAATGTAAAACTGATTGTTTAAGTTTCACCGAACGTAATGAACTACAAAGTTCCAGGGTATATGATAGTATTAACTTAGTGTTTTATTGAAGGACTATTAAATTAAAGTAATAAACTGTCAGAACTAAATAGTTTTGGTGCCTGTGCCTTACTATCAGTCAGTGTTCAAAACTTAACTATGTTTAAAATATTGTTTTTCAAATGTGGTGGGAATTTGCCCTTCCAACACAGTCAGTTGCCAGTTTATTCTGAGCAGTCAGAGTGGAAAAACATGATACCACATGAAGTGCGCTTTTTGATTTTGTAACACAGCGAGATGGAGTGTTTGCTTGAACAGCGATACTCCATCAAATTTTTTGTGCGGCTGGGAAAGAATGCAACAGAAACATTCCAGATTCTTTCAAGGATAACTGAATTTCAAGGTCATAGTCCAGGAGGTGGCACAAGGGATTTAAAGAGGCGATTGCCGACATATCCTGGCCCGGAGGACGAAATAATGAAGAATCATCCATGTTGAGTTGGTACAACAGGGAGAAACTATCTACTCAGCTTTCTGTCTGGAGGTGCTCAAGAGATTGAAATACCAGGCTGTACGAGTTCTGTTCAAAAAATATGCGGACTGAGGTCATAAAAAAAATGTACTTTATTTGGAACTTTATCTGGGTCTCCTTCAAAGTACTCTCCTCCCCAACACACACACTTATCCCAACGGTGTTTCCACTTGTTAAAACAGTCTTGGTATGCTTCTTTTGTGATGGCATTCAGCTCCTTCGTCGCATTTGCCTTAATCTCCGATATCGTTTCAAATCTTCTTCCTCTGAGGGGTTTTTTGAGTTTTGGGAATAAAAAAAGTCACAAGGAGCAAGGTCAGGTGAGTAGGGGCGGGGCTGGGAAAGAACAGTGATCGAGTGTTTGGCCAAAAACTCACGAGTTCTGAGTGCTGAGTGAGTTGGAGCGTTGTCGTGATGGAAAAAACCAGTTATCACTTCTCCACAGTTCTGGCCTTTTGCGTAGGATGGCGTCTCTCAGACGTTTCAGTTCTTCAATGTAGGTAATCTGGTTGAATGTAGAGCCTTCAGGGAGGTACTCGTAGTGAACAACACCCTTAGCATAAAAAAAAAACTGTCAGCATCATCTTCACATTCGACCGAACGTGGTGAGCTTTTTTGGGTCTTTGGGACGTTTGATTCACCCATTGGGATGATTGGACCTTCGTTTCAATGTCGTTTCATCACTGATTATAATTCTTGACAAAAAGTTCTCATCTTCATTTGAACGATCAAACAGTTCCCGACAAACCCAGACGCGATTGGCTTTTTGGTCGTCGTTCATCAGGCATGGCACAAATTTCGCAGGGACGTGGTGCATCTTCAATTTTTCGGTCAAAATCTCGTAACAAGATCCAACTGATATCCCACACTCTTCAGAAATCTCCCTAATGGTCAAACGTCGATTTTTGCGCACCAGGGTGTTGATTTTGTCAATGTGTGGGTCGTCAGTTGACGTTAAGGACGTCCCTGAGGATCGTCATCAATCGACTGTTGGCCACCCTTGAAACGTTCATGCCACTTGAAACATGCAGTACGCTTCATGGCAACATCACCGTAGTCCGTGTTAAGCATCACAAATGTTTCTGTTGCAGATTTCCCGTTTTACATAAAATTTTACAGCAATTCGTTGCTCCTTCAGGCTGTCCATTTTACAATCCGACAAACGAAAAAACACTTTACTAAACTGCGTGTAATTCATCAACAAATGAAGATATCTGTGACTGAAATACCGTGTTTTAATCAGCTGATTTATACGAACCTAGCGACACCAAGCGGACTCTCCTGAAACTAACTTCAGAATTTTTCGGACTCTCCTGTATTTTTTGAACAGACCCCGTATGTGTAAAGGTTGATATCACAGACATTATCAAACTCTATCAAATCAGTGTCGCCAGCCACACTGTTGGTTTTCATCTTTAACAACTTCCTGGCCCAGATTAACACGCATGGTTCCCTCAGCCCCCTTGAAATTCCGAATTCACTCCATGAGACTGTTTTGTTTGTTTCCCCAACTGATGAGAGGTGAAAGGAAAGTACTGGGAGTCCGAGGAAAACATCCAAATGCATGTTACAACATTAATGTTTCTATGATAAATTTCTGTCGAAGAGTTTAGGTTAGGGTGCCTTCCAGGCGTGACTGACACATTTCCGCAAGTGTGCTTTCCAGGCATGGCAGGCATGTCTCAGCAGGAGTATTGATGCTGGGGGAAAGTATTTTGAAAAATTTTAGGCATTTGTACTAGTACGATTAATACATTATTTTTCCCAAAAAATGTGCATTACTGTTTTAATGGATTCTGTATGTGTCCTGGGATAGACATACTACAGGTTTTCTGTGTTTATTAAAAAACAACTTGACCTATATCAGATCTACATGCCTCCTAACCATGCCTTAAAAAACATTCAAATAGCTGTCTCGTGTCAAGTGATCAAAAGTACCTGATTTATATAGCTGTCATATTTGTGCTGGACTTCTGAACTAGCCTTTGTATTGTGTGGTTGTGCTTAAGCCTCTCACCAACAACTATTTGTCTCCCATTTCCATAAAGTTTAATAAAGATTCAAGCACCTGTGTTGCTGCACAACATTGATCTGTTCCCCACAATGAATCGATCACTACACATAATGTAAATATACATAAACCCCAAGTAGGCTTGTCCATTTGAAGTTTTCACACACATTTTTTGCAATAGACCTTGGGCTGTTGCTTTATAGAATCCCTTTCCTCCATTTTGTTTTTTTCATGTCATTTTGGGTACATTATAACTTGACAAATTACCCCGCCACACGCCTATGTTGACAGTTTGGACTCCTGTCTGAAAATCTGAACTATTCTGGAAAACTGAGAAGTCAGTTTTGTTAGTCCCTGCTAATGGAGATCCTGCTGATCAGATGTGTGAACAACTCAAGAATACTACGACAATTGGATGATACATATAGTATTACCATTTAGAGAAAATATTACACAACTTTTGAATAATTGCAATGACGTTTTTGCAAGTTTCAGGACTTGAGAAAACTATTTGACAGAGTTTTCCTATAGCCAGAGTTTTTAAAGCAATATCACTAATTTATATCCAATTACATTAAGTTAGGACATAAGAGCATCACAACATCTCCGCCCTATGTTTACTACTCCATTGAGTATTTTAAGAGCATAGTTCCACCACTATATTAAGAGTAATTAAACACTTCTCCTGGCTCAAACCTTAATAAATTGAACCAATACATGCTTCCAGGACCCAAACTCCAGAATGATCTATCTAACCTACTGACAGCCTTCCGGTTATATACTATCACCCTGCGTGCTGACATCAAAATTATTGAATTTTGTAGTCCATTACATTCGGCGAATCTTAATTCTTTAAAATGATTATTTCAAATTATATTCCACCAGATATTACTAAGATATGAGGATCAACACCATCATCATATTCTCTACAGGGCTTTAGTCAACAAGCTTATCAAGAAATTCAAACTAAATATTGTTAACATATGATCTCAACTCATCTGCAAATGTGACAAGATTGTAAATGGACACCTCCAATGTTTTTATTTATTTCTATAAAATGTTAAAACCACAATTACCAGATCTATACACAATTTTAGATTAAATACTCGTGCTTTAGTAATGTCTAAAAATGTGAGTTTAGGTTAACAGCTTTTTATATTACTTTGGATCTCACTTCTAAACAAAAAACTATGTGTAATACAAAAATTAATTATTTCTTCTTCTAACTTTAAACTATCACAGTGACTAATACTGCAATTATCGTACATATCAAGAACCACTTTACTTATTTAGTAGGTTTTCTAAATAGTTAATAAATAAATAAATAAATATATATATATATATATATATATATATATATATATATATATATAAATATATATATATATATTTAAGATTTAAAATGAAACAAACTGCTTGTCACAAATACCCATGGTATTTTGAAGTAACAAGTATTGGAAAGGAATTAGTTTAGCTCAACTATTTAGGAAAGAGAATGGAAGGGAGTGGACTCTATTTTGATGAACTGTATAGTTGTTTATTCCTTCTCTTTGTTTTCTTCTCACCATTTCCGAAGCCTGGCATCATTAGATACATACTTAGTTAAATAAAAATGCAGTTGCTCGTTTTGAAACAATTAATTAATATTTTTGTATTATGATGCAAATTGCTAAACTTATAACTAAAGTAAATTTATAAAAAGTTTACATAGACATAAAGTTTTAAAGTGCACTAAATGATTGTTATGTTTATGTGATGAAGTCACTTTAAAGATAATCAATATTTACATTTCAGAAATGAAAGAATTACATAATTTCAACATATGACAACAGGTTGATCAAATGAATATTGACATCAAGAAACTTATTATTTTAACACTTGAGAGGGCATGCGGAGTTTTTCTCCGCACATATCATTATTGGTTAAGAAAAAGTCTTTCCAGTTGTCAGAAGTTTATTTCCGGCTCGTTACTCCACAACCTGCATTCTAGGAATCGGCCCAACCTATTTTTGTTTATCTTTTCCTCGTATCATTTAATATTTGTCTCATGCGGTCAGATTGCGATTTTGTGTAATTTATTTGTGCGGAGTTCCTTGTGGGCATCTATTTATATTACAAAAGACTTTGTGAACTTAAATTATTACTGTTTTTGTTGTTATTATAATACCATTTGAGGAAGATATAACCAAAGGCCAATGTTACATTTGTGATCAAAAGAAGAATTGTTCATCTCAAATTCGATGTGGTAATTGTAAGATTTTCATCTGCATGGAGCATGCAGCACCTGCTTGTTGTGTGATGTGCATTCAAACTGAAAAATTTGTAGAAGAATTCGGTGGGGACTAGTGACATTAGAAATGAACAATTGCGAGTTGTGTTTTTAACAGAGTTTAAGTTTCTGCTAGTTTTATTTTACACTAGAACCTGTTGTGTTATAAATAAAGCCAATTTGCAGGGTTATATATTTGAAGTGTCGACAAGTGGAAAACCTAATTATTTACATTTATTTATGCACTGTTAAAATAAAAATTAAGACAGTGTTTGCAATGAATAATTATATTAAATTAGCTATTATTGATTAATAAAAAACTTATAATAATTTAGTTTTTTGTCAGTGATCACTGACAACTACTAGAAGTTTATAACGTTATAGCTTATATGACTTTTCTAGGCTTTTCTTTAGGCCTGTGTTTATTGCCAGGTAAATTTTTCCTTCTCTAGTTTGGTTCTCTAGTCCTTCTCTATCATTTGGTTTTGACACATGATATCAAAATGCATATTGATAAATCACAGTTTATGGTTAAGAGATTGAAAATCTACGGTTTTGTTTTAAGAAATTACTTTGCAACACAAGCTTATTTGGATTTTTTAAAGAACATTAAAGTATCAAAATTTTATAGTCCTTTTTTCAAAATTAACTGATGAATTATGTAATTTGATTTCAGTCAAGGTTACAGCATTTTATTGTATGGACTAGGTTCAAAGAAGAGTTTACTTAATACTTTCCATAAAGAAATGTTAAGCAACAGTTTGGTGCTGGTAGTCAATGGGTTCTTTCCAAGTTTAACCATAAAAGAGGTAAGATTAACTAGTAGCTTTTATAAAGATAATATGAAAATAATTACTGTTACTTGAACCGTTCATTCAAGGAAGGTAATATGGTCAGCACTGTAGTTCAACTATTATTATCATAGGTTTGGGTGTAGGTACTAATTTTTACTGAATTAATCTTGTTGCTGAAAAAGCACTGTGAAATTCAATTAATACCACAAATGAGTGAACCTGGGACCTTTATTTGGGTTGTAACTAAGAAACCAATTAACCATGTGAATTTTTAAATTGTGTGTAACAATTGAAAGTCTTGTGAAGTGTAAGGTCTTGAAAAAAGTGATTAGAATTAAGTTGACGAAAAATCACAAACCCATTGAAATTTTTTGCAACATTGTGAGCTGTATGTGAACGGAATACAGAGTGGAGCAGTAGTGTATTCCATTAAAATGGCTGCACCAATATTTTTGATGAGGACCACAGCTGGCAGCCAAGTCTTCTAATTGAAGAATTGTTGTCAAAGATCTACTTGAAAATTGTCACCCCAGAGAAAATTCTTATTTAATTCTTCACAAATTTCATAGAGCTTGTGAAATTTTAATGGAAAAGAAAAGAAAAGATTTCCACAAACGTTTTTGTTCATCTTTGACAACATTTCTTCAGTCACAAGACTTGGACGCCTATTCCAGTCCTTGAACATTGGTGGGGCCATTCTTGAAACAATACACTACTGCCCCATGTAACCTTTACTAATAATTCTGTCTCCATACAACTCAAAAAGTAATAATAATTTTCATTAGATTTGTGATTTTTTATCATTAAAGTTCTAATCACTGAATAGATCTTACACCTCGTGGTTGTGAGAAATACTGAGTGTGTTATACTGAAATATAAATAAATTTAAAAGCTTTTGTCACTGAATTTTTTTTTATAATAGACATGAATTACATACCTTACTGATATCCCTTCATACATTTCAAAAAGAATTTATTTAATTTAGAAATTCTGCAAATATAACCTGCATATATTCTTTGTTTAACTTGTACTTGAGCTATTATTATTTAAATATACACATTTACATATATAAAAAATATGAAAAAATTACTTTCAGTAGCATTGGCATTTGTTGTTAATAAAGAACAGACATTTTTGGTATATGTATCTCTTGATAATTCAACCTTTGCAACTCTTAGTTATATTTTCTGAATTTAAAGGCATGTTTTTACAAAACGTGGTCTAAGTTGACGAAATATACATCTTCAAAAATCGTTGTTCTCATCAAAAGTATTTGCTATTAAAGTCAAGTATTTACATTTTTTTAATATATTTTAACTTGCTGTATTTTTTGTCATATACATTATTGCAATTATTATATTATTGCAATGAATATCATTACAGTATGATATCAATGTTTCAAAAACCCATTAATAATATCAGAAAATTGTAGGTAATTTGTCCCTTCTACTATACAACTAACCATTGATCAAAGTGTCACTACAGTAATTTAGTAGAGTTTAAAAATAAAATACTCCTTCAATTATGTTATAATTAAAAATTCTGAATATTATATCTACTTTTACTTAAGGGGATCTTAAGACATTGGTATTTATTTAATTTGATCATGAAATAGCAGTAATAAAAGCGGCAATGAAAAGAATTTGTTCATAGTCTTTTACGGAACAATTAATTAATTTTTAAATTATGTGAAGGTTTATCCTTTGATTATTGTTGAATTATCTTACAAAATCATTTAAATCTGAAATAAAAGTGGGAATTTTTAGGTCGTAGACAGCATAGCTGGAGATCTTTTGGGTTTGAAGAGTATACCTCCTCATCCTTTAGATGCCGTAGCTTGGATAGAGGAAAAAATGAGTCATACAATTAAAAGGATATTTCTCATTATACATAACTTAGATGGGCCAATGTTACGTGGTGAGAAGACACAGACAATTCTTTCCCGACTGGCATCTATTCCTCGGCTTTACCTTATAGCTTCTGTTGATCATATCAACTGTCCTTTGCGTAAGTTTGTAGCATTTTTTAACATTCTGAATATATAAATGTAAGAAAATTTTGTGACTAACAGAAAAGTTATTTCTTAGTTTTTTGAGATCATATAGACATTTTTGTATGGCTTCTTTCTGTTTATAATTCATATTTTTTTATACCTATAGGAGTAAAATTGCATTTTAATTTTAAAAAGTATTCAAAATTTTTATTCGTTTTATTGTTTAAATTAAATGCAATTGTTTTTTATTTTATACTAGACTATAAACGACCAAGGGGAACATTTACCTAACATTGAAATTGAACAACAATAAAAATGTATACAGAGCACAGTAGCGTATTTATAATAAATGAACAATAACCTATGCTACAAATATTTAAATACCCTTGATGTACATTTTGCTAACACTGTTAGCCTTATCAAAAGGTTACAAATATACTGGCTTCTAAAAACTAGAAACCTAAATTTTTTAAATCAATAAATCACTAAATCTTAAATAATTTAGGTTTCTAGTATTTAGAAGCCAGTATATTTGTAACCTTCTGATGATACTAACAGTGTTAGCGAACTATACATCATGGGAATTTAAATGTTTGTAGCAATGGTTATTGTTGTTCATTTATTGAACAACAATGCTACTTATTTAAATAAATAAAACTTCTTAAACACAAATAAACCCTTTTAATTAAATCCTTATGCACATTTCGATATCAAAGCAATCATATTCAGAGAAATTTGTCATGTAAATACTTATGTTCTCAAAAACAATGCATTAATGAGAATTTTAAAGCAGTATGAAAAGGTAACCTAAAATAGATAAATGTAAGTATTTTTGTTATAAATTCCTTGCAATATAAGTGTATATTAAGGATTTAATAAATGAAAGTATGTTTCTGGATAAGGGGTTTTATTAATTTAAATAAAAATCATGCACAGTTGCTTCAAGTTATTAACAATATTATGTGTTAATTTTAATTATTAGATATTTGTAACTAAATTACAAACACAGATCCTTGTAACTAAATTACAGAGCTTAAATAAAGCAAAGATATGTCAACTGATCTTCAATATGCTTATGTCAATCATGTAGAATAATAATAGATGTGAATATTAACTAGAATATAGTAGCTAATTATACCTAATTAGTCATGGGCAGTAAAGAAAATGTAGGAAACATCGTTTAATATGTTAATGTTAATATATTTTTTCATTTCATCTCTTTTGTCACCTAATAGTGTCCTGTTGTGCTAATTAGTAAATGACCTTCTGCTTCAGTCTGAAATTTTAATTCAGTTTAAAGAAAACAAAAATATCAAATTTTAATTGAATGTCTTTAGATTAAGTAAATCCCACAATAAATGACGTTTGTGATATATGTATGATTTTTCACAGTTTTTAAAATAGCTTTATATTGTGTATTAACTCATTCACTGCGGATGGCTGGTATATTGGGCATGGTAGATTCTTGGCGTATGTGTTTGACCGGTAAGACGGGCATTATGCTGACTTCATTTCCCTTTGTTTGTGTGTTATAGTTTCTTGTTATCTTTATTTATTACTGTTATTGTTTCATCAGGTTAATAGTTTATTTACATCTAGTTTTTTAATCACATTTATAAACATAATAAAATGTATATTGTGTATTGAAATTGTTAACAAGTATTCAAATTATGTACTGAAATGTCATAATTGTCATTAAGTTAAATGTTAAATGTTAAGTGTCAGTCAACCAATTAGTGCAAGTTCTAAAGAGAGTGATGATGTCATCACTAGTAAAGATGATCTGACTAAGGAGTGGAATCTTAGCTGGTCGTGCTTTACTGAAGGCTACAATATCCTCTTTTTACTAGCGAAAATATGCAACCAGTAACAGGTAAAAATAATCCAATTGATTGGTTTATATACCTTGCAGATGACATGTTTTTCTAGAATCTTTTATTGAGCAAACAAATCGTTATGCTCTTGATGTTTTTTCAAACATATACTTACTCTACAGTCGTGAATTAATAAATAGAAATATTCAACTCTTCCAGAATTAAAGGCTTCTATTGGAATTGTATTACACATGGGAACTGTATGTTTAAATCAAATTCAGGACTACTGGATAACAAATTTTTTTTTACTTTAAAATTTTGACGTAAAAATACACAACGGGACAGATCCTTAAAAATCTTGAGGTGTCTACATTTTTTCTGATAATTCTAAGTAATCTGAGAATCGTTTGTTCAAGGTTGAACGATTAATTGATCCCTTTAACAACACGAGGCTATGGCTCTACTACCTTGCAGAGAATTATCCCTGGATGAAGGCATGGTACTGTGGCACGGCAGACTTCTTTTTTGTCAGTACAAGAAAAGGAAACCGTCAGGTATGGTATGAAACTATATTTCCTAATATAGGGAATATATTACCGATGGTCGTGTTGCACTGTTTACTATTTGTTCTTGGTCTGGAGGACCACTAGGAGGAAAAAATCATTCTATGAAGGTAGTAAAGGATCTCATGTTGGGTTTGATTGATGTTGGCTATTCTCTATACATGGACGACTTTTATAACAGTTTTTTCCTTATTCTAATTTACTGAAGAGAAACACTGCAAAGGAATGTTGAGACCAGATAGAAGGTATTTGCCGTTAGCAGTAAAAAGAGTAAAGCTGAAAAAAGGTAAGACAATTCAATATTACGCAGAACTTGTCATGGTAGAAAAATGGGGGGTTAAATAAAATGTAACTTACATTTCTACAGAACATGAAAATGATATGGTGACACTGTACAATCGAGAAAACCTTCCTAGGGAGAAACCACATCCGATTGTTTACTAAAACGCCAACATGAAGGTTTTGACAGAAATGACTAACTTCTGTCTTATTATCCATGTGCCCACAAAATCCTGAGGGGGTGAAAAAAACATTAAGCATGTATTGCAGATGTTCATGGTAAACTCCTTTTGACTTTATCGAATGTCCAATGTAAACAACCAATCAATGTTATATGATTTTAGACTGTCCGTGATTCAGTCTATTCTTCCTCTGCCAAGAGTTGATGTCCCTAAATTACCGAGCAACCAACAGCATGTTGTTTCCAACGTACCAAAACTTACAGGCAACACACACCCTTCCAGAAAAAATGCAGGGAGTGTCACAAAAGAGGTGTGAGGGAAAGAACTGTATAAATGTAGGCTCAGTGCCCTGGAGAGCCAGGAATTTGTCTACTTGTTTGTTTTGATAATGTTTATTCTAAACTGTAAACAGACTCACTTACAGAAATAATTTTATTTCATTATATAAAATGATTATTTTATTTAAATACTTATTATTTTAATTAGTAGGTTATTATATAAAATCTTTGTTTTAGTCTTGTGTATTGGCTTGTGTATTTTGTGTTCTATATCTTCTGCAGTTGTTCTAAATCCAAGTATTTGTTCCTTCACACAGTGTTGAAGGCCGATTTACCGGCCATATAATAATATTTAATTAATGTTATGAGAATGTAATAAAACATATTTTATACAATATAGTTTAATTTATTTGATAAAAGGAGGAATAATTGCAACAACGCAAATTAATTTGTTCAGGTAAAACGAAGTACTCAGCCAATGCTGGTGGCCGAATAATCAGCCACAAGAAATGAAATTTTTTAATAATAAATTGTATAATAAAACTTTTTTCAATAGTGTCTACAATATTTCTATTCAAGGGACTAGGGTTAGTGAATTAAAAAAAAAAAATTGCTTCTGGGTTAGTATAATAGAATATGCCATAGCAGTGAATGTGTTAATCTTACTTACTATGCAGACCTTCATTGACAAACCATCGATTAGTTTTTAGCAGAACTTCATGAGTTAAATAATAGGATATTGGTATCATATTTTTGGAAATATTTTCTCCATGAATACATAAATTCGATTGCATTTGTATTTATATTTATTATATCTGTTTTATAATTTTACCAGATGAAGTTATTTTATCAGTAAGTGTTATATTTTCAGTTTGGGACCAAAACAAATTAAGCAAGTTTAACTTTGTATGGGAAGATGCCACTTCATTTTTACCTTATAGTGAAGAAACAAGTTTTGAAACTTCTTTAATGGTCCAGAGGACTGGTTCGTTGGCATTAGCTTCCCTTACAAATGTCTTCAAATCTCTTACAAAGAATGCTCAGGAAATTTTCAAATTGCTTTTGGAAGATCATATAAGTAACAAATCAAATAAGAAATACATCGGTAAGTAAACTTTGATGTAGAAGTGAGTAAATCCAGATTTACAAGTTGAATATTAGTGGACTATCCTATTTAAGTATGTATGGCAAGACTACATGTAAGCTACATATTTAAATTTTTATACATCAGTTAGATAAACAAATTTTTGTAGTAATTTTTTTAAATCACTTAAGAAAAAAAAAATTTAAATCACTTTAAATTTATTTTTTTTTGTTATAACGGATCTATTACAGCTGTTACCAATTTTCTTCTGTCATACATTAATGCCTCTTCTAGGTTTCTTGCAATCATTGCTTTATCGATGGCATCGTATCAGCTACTTTCGTGGCCGTCCTCTCTTTCTTTTCTTAAGGGTTATCCACTTGAGTTACTTTCGGAGCTACCTGTCTTCTGACATCCTCCTTAGGTGTCCAAACCATGGTAATTGCCTTTTTTTCCATCTCCCCCCTTAAATTTTTATCCATTTACATTAAGAAATATAAAATTGTCTCCATTATTCTAAAGTTTCTTCCCCATTTATTCACTTTTCGAAGAATTTACGAAGCATTTTAACAGCGGGGAGCCATCCGTTATCAGTTCCGGGTATTTTCCTCCTGGTCCTGGAACCTTTTTCAATTTCATTCTTTCAACTGCCATTTCTAACTGTTCTTTGGACAGATCTATTCTTCCGGAGGCTTCAACCTATCGCTCTGTCCTTAAAAATCTTCCCCTTCTCTCCACGAACAGTTTCTCAAAATGCTCTAACCATGATCTTCCTGATATTCTGCCTATCATAACTTTGGTTTTGTTGGTAGTGCTCATAGCTTTTATGGTTCTTCAGGCTTCCGAGCTTTTTTGTGCCCCTTACTTGGAGGTCTATGTATTGTCATTTCTTTTCCCAGGTGTCATTTTTCCCCTAACTACTTCTCGTTTCATTTCTCTATTTAAAGTTTTATCTTCTATTTTTGTTTGTCCATCTCCAGTTTGTAATACTCTTTGTTACAAATCCTTTTTTTTTATCTTCTCTTCTATTTCGTTGTCCCACATCCCCGCAGGGGGGGTGCACTTACGAAAGGTTTGGTGTCCCTCGCGGTTCCCTAGCCTAATACTACACCACTCACATAGCATACACACACACACACACGCACATTCACTTACACTAACATCTTCACTTAGGGAATTTGACCGGTCAGAACCGTTGCGCGTTAGGAGTGCTGAAATTTCCAGAGCTTGACAAACTCTGGTCTGGGACGCTGATGTGAGCTTGCTCTGTCGAAGACGTAAGCGCGGTTTCTGGTATAGCAGCCGCTTCGGTCCTTGGTCAGGGAGTGTCCGCGGTGCACAGGTGTCGGAGCTTGTGCACAGTATTACGAGTTCTCGACTCCAGTCGAGCTAAGGAGAATACTATAGGTTCCAGAGTTCTGGAGGTTGGAAATGATCGCAAGTGATCCAAGGGTGTACCCGTTCCTATAGTTTCGCCCGTAACGCCAGACACGATGGTTAGCTAAAAGCATTCTATGGATCCTAAAACTAAGTCAAATTGTTTGAGTTTAAAGAGGACTCGTCAGGATTCACCTGATAAACCTAAAGTTGATGATTTGAGAAAGAAGTTGATGGTGGCAACGTCACAAGCATTGCCATCGCCCAAATATTTGATAATTTCTAGTGCCGAAGATAGAAAGGATTTGTCTAGAGTTTCTCCGTTTCTTATAAATAAGGCAATTACTGCCTGTGCTGGAAGTCCTGTCTCATCTATCAAAAAATTAAGAAATGGGACACTGCTTGTTGCTACTAGTAGTGAAAAACAGACCCGATCGCTTTTAAGAACAACTTCCTTCTTTGACCAAGTCAAGGGGACTGTGGCTCCCCATAGATCGTTGAATTTCTCTAAGGGGGTTATTACATGTAGGGACTTGATGCTCGTCCCAATAAATGAAATCTGTTACGGATGTTGCTGTTATTATGAAATCTGAAAAAGGCGAGAAAATTGCATCAGCTCTTTCATACTTACTTTTGGGAAACCAGAGATTCCTGAATATATTAATGCAGGTTACCAAAGGCTGTCAGTGAGGCCTTACGTAGCTAACCCTTGGCGATGCTTCAAGTGTCAGCGTTTTGGGCACATTAGTTCTGCGTGTTCTAAACAGGGTGTATGTGGCAAGTGTAGCATGGAAGGTCATGATGAAAAAGATTGCGGTAACCCCCCCGAAGTGCACTAACTGTGGGGGCGATCATCCGGTGTGATCTTACAACTGTCCTCACTTTAAGGAGGAGAAAGCAATCCTTGGCATTATGGCTAACCAGAGGATATCATTTGCTGAAACTAAGAAGATCTTTAAAGCTTCCCAACCAAACGGTGTGAATAAATCTTATGCTGCTTCCGTGAGCGCTACGAAGTCGTCCTGTGCCAACTGCGCAGTCCTGATCGGAAAAATTGAAGCCCTTACTGAGCAGGTTGCATGCCTTCTGTCTTTAGTGACAAATGGACCTTCAGTAAGTGTAGTACAACCAGCGACTACATCGAGTAATCTGCTAGTACGTAGCAAATCAGCTGATACAGGCATTCCTGCACAGGTATCTTTCCACAAAGAAAAGACTCTTAGAAGAACAGTTAATAAGTCTGAAAGCTTTAAGTTCGTAACATTAGAGGGTAGGAAGAATAAATTAAATTTTGATATTTTAAAAAAGAATGCACCAATTAAAGTTGGTGAAAAAAAAGAAAAAAAAGCAAAGACTAAAGGAGGGGCCCATTCCATCTCACCTCCTGAGCAAACAAATTCCTCGAGTTCCACCACTGCAATAGCGGTGATGGAATCTGATGATACATTGCCTGAAACGTCTACTGACGTTCCAGGTAAATTAACATTTAATGCCAACAATGAGACCCAGGTCAATCCTTTTCACTAAATAACAATGTCCACACCTAAACAATCCGTGATTCAGTGGAACATTAACGGGATTCGAAGTCATATTGAGGATCTCAAAGTAATTGTGAGAGATGTGTCCCCTATGTACATTTGTATTCAGGAGACATCTCCATGAATCGCACAATTTCCATCTAAGGGAGTATTCAGTTTACAGATCGGACTTCGTTACAGAAAATCGAGCTAGAGGTGGCGTAGCCATTCTAGCCTGTGACTGTGTCGACGCCGTTTCTGTGAACTTAATAACTCCCTTACAAGCAGTAGCTATTAAATCATCTATTCTATACAAGCTCACTCTCTGTTGTGTCTACTTTCCACCAAGTGATAACCTGCAACAGAGAGATCTTGTACACCTTATAAATCAGTTACCGACTCCATTTTTATTAGTGGGCGATTTTAATGCCCACCATGTTTCATGGGGTTTACCAGGATGCAACTCACAAGGGCATCTGGTTGAGAGTGTCAGATCAGAACTGGATTTATACCTGCTAAATCACGGTTTTCCGACACATTTAGCAGCGTCTACAGGCAGATGGACAGCTGTTGACTTGTCATTGTGCAGTCCTGCTCTGGCTACAAGGCTAACATGGTCAGCATTGCCTGATCTCTACAGTAGCGATCATACTCCCATTGAGATCTCTTTGTATGACTCCTCACCCTGTTGTCGTCGACATCCCCGTTGGATCTTGAAAAAAGCCAACTGGGAACAATTCTCACAAGATTTAGAATCACTGGACGTGGAAGACCTGGCTCCAATTGATGACATTGTAAATTCAATTACCAAAACTATTTTGAATGCCGCCGGAAAGGCATTACCAAAAACCTCATCAAAACCTGTTCCGTGGTCGAATGATGATTGCTCTGTAATCGTTCGTTTACGAAGAAAAGCTTTGAACCAGCTCAAAAGAAATCCAACGAATGAGAACCTGGAAAAATATAAAATCTCCCGTGCGAAAGCACGGAGAATATTTAGGCAAAGTAAACAAGAATCATGGTCTCAGTACATTGACACTATTACAAAAACTACAGCTCCATCTACAGTATGGAAGAAATTACGATCCGTCTGTGGCATTTCTGTTCTGATGCCATTAATTTCATTAAGGCATCCGGATGGAGTTATGACCACGGACTGTGAGGAAATTGCCAATGTGCTAGTGTTATCGTTCTCAAAATATTCTTCATTCTCTGCATACAAGGACGCTTTCCAGTTGTACAAACGTAAACAGGAAGCCTTACCTTTCACCGTTGGATTGTCTGGAGACTCTTGTTTGAATATCCATTTCTCTATCGACGAACTATAGTCAGCTCTCTCATCAACGAAGGATTCAGCTCCAGGCCCGGATGATATTGTATACTCCATGATTAAAAATCTGCCACCGTCGGCAAAACTAGTTCTTCGGATATACAACCGTATATTCGAGGAGCACTGTTTTCCCGATGCATGGTTAGAAGCGACAATAATTCCTCTTCTAAAACAAGGAAAGGACAAAACTAATCCCAGTAGTTACAGACCCATCTCTCTGACCAGCTGCTTATGCAAACTACTGGAGAAGATAGTCAACCGTCATCTTGTCTGGTATCTAGAATCAAACAAACTTCTTTCTAACGTCCAGTGTGGTTCCAGAAAAGGACGTTCATCAGTTGACCAATTGGTTTTGTTGGAGTCAGCTATACAGAATGCCTTCATCTTACGACAAACACTGGTAGCTGTTTTCTTTGACCTTCAGAAGGCATATGACATGGAGAAGAGGAATTTTGAATGTATTGAAATCATGGGGGTATACAAGGTAACATTCTTGCTTTTATACAAAATTATTTGAATAACAGGATCCGTGTACGTCTAGGAGGCATATATTCTGATAGTTACGAACTAGAGAATGGTGTACCACAGGGTGGCGTGTTGAGTGTGAAGCTGTTTTGCCCTTGCCATTAACAGCGTCACTTCAAACGTACAGTCACCGGTCCACTGTTCCTTGTGTGTAGATGATTTTTGTATATATGTGGCTGCTAGAAGTTTGGCAACAGCGGAAAGATCCTTACAATTAGTCATTAATAAATTGCAAGAATGGACCAAATCTACGGGCTTCAAGTTTTCGGCTTCAAAGACCCAGTGTATAGCATTTAGTCGTCGCAGGCAATACCAGGAACCTATCCTTTATCTTGATGGTACGCGGCTTCAGACCGCGGATAATGTGAGATTTTTGGGTCTTTTATTGGATAAAAGACTTTAATGGAATCCGCATGTGCGTGATTTGAGGACCCGGTGCAGCAAGATATTGGATATGTTGAGAGTTCTTAGTGGTATAAATTGGGGCAGACATAACCTGTATGCTCCGTTTCTATCGCACCGTTGTAAGATCGCGCATAGATTACGGCTGTATAGCCTATTCATCTGCTCGACCTACGGTTCTGAAACTCCTGGATTCAATACATCACGCTGGCCTTAGACTTTCTATTAGATCTAGCCCTATCTCCAGCCTTCTAGTTGAAGCAGGAGAACCATCTCTCTCAATGCGACGTCAAATGCTACAAATTTCATATTACATCGGCCTTCGAAGTAAACCTAAACATCCAGCATTAAAGGCAGTTTTTGATAACTACCTCGAGGATCATTACAATGTTCGTCAACGTTCAACTGCTCCCTTCGGAATAAGAACGTTGCGCATTTTTAGTAATCTAAATTTAGAACATCCACCTATATTCGAACGAACATCATGCTACATCCCTCCATTGACAATACGAATGCCAAAATTTGACTTCTCTTTGTCCAGGTACCTAAAACACAATACTCCTGACGTTATTTATGGTCAGGAGTTTTTGCAGATTCAACTATCTTACCAACATACTGTGACCATATTCACTGACGGTTCAAAACTGGACAATGGGATAGGTTGTGCATTTTATGGAAGGACAAACCTTCACTTACGGATTACCCTCAGCCTGTAGCGTTTTTACTGCAGAACTTTATGCAATTTTCCAAGCTTTAAGATCAATTCCGTCTACAAGATCTAAATATCTTGTATGTTTGGATCCCAAAAGTGCTCTCCAGGCTATTCAGGAAATGTATGCCAAGAACCCATTAGTTGGAGACATCTTGTGCTCAATACACAGGCTCCAATTATGGGGTATCGAGGTGTCGTTTCTCTGGGTCGACACAACGTATGATGGCATCAGATATTGTATGCAATGTTAAAACTACACTATTCTCTGTTTGTGTAATGAAGAATGGCAAAATGTAAATAGAAACAAGCTGAGGGACATCAAAAATACCGTCCGACCATGGAGGACATCTGTTTGTTCGAATCGTAGGGAGGAAGTGGTGGTAACTCGACTTCGCATTGGCTACTCTTTGTTAACGCATGGATGGTTGATGCGACTCGAGGATCCACCACTTTGTCAGTTTTGTGGGAGTACCATCACAATTAAGCACATTTTGCTTGATTGTGATGAGTTGAGAGATTTGTATATACGTTACGATCTTCAAGGTAGTTTAAAGGTGGTTTTAAGGGGCGATGTCACGGCTATCGCTTTCTTACGCCACCTGAATCTATTTAATAATATTTAAATTATGTACAATTTTAGTTTTAGTTACAATTAGTATTAAACATTTATTTTATTTTATTTTGTTTAGTTTGATTAGTTTCATTTATGTAACATTTATTTTAAAATAAAAGTTTAGTTAGGCGATGATAACCTTAATAGGTTTTTCGCCTGGAAAAAAAATCCTTGTCCCACCAATAAGGGTTATTTTCTATTTAGTCTTGTATCCCTAGAGTATCTTTCACCGCTTCTTTTATGCAGATCCTTATGTGTTTGTAATTTTCTGTATGTTTCTTTAAAATTTTATGTTAGTGGCCAGGAATAAAGTAAACAAGAGCTTTTGTCATCTAAACTGTCTAAGTTGAATAATGTTCTTTTTATTTTTTTTTCTTATTTCATGATACTAAGTATACTTATGTATTTTCTTGTGTGCATAGAAACCATTTTGAATCTTTAGGTCATATAGTTGGCACGTATTTAGGAGCCATTCTCTATTGTCATTCACTATTTCTTCTCCATGCATACCTACTACTCTAGTGTGTGCTTGTTTCTCTACTCTGGTGTTGAAGTGTCCATCCTAAATTATTTCATGTCTCTTAAAAATTTTAATAAGGATTTTTTTGATGACTTCTTCAAAATCTGTTTTTTCTTGTGAGTAATAGTTATTTACAGCATATATGTCTAACATAGTAATTTGTGTTCCTCCAATTAGAATTATCACTTTAATAAGATGTTTGCCATAATATTTCTAGGATTTGATAAATCTTCCATACTTTTTGTGTTTAAATATAGATACAACCGTTTTTGGTCTCTGATCTTTTCTTACCCCTGAAAAAAATGTATGTAGTCTTTCACACATTTGTTTCAGGTTCGCTTTTCTTTGTTTCCGATGGCTATACTGTATTTAGATTCTGGTTTATAAGCTCTCATATAACTTCCTCTTGTTTGTTTCAGATCCATGTATATCCTAATTTCATAGTCCATTTTTGTTGCTGTTTTTGTTTCCTGTCATTTCCCATCTGATCTCTGAGGCTGATTGGATTTTTTAACACCATAAGACTTTTTACTAGTGCAGGGTCCCTTTGATTCAACCCCCATCCTTGGAGGACCTGAACTTTCTGTAAGGGTTTATTCTCTTAGCTGAAATGTTCCAGCTTTTAGCTGCAACCTCTCATCAGTTGCTTAACGAGCACCCATGGTCCGCCTTGAACCCAGTGGCTAATGGAGACAAAATATTATTGTTTATAGTTAGATTTCATAGCTTAAAATATTCAATGGCCACTCGCCATTAACAAGATGCATTTACAAACGCAGACATTTATAATTTATAGAATACATTGTCTAAGTTCTGAACGATAGTGTTTTATAGCAGAAACAGTACAAGTATACTGATTGATTTTTTTTGGGGGGGGGGGTTTGCATGAATTTTAGCAAGGATTAATGTAAAGACATGGATTTAATTTTCAAACTGTGGGAAAATAACAAATAATAGATTTTGAGGGAATAGACATAGCCATTTCTATGAAGTGAATTATCTTCTTCTAGGGTCATGAAATCCTTTCTGCACACAATCCAGACAAATTCTCTGATTACACATAATGCATAATCTAGTTTTTTAATGAAATTTTGTCTAATGAAATATTAATTAGTAGCTTTAAGTCAATTACAAATGGTATAAATTGAAATTACAATATTTTGACACATGTAATTCTTTCATAGGTGTAAATTAATAAAACAAATATTTATTTTTAACTAAAAAGCTATTTAAAATTGTTATCTGTGTAATTCTTTGTAATTTCAGGAATAGCGCTTAGTGAATTATATAGACGGTCTAGAGATGCTATGTTGGTAACTTCAGATCTTGCATTAAGAACACAACTGACAGAGTTTCTTGATCATCAGTTAGTGAAATGGAGGCGGGACTCAGAATACCTTTATATTCCTATAGATAATACAATCTTAAAACAATTTCAGACAGAATTGGAGGATAGTGAATTATGACGAAACTTTTACATTATGTAAGTTTTTATATTTCTGCAATTGAATATAAATCCATTATGAAAAATATCAAATTATTATTTTTTTAAATCAAAAATATTTATTTGTAGTGGAAGAAAATTATGTAGACGATATGAAATACAATTATAGCAAATTAAAGAATTTGCAGATATTGAATCACCACTGGATTTTATATCCAACATTTTTTTTAATCAAACAAGGATTTATTTCTAATTTCTCTTATTTTATAATCTAGCAATGTACTTTTATTCTTGATGGTTCTATCTATAATGTTTGGTGAACCATTAAAAAATAATAATAATAATGCCTTGAATGAACTTTCTGTGCTTTTAACAGTTATATTAGCATAAGTTGATTTTCTTTGAGACGGAATGGTAGATTGATATATCAGAATACTTATTTTATCTACCTAAATTTTTAAATTGTGTTATTCTTTGTTTCTGATTATGAATTGACAGTTTAGGTCAGGTTTTGGGGGAATGGGGTTTGCTTACTGACCTCAGTTACTTTAATATGTACAGCTGGTCTTAATTTTTCCCTGTATTCAGTATGTTACTTCACGATTTCCAATTTTTCCAGTCACGTAATTGATATTCTTAATTTATTGATTTAAGAAGGGAATGTTTTAAATGAATGTCATGAAATGGGTGTTAATAATAAAAGTAACAGAGTTTAAGTATAGCATTGAAAGTGACGAAGGAAAAAGTAATGTAAGTGGTGTTGCAAAAATAGAAAATGTTATAGATTTTGTTAGTGTTAATGGAAGTAAAGATTTGCAATGAGACAAATATATTTGCTATTCAGCAAAAACCAGCATACCAGTTCTAAAAAATAGAACCAGAAAAGCAGATATCGCTATTTGATTTGAATGCTTTGTCTGAATTTTTATCAATTTAGGGTTATATCCTTTATTGGATAAAATAATAAGGAAATCTTTTAAGTATGAATAAGGAAATGAATAAGGAAATGAATTACAAAAAACTATCGCCTATTATCAGTCAATGTAATAAAAATACAATCTTCTTTAAAGGGTGTATTTATTTCCTTGCATATAATTTCTAATAAGCCCTTTATGATTTTTTGAAATTGTTTTCTCAGACAGTTTTAATGGCTACATGTATAATATCCTTATGTCCAGAAAGTAAGGTTTAATGGTGAAATAAAACCAATAAGAACAAAAAGAAAACATGTTTGAATAAATCTTAATTCTTAAAACTATTTTTTAAAATAATACCAGCATTTTCCAAGTACCTATCATAGCGTAACACAAGCTATTATAAATCCTTGTCATATAAAGTTCACATCTGTAAATTCAACCAAGTAGATATAGGGTTTTTTGTCTAGTCATCATGGTAGTTAACAATGTCAAATTTGAAGTGTGAAAAAAGTATGAGGGCTGTTTTTTTATCAACTTTCAATGTGGTATAAAAATAAAACTAGTGAGAGTAATTAAATAAATTTATTATCAAGAGTTAGGTACATTATTAGTTACTTTTCAACATAATCGCCTTTTAAATTGAGGCATTTTTCATACCTGTGTACAAGCTTCTTAATACCTCTTTCATAGAAGTTTGCCGCCTGTGATTTGAGATGGGTTTTCACGGCGACTTGCAGCGCGTCGTCATTTTGGAAGCTCTGCCCTCCTAGCATCATCTTCAGTTCTGGGAAAAGGTGGTAGTCGCTCGGCGCTAAATCAGGGCTATACGCCGGATGGTCAAAAACGTCCCATTTAAACCCGTCAAGAAGACGTTTCGTCAAAGCAGCACTGTGAGGACGGGCGTTGTCATGAATGAGCACAACTCCTGATGTGAGCATTCCTCTCCTTTTGTTCTGGATAGCTCTCCACAAACGTTGTAATGTACCACAGTATCCTTCCGCATTGATTGTGGTCCCTGGCTCTAAAAACTCCACAAGCAAAACACCTTTTTGATCCCAAAACACGGTGGCCATAATCTTTCTGTTGTTGAATGTTTTTTTGAATTTTTTGGGTTTGTTTGGAGAGTTTGAATGCATCCATTGTTGGGACTGCTGTTTCGTTTCTGGGGTGTTGAACAGAACCCATGTCTCATCTCCTGTCATGATTTTGTTCAAAAAATCATTGCCATCAGCTTTGTAATGATTCAGAAAAGACCTTGCTGACGCCATTCGCCGAGCTTTGTGGTCATCAGTCAACATCTTCAGCACCCATCTAGCACATAGTTTTTTGTAGCCTAACTTATCAGTTACGATAGTGTATAGGGCTGACCTTGAAATATCAGGAAACTGATTGGATAGCTCCGTAATCGTAAACCTCCGATTGCTTCTTACAGTTTGGTCAACTCGTTCAACGAGGTCTTCATTTGCGATCGAGTTTCGTCCTTGGTCCCGTCATCATGAATGTCAACTCGTCCATCTTTAAATTTCCTACACCAATCACGCACTGCACTGTCACTCATAAAGCTTTCACCGTATACTCGTTTCATTCTACAGTGAATTTCTGCTGCGGATAACCCTTCAGCTGGCAAGAAACGAATGACACTTCGCAACTCACACTTGGCGGTAGCCATGTTTATGTGTCACTGGATAAACTGGTAATGGCGTCGGACGCCTGAAAACGAGTGAGGTTGTAGTGGGAGAGATGCGCAGTCGATTGCCGCGCATTACTGGCCGATGCCGCTCGCCCTGCCGTCTAGCGGTACAGTCGAAGTTGAAAAAAAACAGCCCTCGTAGTTAAAAAGACAATATTATAGAGTGTGGTCAAATTATTCCCAGTCAAAATCTGGTAAAAGGTTTTGTTATGTTTGTAATGTGTTAGTGAACATGGATCAAAATAATGCCGCTAATGAACACATTTTCACATTCATCATTGAACTTTCCTTGCATTGAGGAAACAAATCACAGATCTAATTTCTCACTGCAGATTTATTAGTAAAATTAGCCATGACATGTACCATAAAGTGTGAACAAATAGTAGCACATTAAAAATATCCTCTTCTTTGTAGTAATTATAGAAGAGTACAGTGCATGATTGGAACCACAATTACAATGCTGTGATGCCAAGATACATTAGTGGGATGCTGTGCATTGTTCCATTGTTTTGAAAAACAAAACTTTTGTTAAAATGTCCACATGAAAAACAATGTTGTGTCAAAATAGTTAAAAGCTACTTGTATTGGTTACCACATTTATGTAGATCAATATTTTGTAACCCTGTACTTGGTAGGGATCTATTAACTAATGTATGTTTATAATGAGAACTGTAATGCAGAATACGAGAGGAATGGAAAAAAATCGAACATGAAAATTAGAAAAGCAAACTTGATAGCATGAAGGAAATATGTATGTTGTTGGGTAGACAAGGGGTCCATAGAGGTTCATAGTATCGAAAGTAAAATAAATAACCTTTATATGTTATATGTTCTAATCATATACCAAAATCAGTTATAAGAAAATTTGTAAAAGTAACCCGTGTTTCTATATTGTACATAAAGTTGAAGAGGAAGTGACATTTTTCTTCTACATCCTTAAGCTGGAAGCTGATATATTTCTGACAGTGTAAAATCAGCCATTTTCCATGAAGTTTACAGTATATATAGATGTCATATATTGAGGAGAGGTTTGTAAGAGAGTAGTGTCATGAAAGTGCATAAAATTTTGAAAAGTGGCTACATGAATGTACATGAGTACTGATTGTATTCAGAAGATTAAATCAAAAGTTCTTGAAAAAATTTGACTGCTGAAATTCTATACTCAATGGGTAATGAAATTGTTGACAGCACATCACCATAGAAATTTGAGTAAATGATAAAAATATAGGCTATCCTTTTTTATCATATATCTATGAAAATCAATATTAAAATAATTATTTCAATTACTAAGTACAAAAGATTTGAAAAGATGCTCAGGCTTCAGAGATTAGTGGACACAAGTAAAGTACATAAGGGAAAATAATTTGGGTTTGACTTAATGTATATCTCTATTTTGTTCAGAGAGTATTTTGTTTACTAGTAGTAATAAACTTTGTAAAACAAAATAAAATTCAGAAATGAGAATAAAATATAAAAACCTAATTTAATTAAATAGATAAAGTATTAACTATATTTAATGGCTTGTATTTGTAATAACAATTGATAAAATAATTGTTAAAAATATCTAGTGAAAATTATATAGTGGGCATCTGTATAAAAGTTTTACATGGTATAGCAGATCACTTGTCAACTGTATTGATCGATAGAAAACCTACACTAGCCCAATTCAAAAACATTGGTTTTTGTAATGTGTGTTGAATCAAAGGCTACTGCTAAGAAATTGCAAGTATTGAGGTAGTTAAGAAAACGATAATAATAAAAAAACTTTTCAAACATTTAAGTGAATGATCTGGTTAATATGAGAAATCAAATCAAATAGTAATGATGTTTCAGCTTTTTCAAATATACATTATTGTAGTAATATAAATACTGTACCTCATAATATATTACTCATTGTTTCATATTAAAACTCGTTATATTACACTTTGCTACTACATTCTCAAAGTGATATAAATGAGTTTTTCCCTTCATTGTAATTAATTTTTGTCATCTTCACAGATGCCAATTAGGCGAATGATACAACTCTGTGATGTTATTAATTGATGGATCCTTTGCGATATACTCATCTTCTGTCTTTCTAATGAGCTTACATTTTGCTTTCCAATCTTCTGAAGTTATTGAAGACAATTTTTCTTTACATACTTGTTACACAGATATTTTAACACATTCAGCACGGCTAGTGTACCGACACGCTCTGGGTTCCTTTCGAGGCACTGAACGTGTGCCGGTGCACTCCCTGCCTCCCTTCTGAGAGAAGACGAGCGCACCGGCATACTCACTCCCAGTCAAATTAAAACTTATCTAGTGTCAATAAGTGGTTGTATAAAGATTTTTTGTTTATGCCAGTGCTTCAGAAGAGTTTGAAGAACATGGTGCCGGAGTCATTTTTATATCCGACCATCCCAAGGTAACTTTTTGATGCTTCAACTGAAACAATGCTTCAGGAAGTTTTATGATCAGATTTAATTTGGTTAAATTTTTATATTTTAATGTTTTTTTAATTTTAACCACCTAATGTGTCAAAATATCTGGTAAAAACAATAATCATAAAAATGAGCTAAGCTTTCTGAACTAACGCAAGAATAAACGGTAACTGTGCTATTGGAGTGAAATGATCCTACTCGAGGTGGGAACAGACTACTGTAAACAAGAGTCATTGACAAAATGTTTGGGCGGCTGAAAACCTAATGTGTCATCACAAGATTATAGGAAACAAATGTCAGCTAATCCCAGCTATAAATAGTCTAGGATGCGACATATGCATTATCTATGTCTGCGTTTACATTATCGATCTCTATCATTTTGTGAAACATATGACACAAACAGAAACAAACATTCCTAGTTAAACATTGTGTGATTATTTTAGTATGTAGTATATTTTATGTATTATCTTTTTTCCTCTTTTTTTTTGTTATTGAGTTTTATTATTTGTCATACAGTATTTTATCATTTGTATTATTTGATATTTTATGTAAATCTCTTTTTTTTAATTATGACCCGATAAATAAAACAATATTTTAATGTCTATACACTGTTTTGATGTCCCCAATAAACCTGTATATAGTAGAAATAAATCATTGAGAATGAAACAACGGACATGATAATTAGATGCAACAACAAGCTATGCAAACTGCATACCATTTCAATAATTTCACTGCCAGGGACGGCAAGCGCACCGGCATGCTCCTGATTTTTACAATTAAATAGAGTGCTTAAATTTTTTAAAACTATTTTTCCTGTTTATAACTAAGCCTTTAAGTATAGATTTTGAGGTAAAACAATGCCGTCATATGTGGAAGTTAACGAAAAAACAGTCAGTAGTTTGATAAGATCTCCATTATTGCCGCCGTGCTGAATGTGTTAAATGTACTGTTGTGCGAAGTAACATAATTCTTTACTAAGTCAAAACCTATATTCATAAAATATTAAATGGCTGTCTATTACAAACACTATCAGAAAAACAATTGAAAATATCAATCTGAACTTATTATTATTATAACTATCCCCATATACCAACGCAGTTTACACAGTGAAATTAAGGCCTTTCTTCATGCAGTCTAATTGTCAACTGTTTAAAAATGTGTCATAGTCCACAGAGGGAGTAAGCTGGCTCAATGCGGAGTAGTTTGGACAAGGTCAGCAAAGGAGCATATCTGTGCAATGGTCTTTTGCTTCCTTTACTCCCCCCGCCTATTCTCGCTCTTTGAGGTTACGAGAGACCAGCTATACTTATAAACTATATAATAGACAATAGCTGCAAAGGGATGATTAGTATGTTATCTATTGTTTGCCAAACAATTTATAGCTTTATAATAGTCAAGGTTAAACATTACAAATTTGAAAAATGTTATAGTTTAATTTTTGTTTAATTTGGTAATTTTATGTTTCAGATGGTATTGATTTTTAAGTGTAAGACAGTGTTATAAATCTCACACTACTGTAACGCATAACAGACAAAAAATGGATAACTTCAAGTATAGCATAAAATATAAGTTAAGGTTTTTATCAGTGACTCAATGTTTTATTAGAAAGATTTGTTGTTGAACATCAAAATAAAATGAATATTTTTTAAACTTGATTCCTTCTGCTCTTGCGTATCTATATATCTGTGAGAATGATGGCCTGTAATTTTTGTATTTTTGGTTTGAATATCTTCTTATCATAAGGGGGCATGGATTTGCTACAAATACTAAAAGAGGTTCCTGTAGCGTATAAGTGAAACCCAGAATTAAAAATTGATACAAATACCCTAAGAAATACTGACAAAAACAAAATATTTTTATATAATTACAGTTTCAAGTAAACCCTAACCTATAATGAATAGACACAAATATATATAACTAGCCCACAGCTACAAATACACATCCTATATTTGTATATTGCATATTGGCACATATACAAATTGCATCAACTTCAAATCATGGAGTATACATGCATTCATGCATTTATAAAAATTTCTTTTCAAATTTTTGAAAACAAATTTCAACAAATTTTGGGTAGCCTTGGAACTACATTCAATCACTACAATCTTGGAAATGGAGTTCCATGGTATAATTGTATTATTTGCCACAGATATTAATAGTGTCACTGTTAATTTATAGTGTTTGGTTTACAAATTTGTGTATATATAACTTTATGTGGGTGCTGGGCAAAGTATAGCAGGGAAGAATAAGTCCATCAGTCACAGAGGAGACAATACAGATTAATGATGAAAATAGAGGAACAAATTCTACAGAAGAATAAAGTAAGTGGATACAGTCTGAAAATGTATGTATATTATGTAAAAAAAATTTGCAAATTCATTTGACTTCTATCAGACTTTATTTAAAAATGTTATCCCATATTTTTCAAATTTTTTCTTAAAAATTGCTCTATAAAAATTTAAAGTATTTTTCTTCAATATGCAAAGTACAATAAAATTCTCAACACTTTTGATCAAAACACTTTTTAAAAAAATTGCTTTGGTTTTTTAAAGAAAGTGAAAAAGGTATACCAATTAGTGGGTTCTTGATTAACGAAAAAGCAATATGATTAAATCAATTAATGAATGGAGACAAGTCTTTCTCTGCTAGCACAGGGTGGCTTGATTGATTGTTTTAAAAAGCATCACAGCATCAATATGTCAGTCAGCTGTTACTGAGAATATGCAGACAGAAACAATGTTCTACAGGTGCAGGAGCTGGTACATAATATTCCTGGCTGTGAGGATGCAAATGCAAATGATGTGAATGAATGGTTACAAACTAACAACAACGGTCATGAAATTTTAAATGATCAGCAGATCGTTGAAATTGTTTTTAAAGAACCGGACATCTCAGATGAGAGTTAGGGTGGGGGAGACGGCAGCGAGCAAAGGGTATCCTACTCGGACGGTGTGGCTACCTTTTTGTAGCCTAACAGTCCGTCTAGACCCCAGCAGATACGTTGTTTCTGAGGCATTGGCGTAGTTTTGCTTCAAAAGAGAGGTCTTTTCCTTAACAAAGTATGTAACAGACTTTTAAAAAAACTTATATAGTTTAAAACTACATTTAATGATTTGTTTTATTCATTACACTCTATATTTGAAACGAGCTGTAATTTTGAGTACATAATACACTTATTCACTGTTCTTTCTTATTTTTTTTTCAATCCCTTAAAATATCATAATTTCTGTTTCGGATTAGGCGGACCTTTGGATTATCAGGACTCCACTGTATGTATAAGTAAAAAAGCAGCTCTAAATAAAATGGTATGGATGTTTAATATTTCAGTGAATTTCGTAATTAATTATTTTGTAATTGACTGAGAGTTAGATTTTGAATAATTGTCACTAATGAAGCAGCCAAGCAATATTAGTATTATTAAAACATTTCTGCCCCTAAAATGTTTCTCAAATTGTATAAAACGTTCAATGAACTATAAAGCTAACCTTGGAATGCATTTATCCCATGAAAAATGAGAAAATATTTTTTTTCGAGGTTATCAATTCATCTAAAGTATTGTTATTAAACCTATTGAAATTTAAGAAAAAGGAAAAGAGAAAAACATTTCTTATCCAGAGCTGTCAAATGTTTTTATAAGAATGATATATAACAGTGATATTTTGATTAGTAAAAGTATTATCAACTTTTTTAAACCCTGTTCAAATACAGCAAAAATGGTTTAAAATAAAAATTTCAAAATTCTTGGTATAACAACAATACTGCGAAATACATTTTAGAACTAAGAAAATAACTAATAGACATGTTGACCTATGATAACGTTTTATAACTTGAATTTTGTAGTCCATTACATTTGGTGAATCTTATGAATCACTTAAACAATAGTTTATGACTATCCGAACTTTAAATTTTGTAAATCTGTTAAACCTTACTGAGACAGAACGTTTTCAATCGCTATGTAGCGATCTTCATCAGTGACTTCTGCTTGGAGATGTCGGGTCAAGCATTGACGGTTTTAAAGGCAGATTTTCGATAGTATCAAAGAGTATGTGTGATTTGTATTGTGTTTGTTCGTTTATGTTTTTTGTGTCTGTAAATTTCATTTTGTTCTAGTGTGTTGAGATGTCGTCCTTTTTTGTTGATGTGTAGGATTTGTAGGTTATGGTAAATGTCTGTGTATTTGTGTCCTGTTTCTTTTCTGTGATTGTAAAATGTTGAGTTGGTGTTTTGTTTGTGTTCCTTGACTCTTTGTTTAAAGCTGCTACCTAATTGTCTAATGTAGAATTTGTTACATTCATTGCAGTTCAGTTTGTATACGCCTGGTATATGCCTTGTATATGCGAAAAACTCCACGTACACTAATAAAATACACCCAAAACGCCACTTCACTTTAGAAATTGAAATCAACTGATCCATAAACTTTCTCGACCTAACCATAACAAAAAGCTACACACAAAAACACAGCTTCAACATTTACAGGAAACACATAACGACAAACACACTTATCCATAACACGTCAAACAACCCTATCCAACACAAACACGCTACCCTCAGATCCATGCTCCAGACTTAGAAGTCCCAATGGCCACAAAAACATAAACAAAGAACTAGACACAATTAAATATTTAGCAAACCCAAATGGATACAACACCACAATAATAGAGAAACTATGGTACAAAATGCAAAAAAAAAACAAATTAACACTATAGGCAGGGAAAACAAATACATCACATTACCATACATAAAAAAACAACAAACAAAATAGCCTGCAAATTTCAAAAAATAGTATACAAAATAGCATACAAAACTAATAACAAGTTACAATGCAAAATACAACACGGAACCAACAACAAAGATAAACTACAAGCACCAGTTGTATACAAACTGAACTGCGACGAATGTAACAAATTCTACATTGGACAATTAGGTCACAGCTTTAAACAAAGAGTCGAGGAACCAAAATAGAACACCAACTCAACATTTTACAATCACATAAAAGAAACAGGACACAAATACACAAAGATTTACCATAACCTACAAATCCTACACATCAACAAAAAAGGACGACATCTCAACACACTAGAACAATATGAAATTTACAGACACACAAAAACACAAAGTACAAACGTATAAACGAACAAACACAATACAAATCACACATACTCTTTGATACTATCGAAAATCTGCCTTTATAACCGTCACCGCTTGACCCGACATCTCCAAGCAGAAGACACTGATGAAGATCGCCACATAGTGATCGAAAACGTTCTGTCTTAGCTTATTGATGAGAATCACTGTTTCATTGCTTTAAAAATAGTATCAGAAGTGCAGAAAAAGGCCTATAAATGCTAACATGATTATTTTAACCCAAATAAGTAAATAACTTATTAAAATAGCAAGATATTAAAATAACGATATCATTTCCAATGAATGGTTTGATAAATGCGTGTCAGTAATGTTTCATATCGAAATATATATTTAAACATCATTTGTTAAGTTGTGGTGTAAAAAGTATTCCATTCCTGAGTTGGTCAATTAGTTATTTAAAATTTTATGTATTATCTGATAATAAACAGAAAAAGGGTTTCTGCAGAAACCTGAGACTTTACAATCCAATATGTTATAAAAGTTGTAATACATTTCAAAAGTACTATATATTATATGTCTCGCAGGTAAATCTAATATTTGTCATATTTCTTTAGTTTCAACTGTCGTACACGTTTTCATATAAAACTATATTTTATGGACCTAGAATAAATAACCTAAAAGTTTTTATATCATTGAATTTTTATTAGACTACCTTTTAGAAAAAATATGTGTAGTTGAATATATGGAATGTTAAATTTTTAATGGCTAAAAATAAAACGTATTATATCTGTCACTTTCATATTATTTGTCCATAAGAGGAAGCAAAAAATAATCAAATACTTAATAATTTTCCCTTCTCATGTACCAATAAAAAGTTTGTGCAATTTTGAAGACAAAAATTGGGTTCTATAAATTTATTATTCGTTTATTTATTAATTTGAGCATTTTAAAACCTTATACCAGATTAAAAACCAATTGCTGTAAAAAAATTTTCGTATTTCTAATTTACCAATAATTTAATAAATATTAAAAAAAATATACTTGCAAATGTCATACCATCATATTATACACACATTCCTGAGCAGAATATATATTTAGATAAATGTATTACAAAAAAAATAATAAATAGGTTTTGAGCATTTAATGTTCTTGTAACTACTAAAACTGAAAAAAGTTTTTGGCCAGCCAAGGAACTTTCCAGGGATGCAAGTTTCCAGTTGAGTTTTTATGGTTAAAAATACCATGTATATTTGCTTAACCTAAGCTATTTCAATTTTACTTCGTATTTGCAATGATTTACTGATAAAAAATAACTAACAGTATAAACTTTTACTCAACAACATATTAGCATCAGTATTTTTTAGGGTTACCTCTCGATATTGAAACAGGTGCTTGTTTAGCCCATTAACTTATTCTTGATTTATAAATGAAGTTGAGAAAGAGCCATGATTTTTTTTTATCAGGCCATTCTAATGAAATATTTTAATTGCCTCATACCTTTTAGCCCTAAAGGTTAATGCAAGATTTATACAGGTAATAATGAACAAGAAATATTAAATGGCGAGATTCCTAACTATTTGTAGAATCTCAAAATAATTAAGTCTAACATAGTGTTTTTTTAAAGTTGGTTGTAATCGTCTTGAATTCACTGATTAAATCATTAGTAACTATTTGAATTATAGTTTTCACTTGGTCTTTCAAATAATTACGTCTGGCTTTTTTGAGGTATTATAACTTAAAAATGAATAGTTGGTTTGTAGAAAAAAGTAATCAATGGAAAAACAAATTAAATGTCTTTTTAACTAAGATTCTAATTGAATGTTTTTTTTGTTGCTATTTTGATAGTTAAATCAGTTTATGACTATCTGAACTTGTGTTTCAATGAAGTGTCACAACTTTTATCTCTTGGTAAGGTTTATAGGTTTTCAAATCTTACTTCTTTCAATTGGCATTAATTACCAAGTAATTTTACTTTTGAAGCAAAAGTATAACTATGAAACCAACCTTTCAGCTATATTAATCTTTAAAATCTATGTTCATAATGTTCCAGTTATTCTGGAACTTCGTTTGGCTTTAGTTTACAAATTTATTAGTTTTTTTAAATTTCGAAAACTGATCTAGTTTTTTTATTGTAGAATTTGCAAAAGTGTAAAAAAGTTCGTAATTACATTTTAAACAGCACAACTAATAATATTTGAGAGAACAAACTAATAATCAAAGATCCCTCAAAATATGATTCAAAGACATATTTATTTTTAAAAAACTACTAATTTTTAAAAGCGTTTTATGTAGGTTATCCTTTATATAATTATTTTTATACTACATTTTAACACCGTTCTTATAAACATAGGTCTGAAAAATGCTTAGTTGACGAGTTACAACTGGCGAAAGATTTCACTTGGATTTCAGTTTTCTCGTTACAGTGAAACAATACAAAAAAATCTGGGGATTAATTGAGATGTGAACTGTAGTGGATGCTTTCTAAAATGAGTTGACAAATTAAAGAAAATAGGTTCCAGACCTGTAAATACAGTAATTTTTAAGATAAATGCCGAAATAAGCAAACATTGGTTTAGGAAAAACATCGGAGGCTGAAGAAGTGGTAAGACGAAAACGTTTCCTCCAAATATACGTTAACAATTTAACAACCTTTAGTTAATAAAAAGTCTGGTCGCAAGTAATAGCAAAAGTGTAATAAGTAATTAACAACCAGCTCGTCATGTACAGCAAGATTTCGATAGAAAAAAACATGCTAGGTTTAGGTAAGTACATTAACTTTGTTAAGTGATTAACAAATATGTACAGTTTATAAAGAGAACTTGTAGCCACATTAATTGTGAAGGGAATGACGTTAAATAGGCAAATAATAGATACACGCACATAGATTTAAAAAAACTTATTTTTAAAATTAATTCTTCGCACTTTTCCATGGTAAATCAGTACAAATCGTAATTCGCCTCGAACTTGTGCACAGGCTACGTTGAATATACAGAATATTCACGTGATCTTTGCGCACGTGATGATTTGGTTGAAGTTTTAGCAAAAAACGACCCATTTGTCTGTAAAACTGATACACTGAAGAATAAGTTCTCGGATTTCGACTTTTCTTCAGTGTATAGGCCTACTGTTTACAGACGACTGATCGTTTCCAACACGGCCGTTTTCTGTCAAAGGTGAATTGCGTATTGCACTGGTTTATAACCGAATCAAAGTGTGAAGGATTATTTTGGAAAATTAACTTTTTAAAAATTCTCTGTATATTTTTCCAGATCTATATTTATAGGAACTTTTTTTTCATTAGTTTCACTTGAAGGATAAGGCCGGAAAGTTTCTTCCTGGCCCTCCATTTCATTTAACTTTTTAGTAATTAAGGTTGTGAAAATATTTATTTCAGTTATTATCACTGAAGTATTAAGATTTATATGTTTGTCAAAGGAGGTTTTCGGCATGTAAATTTTAAAATTGGCATTTTACAGGGTCATATTTCGTTTTAACTAAACTAACTCTAGAGTTAATATTATGTTTCAAAAGAATTAGGTAAATTAATAGGCCTGTTTAAAATTAAAAATTTAATTAATTCCATACTTTTGAACTTAGCAGAACAGCCTATAACTAAAGTATGTTTATGAAAAACGTACTGACATAATACATTCGATTGCAGTAATCATGTTTTACTGTTAAACACAGATGAAGATCGCTTAGTGTGATCGAAAATGTTTTGTCACACTCGTTTATCTTAAATTCACTTTAATTTTAAGTTTTGTTAGACTTTATTTTACTAAGTTTAAACATAGTTATGGACTACAAAATATATAAGCAGATTTTCCTATGGGATCAAAATAAATCCTGAGTCAAGCTGTTTTATAAAAAGAATTATTTCCAAAATTTTTTGTTTGTTTTGATAACTAATTAGACGTACATATTGTATATTTCGTCTCAAGGTCATCTTGCAAAATTTCTTGATCTCCAGGCTCAACATACTTGAGATATACTAGTCTAGTCTTATATTTTAGATAAATTATAGGTTTAATAAATCTATACATTTATATAAAAAGTTTTTTTTATTACAAAATAGCTAACATACAAAAATTACATTTGTTATGATTTATCTGTACAGAAACAATTCAAAGTACAAAAAATATGTCTATGTCATCAATTGAAAAACACATCACAGAAACATATTTATAAAACTTAAAATTATAAAACAAAATGGAAGCTAGGATGTCAGGGTATGACTAAACAAACCCATTTAGTCAAGGACTTTGTACAAGGGATTGAGTGGCGAGTGTGTCAGTACAGCCAGATATATGCTAGGTGTTTGAAACTAGTTATATTTTTATTTTGCTACAAATATGACTTTTATATATAATGAGATAATTTTGTAAGTAACTTTTATCAAACCCAGAGGAGTTTGTTCGATTTAAAAAATGTTTTTAATAAATATTGGACCAAATTCACCAGTTTGGTAAAAGTCTTGTTAATGATAAGGTCATTATATTTGTAGTCAATGGTTTTTAACTTTCACCTAATCTCGTAGAGAACAGAAAACAAATCGAAATGGATGCAACAATATAGCCTAGTAGGTGAAACTCGGAGACCATTGTTGTCCCTCCATACATAGGATGGTCACGCTTGGTTTAGTCCCCTACAATAACGACACTTTGAAAACGTCACAGTCCAAATCCAGACCAAATAAAATGTCACTTCAATATGGAACGAATTTTAAATGGGATTTGTGTGTTTATTATAAAGAACTTTCGAAATAAAGAGAAACTAGTTAAAAAAAGGTTGTATTGCTTTTCAAAATGTATGAATATTTATTTCAACCCTACTGGTTAATTTTTATAGTTCCGTATGCTTTAAAAGTAATCGCTAATAATCATCAACAATTATTACGACACTAACAGGTATATTTAATTTAAAATTTGCAGCCACCTTTATGAGTGTTATAAAAAAAATTCAAGCTCTATTTATATTTGTGTGCGTTTTGATCTTAAATTATAAGATATTAAACTTAAATCTCCACATAAATCCAATCACCTTTTCTATTTATTATGATGAATCCATTTTAAGGTCTACAAAAATCGTGTAAAGCCATGGTTCCGAGAAAACTATCACAAACTATGCTGGCAATGTTATATACCTTCTGTGCAATCGCTACTAAATTGGAAAATTTATTATATTTTTAAAGGTTTCGAATTTTATCTGAAAACGTATCAACTCATTAGGAAAAAAAATTATCGCATACTTATAAAACAACTACTTTAGCCTACTATACAACCAACTATAGTATAAACAGTTCATTATTTTAATACAAAAAGTTCATGATTAAAGTTTGTATTCACTCCGCAAAGTAGGGGACTTTGTATTATAATAAGGCCCATAGGTAAATAAAAAAAGTTTTACTATAGTGAAACTATTTTTTTACTTTCTAGGTAAAAAAATGTTTGAGATTAAATGACGAGCAGTAATTCTGTTCGTAATTTAAAATAATTTCAATTCCTTCATACAAACGTGTATACAATCTTGACTACCAAGGTATACGTATCATTTTAAAGTTCAATTTTGACTTTTGATCGCCTCAACACTTTTACAAGTTACCTGTCGTACTGAACTTGATTTTGGATCTGACATGACTAGTAGGGTCCTGAGGCACTAGGGGCGCCATAACCGCTGGATGGGGAAGGGGAAGGGGCTCCGTAAGTATCTCCTGGCGCCGAGGCTGAGGGTCCAGACGCAGGGGCGCCGTATTCAGATTGAGGAACTCCAGATGGGGCATAACCTTCTTGTTTCTGAAACAAAATATTCAATACAGTTTAATACGTAACGAAATAATTGTGATAAATATTTTGTTTTTCATATCTTATTGTAGATACAATAGAGCTTTTAAAATTTCATTCAATAGGTTTTTTAAAATTATTAAATTGCCACCACTTTTAAATTTCTTAGAAGTATTTGCAAAATTACCAGTTATCTTCAAAGTAGTTAAGTTATTCTTCCAGATTGTTTATACAATAGCTATTTTATGTCGCTACACCAAAATCTTGACATTATCTTAAGCTTACAAAAGAGACAGTATGAAAACTGATTGTGGGGTAATTAAGTTATTAAAATAATAACCTTTGAGGGTTATTTATAAATAAATCGAAATATTTATTACTTAATCAATAACATGTACGTTTTGTTTTGTAATAGAATGTCCCCACTACTACTGAAATGGAAATTTACTTTCCTTGCATAAACTGCAACATCCGTATTTCAAGTTTTTTCCCCTCTTCTCAAAGCATTTAACATTAAGTGCATAAGAGTAGCAATTATGAGGTGGATCTATATCTTTTTTCTCCATTGTCATCTTGTTTTGTGCCCTATATAGTCTTTTTTTAAATCTCTTGATTTTTACTCACGACTGCGTTATTACAGAATATGATATAAGAGGATTCTTCATCTTATATGTAACTATATAAAAGCGTGCTTTAGAGACTGAATAACAAATGAGGCGCTTGGGTTTTTTCACTCTCAATGAACGTTTTGCATAACGTGATAATAAGTTTGAATTGTAAAAACAAATAGTTGCAAAGAAACTTATTATTAGTGAATACTGTATTTATAAATATCGATTTTATGGACTGTCAATCAAAGATACAAATGTAGAAAAATTAAGAGAATAATAAATGCAGAGCACTGTATCGATGATTGCAATATTAACAAGAAAAATTTTTGGATTCAAAGGGAAGTAATACTTCTCAACAATTAAGCTTATTTGAGAATCTTTTGCTAATAAAGTTGGCGTCAGAAAAAATTCTTTTTGTTGTAAAAAAAACTAATTTTACCCATGCAAACAAAATTAATTTGTATTTTTGAAATATAGGGCATGCATTTAGTCAACCATATAAAAGTCATTGTGTATCAAATACTGTTTGCTTCATTCGGTGAACAAAGAGAACTGAAAAAAAGTCTTGTAGGACACGTTGGAATCATAATATGCGTGTAAATTGTATAGAGTTTATCGGTTTCAATGAATAAACATCGACCTAAGCTTGTTTCTACAATGCCGTGAAAATATCCATTATGTGTCCATACAAAAGCATAACCAATTATATTTTTGTCAGTATTTCAAAATATACTGTGAGTTATAGGAATATGTTTGTGCTATAGTTGAGTGAACTCATTTGTCTACTTTTAGAAATTCCTTTGGTGAAGTTTTTATTCATTTACAAACCCTTTTATGTTTTCCTGTAAGTTTTTACTTTATCCATGTAGTTTTCTTTCTAAACACTTCATTTCACACCTTTAGTAATGATTTGCCAATAGTGGGTTACCTCGGTATCTACATACTTGTTTTTTATGTTATAACTGTGCGCCTGTATTTGCTTTTAGAAGAGTGACTGGGTGGATTGAGATTTTTCAAAATTTATGTGTGATCGTTGGTTCGTACATTAGAGATGATTCGTTCTAAAGAAATGACGTCCTTTTCCTTACTTCTAATGTAGCCACTGTTTATAATGGATAAAAACATTACTATGTCTAACGCAATATAGGGAACAGTAACATTGAAAGATTAGAGCTGTTCAAAGGCTATATGTCTTTCGCACACAGCTTTACAATCCAGCTTTCTCGTTTATTGTTGGTTGCTCTTCAATGTTTGAAGTTTCCTTTAAGTATTTTTATTTAGGAGCTATATATATATATATATATATATATATATATATATATATATATATATATATATATATTCCATTCCTGGGCATCACTTAGTGATCAAGTAGATTTTACACACAAGAGCGCGCGCGCACACACACACACACACACACACTCACAATTATACACATTTCGAATTTTTGTAGGCTCACTATTTCTCGACTCTTTCAGGACTTTTACCACTTTGTTTTCGGTTTTCCCCCCAAAAGCACTAAATCCGGATAGTTGAGATACTCGAAACTATGTTTTGGTCTTTGGAAACCTGATTTACGTTGCTTTGTGTTCAGTTATTATTTTTTACCCCTCATTACTTTTTCTATAATGTAGTATTTAGATTCGATTTAGAAAATTCAGCCTTCTTGTATTACTTCTCCCATTGAAGTTTTATTTTTGATATGTATCCGTTATCATCTAGTCTTTCAATAGGCCTGTAGTTTTATAACCCTTTCCGAACCTTCTAGTATTTTTATTATCGCGTGTATAAAGCGTTTCAAATTTGTAAAACAACATCGTTCAGATGTCAAATATAGATCACACCACTACATCGAATTAATAAGTCTTGAAAATTATAGGCCCATGGGGTACACCAAGTAGGTACGTTTGACCGGGATACTCTTCCTCGTGGATTCTTTACGGTCATTTGCTTGGAAACCTTCTCCGATGGTATATTGAGCTTTTAGAGTCCTTAGCGGCCTGACTCAGTAACTCTAGACCTTTTACACGAGAATATATTCCTTTAACAACATTATTGATTGTAGCGAATTATGTAATTTGCCTAATATTATCTCTAGAACCCCTTCCGACTTTGAATGAGATTAAGTAAACCGTCTAATTTGCTTGATACATGAATTCCCCAATCGCTGTAATATGCCGAGAATTCTATTTTACAAACACAATTTAAAAAAAATCTTTTCATTTAGAAACGACATAAGTTCTAAAGCGGAAAAGAGAAAAAGCTTTAAGAAGGACATATTTTTTAAAGAAATTACATTGTTACTAAGAACCATTATACAGTAACTGTTTAAATATTTATAGGTTTGAAAATATTTTATAAAATTTAAAATTTATAGGATGTATGTCTATATACATTTGTGTTTAGTTAAATTATTTTAGGCTTATTTTAAGTTTTCGAGGCGAAATTATTCGTGACTGCACGGTTTTTATTATTGTTGATTCAGCATTTGAGAGTTTATTTTTTATGGTCACAGTGATTTATTAAAAACAATATTACGACACTAGTTCGTTTATTTCTTAAATTTCACAACGGATGTAATGTAATGCCGATTGTTCACATTTTTACAAAGCTTCCGAAAATTTAGTTACTTATATTTCTTTATCGGAAAATCATAAATTTACAATTTGAATTATTTGGTGACCCCGCTAATAAAATCTAATAGAACTTTCAAGAGGTGTAAATAGGGACAATTTATTTGTATAACTTTATGAGGCAGATAATGTATAAAGTCATTTATTACACCCAGACGAATTAGTTTTTATTGGTCACACTAATTTGTACGTAAGCGGGGGATATTTCTAAAATCTTATAAAGTGGAGTACCTTCATGTTCTCGTAAAACGGAGTTGGTAATAACCTTTGAAGGGACTTGGCCAAGAAGAAGACGCAAGGTCGTGTAACAGAGACTGGTATCGTCTCACCTTGACCCAATGAACCTGCAAAGTGTCGTTGCACTCAACATTATGTCACGGGTTTAAGGTTTGCAGTAACGGAGTAAAATACCTTGATTTACCCAGCTATGATGAAATTATTAAACAGATGTGTTGTTACAGTTTTATCTAAACTCGTTTTAGGCTCGTTTTAAACAATCGGTAAATAGAAGATTTTTTTAAAGTTTAGGTTTTACTCATAATTTTATAGAGTTAATATATGTATTACAAACAAGTTATTAAAATCAAATCAGAATGGATATTTATCTAAAGTTGGGGTAATGAAGTGTAATAAAATTTAGTGTCAGTATTCTGTAAGTGGATTTATTCTTGTCATATTACTGCGAAAAACAAAGTTTAAACTGTTATTTTCGTCGGTAAATTTTAGAAAAATATTTGTAAAAAACATGTAACTACCGTTAAAAAGATTGAAGTTTAATCTATATTTCAATTTTTTGCTGAAAAAAAATGTGTGAAGCAAATGATACAATAATAATACACAATTAAAAAAGAGCAAAATTAGGTTTTCGTGTAAATTTATCATGTTGTTCTTCTATGAAATAGAGTTGCACAACTCTTTAATTATTAAAAAAATATTAGATCAAAGAAATTACTATATATTTGTGAGTCCTTCAATCTTAATGTTGCTTTAAAAAAAATTGTGTTGAGAAAAACTAATTTCATAATTCGGAAATAAATCAACATTTAAATTGTCTCAAAATCCGGAAGTATTTACGAAAAGTAAATTTTGATTTTAAATGAGTGTTTTATCGCCTCGAGTTTTTCATCAAGCATTCTTTTGTGTTTGCATTTTTACAAAAAGAAGTCACGTTTTATGGTGAAGGAAGTACGATGACTCTGGCAACAATACTCGGAGGGAGGGAGAACGTGACAGTTTTATTGAATGTTTGTGTAGAATCGTCTAAAGAGATAACGGTAAACGTCCTTTGTGATAATTGTTGGGAACGTAATGAAAAGAGTGTCAACTTTCACCTACCTGAGTCTTGTATCGAATGAAGTACACCTCAGGTTTGGAAGGTTGCGTAGGCGCCGGTGTCGGGATGTTTATTTCCGGTGCCTCTTCGGGTTTCTTCACCAACACGTAGATGAGAGTTTTCTGCTCTGCAGGAGGAGCGATGGCTGGAATGTCAGGCACAGTTGGAGGTGGTGGAGTGGGTGCCTTGATGAACACTATCTTGTAGTGTTTCTGTGGGGGAGGAGGTGGTGCTATTGGGCGTTTTGGCGCATAGTATGTCGGTTCTGGTGGAGGCACGTGGACATAGACATGCTTGTGAACAACGGGTTGTTGAGCGGGTACTCCGTATTGAGGCGCAGGACCGCTACTGTATCCACCTCCGCCGCTTCCGGTACTGATGGGTGCTGCGTAACTGTCCAGCGTAAACCCGGCCTCAGGACGTCCTAGCACGACACCTAATGATGCCAATAGCTGAAACGTCAAGCAAATTAAAACATTAGTTGTTTTGATTCTTGTTTTACAGTACAGAACAAAATACAATGAATCTCATTACAACGCATAAGCAATCAATCAGTTATGAATCTGTTGCACACGATGCAGGCTATTTCACGCCCATCGAAGATCCCTCTCGTGTATTACCTCTCGAAGCTCCCTCAAACTACCACTAATAAGTATTTGTTTTTGCAAGGTAACCCACAATGGTTCTAAGTTACTAATAGTTATTCAAATTAATAATATAAAAAAAAAGTTATATTGAAAATAGACATAAAATGTCACTATTAAAACTACTATAGTACAATTATATTGTACTATACTGGACGAGGATCCATTTCTATGTCAATACTGTGAACTACTATCATCTTAAATCATACGCTGTCTAATCGCGAAGGGTTAAATGATGTTCGTAAAAAATATGACCTACAATGTACCTAGTTCAAAGGTGACATTAGGGGATAGTAACAATACCACCTATCGTCTCATCTCTGTTTTGTCACCTAAATTATTTTTAAAAATAAATACGTTTCCTTCTTAATTAATAATATTCTATTTTAATTATTTGTATATTTATTATTACCTTTTGTTTTGTTTATTTTTGGTGTTATCTAGTTTTAACCATTTATAGCTTTTATCACGGCAATGGTAATTTTCTTGTAATTCATTTAGTTGGTTTTATAAAGCGCAGAGACTAAATTAAAAATCAGAATTTTTATTAAATAAAAAAACCAACGAAAGTAAATTCCATGTTTCCGAATCAGTTTATCTATAACATTTTCTTTTTTTGTTGCCTTATGGGTCATGGAATCCATTCCAACTTGAATAGATTAACTCTGGATATATGTAGTCCGATTTGCCCACAAACTTTGAAATCTTTCTACAAGGTTCCATGAGTGAACGAAGTGTATCTAGGCTTCTAAACTTTAACATTACTTAAAATTTATAGAAATCAGTTTTATTTGATTGTATTTAGAAATATTTTTTTTATAATCGCATATTTCTTTCTAAACGAATTACAGAAGTGGTTGGATACAATGTGTGTTGTTCTGTGTAATTGGTAATTTAAAATTTTTATTAGAAGATATCGGAAAGTTTTGGTTACATTTAGTTAATAAAATAGTTGCTAGAAAATTTGTTTATAAATCGCAATACCCATATTGTTTTGAAGTTTTTTTTTGAACAATTGATTAAGTTTTTTTCAGGTATAGCCCTCTATAAATGTTATCTCGTATAGACTAACCAATAAGTAAGGGAAATCTCACCAAGTTTTAATTATCCTCCGTAGCTTTTTATGATTAATAACCGATTAAACACAACATAAAATGTTTTGTACTAAAGTGAAATGAAACTTGTTTAACCTCAAATTAGCTCCCACGGTCACAACAATTTACATAAACCTTGAAGAAACTCACTGTTCCTTTTTTTTTTAACGTGTGAACATCTTAACAATTGGTGCGGGGCTTTCATTAGACGCCGAAGAAAGCTCAGAGAGAGTTCAAGAACCAAGGTCAGATGAAGAAGTCCTTGTTTCACTTTCTTTCTGTTCGGAGTCCACTTCATTAAGGATTCTTATTCGCGCGTGCTACGTGACAGCGGAACTTTTACTGGGTACATCATAGTACATCCCCAGCTCTAATAACAGTCAACAGTAACACAAGGTGGCGAAGCAAGTAGCTACTAGTGCGATACATCGGTAACACAGAACTACCTTCATTCCTATATAATTATGAATGATACTCGATATTTAAATATCGACATCAATTACAAAATGATTACCTAATTGAGTTTTTAAACGAAACTATTAAACCTGTGCAACTCGAAAACGTTATGGTGTATAAATCCTCTTTCATAAACATTTGTAATGAATGTCTACTGCTTGTTCTTTCACTGCACTTCCTCTGTCTGTTACCATCGCTGTTTTACACTAGCCAACCAGCGCTGCTCCTCTAAATAATGTATTTAATAAAAACAAACAAATCTAGATTCTAGATATAAAACCCTAAATTTATTTAGGCTTAAAGAATGTTGAAATCTGAAAATAGAATCTTTCTTTAGCGATAATTGGAATATGTCTAGTTATGAAATAATTTGGTTTGAATTTATATTTAGATTCGTACTATCAAGATTTTTTTGTTATGCTTGATATAGTTTTTTAAGACAATTTGGATGTAAATGTAAATCTGTGACCCTATCAGCCTGAACAATTTTGAGGCAGGGGTAAGTTATGGAAATACTTACATATTCTTAGTATAGACGTATCGTTCTTAAAGGCCTATTGACTTATTTTTTGATTTTAGATAATTATAATTATATTAGAACTTGACCCCATTAAGCGTATTGGCTCCTGTTAACAAACCACTGGTATCTATAAGCTTAAATCCTTATTTCTGAAGTAACAGAAATTTTGTGTATATATATATATATATATATATATATATATATATATATATATAAAAGCTGTAAATATATATAAGCTTATATATATATATATATAAGCTGTAAATATATATATATATATATATATATATATAAGCTTGTAAATATATATATATATATATAAGCTGTAAAAGGTTTATTCATAAGTAAAACACTTATGTTAGCCCTATCGTAGTTTAACTCAAGCAAATAGAAAAGCTAGGCTCTACTTGAAACAACATGTACTGATCGTGTTTATAACCATCGATATGTGTAGATTACGTGATACATAAAATATTACCAGTATTAAAAAAAAGTATTGAAATTACAGTATTGGTTTTACAAAAGAATATTTTGTTTGGTACTTCATGCCACCTATACTATATGTTTCTTATACTATATGTTTTTTATACTATATATTTCTTATACTATATGTTTCTTATACTATATATTTCTTATACTATATGTTTCTTATACTATATATTTCTTATACTATATGTTTCTTATACTATATGTTTCTTATACTATATGTTTCTTATACTATATGAGAATGTTTATTTTCTGACAATTTTTGTGTGTGTGAATTTATTAAACTAAAATCTGTCTATAATACATTTTTTGGAATATTAAAAGAGACGAATTCCAGACACACATTTTTTTTCTTGTATAGAAAATGTTTAGCGATAAGGTGATTTGTATTTTTATACAAATGTCCTTTTCTCGTAAAATATAAATGTCTGTTAACAAAACCCTATGATCACGAGCTTTTAAAATAAAAAATCTGCAATGTTACCGGTGAAATGTCACTAGTTCTATTTACGTCTGAAACGTTTTATTACAAATCTCAAAAAATATATTTTTCAACCGGAATTATTGGAAAAGTTTATTTCAAACTAAATCAAACATGAGACATTAATATGATAGTGTAATTTTTTTATTTTGTTAAATGTACGGTTTATTTTTCAAACAATTGGTTTAATAAAAAAAATACATGATATATAATATTTACTAACGCAAAAGACATCATTTTGAATAAAGAAGTCAATTAGAACCAAAAGTTAACATAGAATTGTTGAGACACTAGTTTGTGTTTTAGACGATCTTGTATTTACGGACATAACAATTAATTAGTACCATAATACGAGCGTATACGAATACATGCTTTATTTATTGTAAATATCGATTCTTAGCATCATTACCATTCGATTTTACGTATTATTCTTCACGCCTTATCAATTATTCTAGTAAACGCGTTAATAAACTTCCGTGAAAAATAACGCAATTTACTAATGATTACCAAACAGCTGACTTAAGGATGTGCATAATGTAGAAAGTGAGTCGCGTTCTAGTCCACAGCGCTCCGCTAAGATACAACGGTAAATAATAAACATGTTGTACCGTGAATAATGCGGCCAAGTGATATAATCTACTCGGGCAGCCTCTCTACCTCTTCACACTCTCATACTGGATTCGCAGTAACATTTGAAGTGTTCCGAGGAATTCAATCAGGCGAGAGGAAGGCGCACTTATATCACCAAATAGGAATTCTCAATTCAAGTTTGTATTTAAATTTTACAACACTGAAATATAATCATGTTTTGTGTGATTAATTTTAATTTGTTTACGAAAAAATCAATCAATTGTTGAATACTATTGAGAGCAATGAGTGCATGAACTATTTTGAACATTAAAAATATCCACTCTGACACAAACATCGGTGTAATTATTTATACTTATTTAAAATATAAAAATTATAAAAAAATTTAAAACTCTAATTTGAACCATTATCTACACTTCAAAAGGCTCAATGCTTTACAATAAGCTTTTTGTGAGAGGCTTAGTTAGCACAAATATAACACTTCCTTTGAGATAATGGTGACATTCAAAGGCTTTGATAAATTGATATTTTTAGGTAATAATATGATTTCCTTATTGAATTACTAACAAATAATTAAGTTAATTTTCTTTCTTTTATATAAAAGTAAACAATTAGTCTAATGCAAAATAAGTACGAAATAAAAAGTGATGTTAATATAGAAAGTTGTAAGTACGTGTGTTTTATTCCAGCCGACTTATAAACCTTATTAAATGTAAGTATTAAAATATAATCCTTATAATATAACATATATTTATACGAAATGATTTTTATATTATTTTGATGAAAATACGTAAAAGTGTTTATTACAATATAATTGAACAAAATGGCAACCATTATTAAGACCATATATATATATATATACACATGTGTGTTTGTGTGTATGCGCGCGCGAGTTTGAGAGCGTGCATATGTGTATAATCTTTTCGAAAAAAATTTTTTTTTATAAGTCTTAGTAGATATTGCGATATTTTTTAGCCCATGTATTTTTCAAAATTTATAATAAACTGAATGTGTGTTTTAGACAGTCATATTTAATTGTTAGATATTGAGCTTGATTTTTTTTCAACTATCAAGTAATTCTAAACGCAGGACAATTGTCAAAACAAACCTTCAAACTTATTATAAAAATTTGTGTAGTTGTAAAAATAAAAATAAAATAAAAGTCTATATTAATTAAAACAACCTCTCACCACAAATTGTCAACATGACTTTGTGGCGAGAGGTCGTTTTAATTAATTTTAATTAATATAAACATTTACGCCACAGTTGCTTTCAGTTGTTGAAAATAAAAGTCAATCAAGTTTGAAACTTCAATAAACTATTACTATTTAATAAACTTTTGAAGTACACAGTAAACCATTAAATGAATATTTTATAATTAATGATAAAAACTACTATTTTAAAACATCTTATTTATGGTTGTTATTATTATTATATTTATAATGAATTATCTAATGATATTTGCATTTATAATTACAGTTTCACTAATAAAACATTTGTAAATAAGAAAAATCTAAAACACAAAATTATATTAATAAATACTTATAAAATTACTTTATAAACAGCAATAAATGCGTGAAAGCTCAGAAATATGTAACACTATATATGTATATATATGAAGTTAATATATTACTATTGTAAGTAATTTTATCCACCATTAAGTGCAATGATTTTACCTTGAGTGATAAGGCGCCTTTCGGTCACTTGACCATTGTCGAATCAAGTGACCGAAAGGCGCCTCATCACTCAAGGTAAAATCATTGCACTTAATGGTGGATAAAATTACTTACAATAGTAATATATTCATAAATTCAGTGCAACGAAAAAAGAATGGATAAAGTAAAATGTCAAGAATATATATATATATATATATATATATATATATATATATATATATATATATATATATATGTTACTATTCATACATTTAAAGAAAATTATAAAAAAATTACGACTCAAGGTTAATGTAAATATTTGAGGGATCTATTTAGGTAAAACACTTTTCATCATTCACAAAGCATAAAATAACTTCATACGTTTCGTTGAACTGGATAAAATGTCACTCACCACAAGAACTTTCATGGTAAACGATGCTATTTAAAGTCCAAACAAAACTACACAAAGAGAACACTAGCTGCAACGTAGCGTCGGTAAGGCTCCTCTATAAACGCGTCCAAGTCGCTACTGACGCTTGCTTCGCTTTCTCATCCTTATATACTTTCCATGGCAATTTTTCGTGGGTACACACATGCACATGAAGTAGGGGGGATGGAGAGAGTACCACAATACAATTATCCATTAAGTCCAGGTTTTCAAGCTCCCTTCCTTCCCTACCGAGGTACAGGCGATGAGCTAACTTCTTCTGACGTAACTTAGGATAGTTGGAAAGTAGAATAATTGGACGGGTGTCGGATTTTTGATAGATGTTACAATCCTGCAGTGAAGGTTTCTTATAACATGGTCGATTTGTAAAATGTGCGTCGTTATTTTATAATGTTATGGTGTTAAAGTGATGTGTATTAAAAGTTGAACGACGAATAATGTTTTGTGTGGTTTTAGTTGTTTGTGACGTTTACTTTTGATCCTTGATTACCAAGTGTTTATCGACTCTGAGCATATTAAATTATGTTAATAGCTAATATTACTGTGTTATTTCAATAAATGATAAAGTTGCGACTCATTTTACATTTTGCTTTTGCTTTTTTTATACATATACTTATTTTACAAAACATAGATAACCAAAAGGATCGGAAACATTGACGAAAAAGTTTTGATATTTTTAATATTTACCTAAAAATTTGTTTATTGGAAAAAGTTATAATAATTGAAACAATAATTATATTCATTAGTAATTATTTCTAATTTTTGTTCGTTATAATTATTTTTTTAAAAATAATTAAATTTATATTAAAATGAATTATTTTTATTTAATAATTTTTAATAATGATAATTGATTTTTTTAAAATAATGTAAAAACAAGAATTCAGAATTATATATATATATATATAGGCTACTAGCATTCCGTAACGGCCCGTACTCGTTTAAAATTGTCATTTTATATGTTAATTTATAAAATTTAAAAACAACTAATAATTGATAAAATCATTAGGGAATGGTTGTTTTCTCGTAAAAAGTTATACTAATTATAGAACAGACATAGTGTCTGAAAACATGCTTTCTCTGTGCATTTCATGTGGGACTTGTATACTTTCCAATTTCCGAATGTAATTTCCCACCTTTTAGCCTTTAAAATCAACATTTTGCAAAATCTTTTCTTAGTGTGCGTCTATGTCATGAACGGAAAGTACCCTGAAAATTCCAGGTCTCTACCTTTATAGTGTCAACTCTACGTTGATCCTCAGTCAGTCACTCAGGACAACGATTCTTATATAGATAGATTGAAGAAATCATGTATTATATAGTAATGCTTACAATTTTGCATTTTTTAGCCCTTAAAATCAACATTTTGCAAAATCTTTTCTTAGTGTGCGTCTATGTCATGAACGGAAAGTACCCTGAAAATTCCAGGTCTCTACCTTTATAGTGTCAACTCTACGTTGATCCTCAGTCAGTCACTCAGGACAACGATTCTTATATAGATAGATTGAAGAAATCATGTATTATATAGTAATGCTTACAATTTTGCATTTTTTAGCGCTCAAAATCAACATTTTGCAAAATCCTTTTTTAGTGTGCGTCTATGTTATGAATGGAATGTACCCTGAAAACTCTTTTTCGACTCTTTCAAACGATTTTATATAAATAAAAAAAATAATATATATATATATATATATATATATATATATTTATATATATTATATGCATGGTGCACTGTATACTTACCAAAGGATCCCGGAAATTCCAAATATAGGAGGTAGAGTAGATATTATACCATCCCTTGACCAGGGTTGCTATCAAGAGAGCAAAGCGGAGTCTAAAATCAACTTGACTAATTATTTTGTAAATTCAAATTCGATCGATCTGTTTTACTACTGTCACTTATACAGGGCAGGGAAAGATGGCTAAAATGGACAAGTAAAACTACTAGCATAGATGATAGTTTCTGGTAAACTAAATATTGACACATAATTTCGTTACAGTCTTATACTTTAGATGAACATATAAAAAACTAAGGCTCTAAAAAAGCAAAAGTTATGCAACAACAAGTAGAATAAAGTGGAGAAAGCAATGCTTAATGTTACGTCCTTGCATGGAGTATCGGTCACAAAGCTCAGTAGAGTCTGCATACCGGTTCATAACGACAATTACATCAATTACATGTTTCGTTATTGCGTAGTAAACGGATGGTTGGAGACTGAGATATGTTAAGTTACGCTCGCCATAAAAATATTAACGTAGTAAGAAATATGTGTCATAAGATCAGAGCTTTCAAGATTTCAACTTTTTACTACAATAATTTTAAAGCCTTCAATGAATCATGAGACAAATACGAATATATTTTCGTCACATTTTAAACATACCAGTAAGAGCTTTGATCCTCAAGACTAATATATTTTAACAAATTCAACATACGTTTTCTAATTCCAAGGTGAAAAATAAATGATTAAACCACACATGATTACAAAACCAATCAAAACTAATACAGATAAGATGAGATTCAGGACTCAATATATTAATTAAATTCTGAATTTTATCCAACATTTATTAGCCTTGTTAAGTTCTGTAATATGCATGTGTGGTGCAATAATATTTGTTTTATTTACAATTCAATTTGGTTTTTTGTACGTAGGCTTCATTAAATTTATTAGAATGTTATAGTCTTGAAACAGGTCATGGCTCTTGATGGTGGAAACATAGACATTGACGAAAATAAAATTGCCTAAAATATTTCTTTTATTATTTATTCCTTTAAACCACAAGATTACAATCCTATATTGTATTGTTTAATATGGGCGATGGTAACATGTTACTTATCTTAAATAAATAAAGATTCTAAACATAAACATTTTGTCCACTAAAACGATCTTTAAAGTCAAATGACTGAAACCGATTCTACAGTTCCCGACTGTAAGGATGGGATAAAGACTAGAGTTTCCTAGAGGAGGTCTTTTTCAGGTAAGTCACCTGACCCATGCGATGTAATTATTTACTCTATTCCCAGTATTAGAGGATAGTTATGTCCTCAGTTTAGTACGTAATCCCAAAGTATTTCCCTCTTATTCTCTTCCTAGGGGTTTTGTGTCTCTACTTAAATTTTACCTACTTTGTCAATCCTTTCCAATGTAGGTAATAATAATGTACACTAACCTTAAAAATATTAAAAAAATGCCGGAGAAGATTTACGTTATATGAGTTCGAAAACCCAAAACAGAGGCTCTTTAAAAACGTATTAGGATTAAGGATGGTTAATAAAGTAAAATACAGTATAATGATAAATTATTGAATGTTTAAAACAATATTGTGTTTAAGTTATATTTTATTGCCAAGTTGGGGATCTATTTTTCAAATTGGTATAATCAACTTTTATTAGTTAATGTACTCGAAACTAGAGAATGTTAACATTTTCAGTGACGTTGTTTACAATGTCGTAATAATAATAATTCAACATTATGTCGAAAAATAAACCAATAATTAATTTTAAATTAAACTCAAATATGATCTGTAGACCTGTATTTCCCACAAACCATTCAATTAAACTAATGTTTAGCTTCAAATTCTTCTTTTATTTTTTAATTGGCGTGATCTAAGCAGGTCTGTCTGTTTTTTTATATTTGCAAACGTGTTATATAGGTAGTTTTTTTTGTTCTAAAGCTATGGCTACTCCTACCAGTCGACACTATTATAGAAGTAGATCCAAATAAGTCCTAATCGCATTGGCATTTCTATTTAGTCTCTTGAATCCAGACAGATTTCATGGAGGTGTGAAATACACTTCGCAAGTAGGCTACAGTTGAACCTCTTTAGTTAGGACTAAGGGCCGCAACTATGTTATTGTTTAAATATTGTCAATCATCGTGAAAAGAGGAAAAGCGGCTTAAAAAGTGGCCTTATGGTGGTCACTCTAGACAACGGTGTATAGCAGCCAACGCAACAGGTTCTAGAGTCCTAGACGTATCTGTGGCCATACTTGAGATAATCCTAATGCACTGCTTAAAATGGGAAGGTTGAGTTATGTGGTAATGTAATGTAGCCAGTGTCTTTGCCGCCTATTCAACCAGCATTTGACCTTGACTATGCCTTTTTCTCGTCTGACGCTGTTGCAGAAATATGCTGAATGTGGCCACCTCTTTTCCTCTATAGCCTGCATATAAATGTAGCATCTTTTCACGCCGAGCGCCCAGATTAAAAAAAAAAAAACGCAAGTGTAGCCGTAATCTAATTAGGCTTTCATTGGTCTGGAAAAATGAAAGTCCCGATTAAATGAAATATCTTTAATATGGAAAAAAATTTATAAATAAACATGCTGTTTTGTTTTAGGAAAAACGCTGTTAAATTTATTTTGAAAAAATTAAAACTAATTACATTGCTAAAATATAAAGTTAAAAATATTAAATGAGGCTAGGACATGCTAGTCGAGCCTCATTTCCACTATGACTAAGCGAAAAGTTCGCTTCTTTGAAGACATCTATTATCTTCCTTTACAGTTGGATTCTTGAACAATCAGCTGATTTTTCACCTACCTTCCTCTGTTTGCACCAGTTTGTTCCATCCAACAGGCGGACAGATTGCTCCGCAAAGCTACTAGTTTATAGCCTTCTAACTTAGCCGCTCGTAGTGTTTAAACTACTGTCAAATGGCAGTCCGGATTAGGTGAAGTCCCAATTAAAGGCGTGCAAATTAATAAGAATTCACTAAATCAAAATTCACCAAAATGAATTCTACAAAAGATCAAGGTTAAATTAAATCAAAATACGTTGTCAGGCAGCAATAAAAAAATAATAAATAAATAAAATAAAATTGAGTTAGTTTGTACTAACTGTTCCTAGTTGTCTTTTTGACCTTTTAAACTCTAGTAAATCTAAAATTGGCCAAAGGTTTAATCGCAGAATATGATGTTCCATTGTTGTTGCCTTTAAGCTGTAAAAAACAAAGTAGCCTAGCCTTCTGATTGGCTAAATATTTACACAAGATTGAAATCAATGCCCAGTATTTTTTATATTAAATGTTAGTGAAATCAGGCACAGATACACATGTCGGTGGTTGTCTGGGCGGTGTTCAATCTTCAGGGGCGCTTCTTACTACTTTCAAGAGGAGTAGTACTGTAAAAATATGACCACATTTTAGTTAGATTTCCAAGTATAAATTGTCTTTAAGATATACAAGTTAAACATGACGATTATGGTTAACCATTTGATCTCGTATCTAATTAGGGGCTATGTTTAAATTATTTCCAATCTCAGTTTCCTAGATAATTAAAAAAAAGTATGTTTTATTAGATTATGTGCTAACGTATGATTTCATACAAAAAAGGTTTAAAGTTTTTTTTTTAGGTTATATTATTTTCTGTATTGTACATTAGCAGTAAGTTAAATGTAAGTATTAGCCGTAAGTTAAGGGAAATCATATTATTTTTATAATACATTAACATTACCTAACGTTATATATCTCGTATTGTAGTACTAACTTTATAATAACTTATTTATTAATTAAGTTACTTTATCAACGTATTATTAAC